>KK116521.1:86524-110939 GCA_000611955.2 Stegodyphus mimosarum | reverse complement strand
AGGTAACTTCACGGCAACACTAAACTTATAATAAAACACCGTGGAACAATCACCAATCCACTTTCAAGCTATACTGTAAAGATAGCTTCACGGCAAAGCACTATCTCGATTGCTTTCCGTTCACAAAACTCTCGCGTAGCTTAGCAGCTATTCTCACAATAATCACAACGCTCACAGCACTTCACAATACTTCACAATCTCTTCGCCACTAACTGCTCTCAGAAACGCAAGGGTTTATATAGCTTTTCTTTAAGTTCCACACGTTTCGAGAAATATCTCGACAGGAAGTTATTCTAGAAGCTTCCCGATTGGACCATGGGATATCGCCAATTTGGTCGCCAAATGGGCGATAAAGTCGCCAATCTGGCAACCCTACCATACACTATTTTATGGCAACCCTAGTGCTATGCCGGAAAGCTTACATACAGGCGCAACCGCCGAATTTTTCGTAACAATATTAAAACCTTTTAAAAAGTAAAATTTTTGGATAAGTATTTGATGAAAAAGTAAGTGTCCCATTACTTATGTGAGCCATTTTTTGCTCCGTTCTAAACAATTGTATTTTTATTAAATTAATATTTTAATATTTTGAGAAAATGTATATTATTTAACAATTGTTACTAAATTTAAGTATGAAACACACCCACAAAATATTTTTACATGTTTTTTTAATTTCTTTTATTACAGTTTCCTTTTGTAAAGCACAAGTGTCCCATCACTTCTGTAAGACACTGTACTATTAAAATATGTGGGCTTCTATTTGCTTGTTTGTTTGTGGCATTATCTCCTCCGGAACAGCGAGGTGTTGAGCTTCCAGAGAGGTAATCAATCCCCTTCCCCGAATAGCAAAAATTCGAGAGAAGCCATTTCGACCATTCTCATCTTCGTAGTTAGCCAAGATATTAATTAAAAACTCTGTTAATTTTCCCCCTCATTTTTCTGAGTGGCAACAGTTTTGCTCGTTTCTGCTTCATTTCAAAAAGTGTTGCCACTGCTCGCTTTCAAATCGTAGAGTTTTATAAAATATGAAATAAAAATAGTATTGCCAAACATTAACTATATTATCCCAGATTCTAAAAATTCGTGGGAAGCCATTTCTACCATTATCATTATTGAACGACTGTAATCAGCAGAGACATTAATTAAAAACTCTGAAAACTCTATTTTCGCACTCATTTTGCGGAGTGACAACAGTCTTGAGAGCTGGAGATAAAAATTTGCTTTTTTTCGAAAAGTGTTGCCACTGCTCGCTTTCAAATTGTAGACTTTGTTAATAAAAAATTTGAAAGTTCTAGAAAATTCGAAATAAAAATAGCATTTCCAAACTTTACACATATTATTATGATTATATAAGGTCATATTCTGACGTTGAAGAAAGCATGCGATTGTATGTGACGTCATTGTATGTCGAAAAGTTTTCATTAATGACAACGTTTTAAATAAATAGCTGCTGTTGGCAATATTTTTATTTCAAGTTAGTATAATTGAAACGATATATTAATACCATGTTAATTCCTTTATTGATATTGAAAAACTGCTGTTATATTGCATTAAATCTAAATCATGACGTCATACGTATTAACCTGAAGTGTGAAAAGTCTTTGTTTCTGATTTGGCAATTAAAAGAATTATTTACGAATTCGTTGTTACTTGGAAAGAATGAACTGATTTCATTCATACTGAAATGTTTTTATAATTGGCTTTTCAGGGGTACTTACAAATTTTTCTTTGGCTGCAGCCCAGTTTTAAAATAACCACTGCAAGGTAATTTTCTTCTAATTTTTATTTGAAGAATTCGAGAGATCTGATATTCGAAAAATACGAAAATCTTTCTTGAAGATTCGGATTCAAATTCGATGAAATTCAGGATTCGACCTACCTTTAGTGTTTCCAATGCAAATAAAAAATTAAGTACAACCTTAATATTTCTCTGCAAGATTTGAGATACAGCATTGTAATAGTAATATATACAGATTCATTTAAAAAATATTACACAAGGCAGCAGCAACAAAACCTAAAAATGCAAATTGAATGAAATCCGCACCACCGCCTAACCAGTACCGACTCCACCGTGAAAACTCAATTAGAAGACTGAAAGCGAAGTTTCCTGTGACTAAGTGGTAAGAACAGGATGATCAGCTACACAAAGGAAGCTTCACATTAAGATTCCTGCCAAAATTTCTTACAGGAAATGTATTTCAGATAGGTACCTAAATCGAGGTTTTGTTAATGATGGACCTAATCTTCCATAAGCGTGGTAAGTTGGCACCAAACTATTTTGGCCTTCAAAATTCGATTTTTTCGGCGACAATGAGAGTACTAAGATGTGATTTTTAAACGTAAACAGAATAGTAACTTTTAAGTTTTGCTGTAGTGAAACCCCGTTATTTTATGTAAACAGAATAGTAAAATGAGATCATAAAATACTAGATGAGTAAAACAAAGTCCATCAGCTTTGCATGTAAAATTATAGTCCTATCTATGTTATTCCTGATAAAATAGGATAATGAATAGTAAAATAATAAATGAAACACTTTCCTCGCACTCCCAAATTGTCAACCAAGCACATATATTCAAATTCACTTACAACGGATGCATCATAAACTCACTAAAATATACAAGTTACTTATCGTCGTGGAATTCCAAACACTAAACAACTTTCGTTTGAAACTGTAAACATTCCACATCTTTCGATTGCCACATGCAAAAAACAAAACTGAAAAAAAAATTGACTGACAGGAAAAACATTAACTAAATAAAATTAAATGAAAACATTCATAAATTATAAACTTCACGTCATCTGAAATCTAGCATTCTCCCACCACCAACAGCTTAACCTCCTACAAATATTTAACAGTAAAACTTTTAAAACAAACACAGTATTTTAAAATTAAATTTAAAAAAGAAAATCTTTTGGCTGCACTAAACTCGCACTCATTACAACCACCGAAATAAAGCTCTAGGTTCGCCACAGGAAAACATACAGCCGGAAACTACAACCAAATCAAAATCGCGCCAAATTAAAAACTCTCGCCAAGTTTCACGCTCACGCCGATTATGGAAGATTAACCAATGTTGGATATTTTGTGATATATTATGGAAATTTTGTAAGGTATCTTATGTTAATTAGCCAGTTATTAGGATTTCAGTCTTTACTATAACATCTCTTTTTCGTACTCCCCCGCAGAATACAAATGAACTTTAGGTATACCTTAGCTGAGACTCATATTCTTTAGCTTACAGCTTCCGGCAACCAAGTCTTGCTATTATTTTCTTTGCATCAGCATCTTGCTTGCCTCGCCATCCCTGCTTAATATATTTTCAAATTTCAGTATCTCGCTCGCCGATATTTCTCGAAGCAATCGATTGAATACGAATTTATTTAGCAAAGTGAGCTTAACACTTTTTTTTTAAGTTTATTTAAAAAAATGTACTGTTTATTTTCCTATGATTTTTGCACACGTTAAACTTTAATCCTTCCGTCTCCTTTTACAAAAAGAATTTTGGAAAAATAATAATATTTTGCATTTTTTTTAACTTTTTTAAATGAAGCTTCCGAATACACTCAAACTATCAAGTAAGATAATGTTTAAAACATTTTGACTCATCAGAAATGGCATGGAGTTATTTATATGGTGGTGGTTAAGAAGGGGGATATAAATTATGTTTTAACAAATGTTTAATACACATCTCATGCAATCAGTTTGCTAAAAATTCAAGATGTATATGTTTTTCTGGTAATACATCAGGGCCGTATGCAAGGGAGGGTTTTATTCTTAAAAAGAAAAAATAGTTGAAAGAACTTACGGAGTTATCGGTCTCAGGTGTGTCTTTTAGGCATTTTTCCGGTACGTTTAAAAGTCAAACGAAGGCTAGCCGCATAGCGGCTTGTTCATAATAAAATTAAGTAACATACCTTTAAATTATTTGGGAGGTGGCCATGTCACGATATTTCGGTTACGAGAATCTTTCAACACACATTTTTATAGGCATTTAAATTAATACCGCATAAATATCAAGGTTTCTGGGAAAATATAAACATTAATTAAGTTAACTAGCAAAATATAATGTCTGGTTCACACTGGGTAAATAAAATACTAAGGTTCAAATACTGATAACACATTTTTGCGCTATAAAAATACAATATTTAATTTTTCTGGCCCTCTTTTTTCAAATTTTTTATATGTATATATATATTTGCTTTGCTTTGTTTCGAAACTTTACTGTTAACTAAAGTTAAAAGTAAGAAGCTTTAAGTATATATATATATATATTAAGACAAAATCTGGCTGGCTGATACCCAGAAATTAGATTTCTGCCAGTAGTTTAAAACTAAGATATCATATTATTACAAATATCGTTCCGAATTTTCCTTTAATAAACCAATTAGTAAAAATAAATATACTTGAGCGACCATCCTGGGCTGGTGCCACTTCTTTTTTCTTTCTCGCAGGCGTAAATCTGTAACCGGGAAATAAGAATGTAATCCTACTTTGACTATCTAAAAAAGGTAAAAAGCACGAATTAATACACATATCTGAGAATAGAGGGGTGAGCCTAGTGGAGCTTTACCTTCT
Source organism: Stegodyphus mimosarum (assembly GCA_000611955.2). Classification (NCBI taxonomy): domain Eukaryota; kingdom Metazoa; phylum Arthropoda; class Arachnida; order Araneae; family Eresidae; genus Stegodyphus; species Stegodyphus mimosarum. Next base: position 106,362 of record KK116521.1, on the reverse strand, counting down.
TTCGAGCCCTCAGCAAGGCCATGGCCATCAAAGTGGTCCCAATTCTCCCTGGTAATCGACGAGAGATTCCACCTTCTTCCGACTGCTTCTTCTCTGGCGAGGAAATTACCATCTTCATTCCGGCTAACCTCAAGAAGTCACTATCTTCTCTGGTAGAAAACAATAGTGTCTTATCAGTTGTTCAAAAAAAGGTCTATCACATTTGGTTAAAAACTCCTTTTCTTCTCCCCGCGCTACACCAAGGTCTACGGACAAAGTCAACAACCGAAGAAAACTCTAGACATCACGTAGGCATGTTTCTGTCTTGAGGCTGAGACAAGTTGTGGAAGTCAGCATATTCTAAGCTTGTTTCGTTCGCTACCTGTCCTCTTATTTCCATGGTTACAAGTTGGAATCCTCAAACTTCGCCCCTATTCCTTCGACAGCTTGGAGGGGTAAAAGGAAACAAATTTTGGCCTTACATCCAGATCCCATTTGTCCATAGTCACAAGATGTTCCATCATATTTCAGCTTGGCAATGGCACACTGAAGCGAAAGTTCTCTCTTCGAATCACTAAACCAAGAAACACGAAAGATGAGAAGAATATTTTCTCTCTTCGAATCACTAAACCAAGAAACACGAAAGATGAGAAGAATATTTCAGACAAATTCTGGAATTCAGACACAGTCCTTTTTGGAATATTTTTCTGACTCAGAAGCTTGATTCTTTTTAATTACAAGAATTTCTTTTATCATAGTTACAAGTTGTTGAAATACCAGCTGCGCCAGAAACTAAAAATTCCTTAATTTTACAGTTCCTACAAAGATATTTAAAGATTTTGCAAAAGCTCTTTGAGGGACTGGTTTTCCTTTAAAACATGAGATGCAACTTTAAATTTAATAAGAGCTGTACATACCTTTTTTGGGTATGCAATTTCTGCCTTTTCCCACTCAGATGTAAACTTATGTCAGATGTGCAAACGCTCCTTTCCTTTCCTATTAATTATGTCGAGTATTTTTCTTCGGACAGCGCAAAAATATAGCCTTCGATCCAATGTTTATTTTTCAGGGGCATTTAAAGAAAAGAATATTTTTAATGCCGCAGACGATAATTAAACCTCATTCCAATTTGATGCCAGTCATGTTTGTATTTTTAAATTCATATTTAAATTGAATTATCAAAAATTAAATTTCGTTACAAAAATGTGTTAATACCCTCTGTATAATTATAAATAGAAGAAGGAAGTGTGATACTTGTAACAGGCTAAAAAGGAAGAAGATCGTCGAACATCAAGCGAAAAAATATCTCAAGCTAGATCTATATCACCAACTTCAGTATACCTTAAAATCTTTGTGAAAATAAAAGCTTGTGCTCTTGACATAACTTAATTGAAACGAAGATTTGATGATAAAGATGAACATCGACCGGAGTTTAAATTATGTTCAGTCCATTGAGGAAGTTCATCTTCCACACAACCTCAAAAATGTCGGCAAGCACAAATTGTAGAAGAAATAAATAATGATCTCCGCTTAGGGATGGCCAAGCAGCCATTATGGAAGATATAGCTGGAAAAAACGTGCCAGCGCTTGCCAAAATTTTGCGGAAAGGAACAAAAATTACCTGACTCTTTCTTAGGAATATACATGCAACCAAATATGAATAAAAAGTTTTATTTCATCCATCATATAGTCTATGCATGAATTCATCAAACTCCTGCCTCTGATTTGAAAGAATCCTTTTGTAAACTGTATTTTTCCTCCCTGAACCAAGTTCCTTCAGCGGCAGCCAATACCATTCGAAATCTGAAAAAAAATGGACCCTACGGAGAAAGTAAACCTTTGCGGTTACTGAGAAGCAAGAAGTCTAATAGAATTGCAAGAAAAAACGAAATAAAATAAAATATTGTTAAGGATTTTGAATTTATTTAGCTATTTATTTAGAATTGTAATTAAAATAATTTTATTTTCCCGTGCAATGCAGACGAATTTGAAGAGAAAGCTACGTCGGAAAAGTAAAAATAAAAGAGCGCGTGCATTTTATATTTAATAAATAAATACCTCGTTATTGCTGTTGCCATCCAGAAAAATCAGAAAATAGATTTTAACAGAATGTTCTCGTGAATAATTAAAAAGCTTATAAAAAACGAATTAAAATACCTCAGCTCAGTTGTAGTTGCTGTTTTAAGCAAACTGTATGTTTACTTCGTGCTATTATTGATTATAGCGAATTCGCTGAGAGATTGGATTAACGTTTGAGATATTGTGATACTGTGCGAACATCTCTGAGGAAATATTTCAGCATTTTGTTTTATTTCTTGTGAAAGCAATAAATTTTATTAACATTTTAACGATTGCGCATTCAAACCATGAACCCGTACGCACGCAACAATATGAAGGGAAAAAAATAGAGTGCATTTATTTTTAAGTGTCTTACGCGTTTTTCTTTTATGCTATCTCGATGGCCATAACCTGGTCTTGATATAATAATTCATACACATCTAATTAGCAAACAATAATTATTGTTTACTTCTAGGATGCTTAGTGCACGACTAAATTATTACGAACATAAAGTAATTTAAGAAATTAAATTAATAATTGATAAAAAAGGCGCGTCATTGCACGATTACTCTTTTAAAATGTTGCAACTGTAGTTCAAAAATAAAATTACTGATTTTTTTGGGGGAGGTCTCGTTTTATGGGTCTCGTGAGCCGCAGATACGGGCCTGAGAGTGGCATATAGTTTGCAAGCCGCAGTTTGGCCAAATCTGGTACATGTATTATACAACACATTACTATTATAATAAGTTTATTTTTTGTTCATGAAGCTTTATATATTGTTGCAGCCATTCAGACAGATTTCTCGCTAACGTTTATTTTTGGCGTTTAAAGGTAACTTGTGGACAGTAAAATACCGAAAACTGGTTGCTTACTTATTGTCACACGTATTTTAGTAGAAACTGCGAAAGTTCCAAAACGCACCAAACTCTAAAAACACCGCATATACAAATTCTACGCGTAACCAAGTTAGAAATAGCATGAACAGATTTTCGTCCCTTTTTCACAGTTTGTTTCTGGTCCACATATTCCTTTATTTGGTTTCAGGAATAGATGTAGAGAGTACACTTCTTTCACACATGTTCCATAATCAGTAGTTGCATCTTTGAAAACACTGAGTTGCTTCTTACGCAACTTAAACAAACTCCTCTGCCCAACAGCAAATAAAATCGCTATGCTGTTACAAAAAGTATTCTAAAATCACTCTTAAAACACATGCTTTTCTTTTGCTGGAAGCGCCCAGCAATGGCGGAGCAGTGCAGTCACTGAACACTAATATTTTGACTCGAATTCAAAAGCTGCTGAATGTGAAGTTTTCCTGATATGCAAGGGAGAAGAACCAGTTTCCTCAGAAAGTTCTACAAGAAGGTATCTCCCTCTCAGTTAGCTAGTTCTAGTTGGCTTTGCCAAAATCCAGTAACTCCAATCCAATCATTTCACCTGCTTTTTACGTTGCACTTCCAACTACTTTCGCCGATTCATAGTTTCATGTCATGGCCATTTTCGCATATTCACAATTTTCGCATTTTTCCATATGCGTCTTTCTTAAAAGAAAGATGCATTTCCCTCGCTGAATGAAAAATCTTTAACTTTATTGTAACTAGTCATCTAAAATAATTATTGTAATATAGATAATGATTTTAATTAGCTAAGTTAATAAATAATGTTAGTAGAGACGGATAATTCTATTTATTTCTTTTAAATTGAGCTGTTTGTAATCAGTAACAAATAATTCTGCCCCAGTTTTGAAGTGGTGGCGGTCCAAGGTTCTTTCACTTTTCTTCCACTACCACATCCACCTGAGTATAAACATACCCTATCTTATCATGGCAGTAGCACTCTGGGGGAACAATAATATTAAACTTGGCGGTTTCAGAACCCAAGGGAAAATCATTTATACGGTCAGACCGAGGGAGAGTGGCGTCATTCCTAGAGCTGAGGGCGCTGGTAGCTCGACTGCTCCAATATTCTAGGTAATGTCCCTTGGTGACCGGCAGCCCGCGTAGCAGTGGCAGGGGCATTATCAACGACCAATCAGACTTCCAAGTTAATGGTATCCGTAGTGAGCCTCCCTCCGGGGTGGTCTCTGAGACCCGATGAGGGCCCTTACTTCCTACCTCCATGAGTGCAGCCCTGGGGAATTGAGAGAGTTCTATTAAAAAGTCTGCGCAAAGGATTTGAGGCATCCGCTGCGTAGCAAAGGAATTTATAATAATCTCTTCTAAGACGTGTCAGCGGTACATGACCGGCCCTCCCTCCTAATACGGAATTGGATCACGGGCGTCGCCTTAGTTACATGAAAGTTTTCGCAAAAGTACTCACTTCCACTACCCCCATCCTCTTGAGAGGATCTTCTTACCACACGAACACTACAGTTACAAACATCTGTGCCTTCTTCAGGATTCGAATCCGGGCCCATCGGTAAGGCATCACTAACCACTATTTGCAATTGATTTTTCCATTTGGCTTGTACCTTTTAATGATATTAGCAGGTTCTATAAAACAGAAAATTTTAAATAAATGGCAGAAGCTCAGGAATATTCAGCTTGATAAGACGCCAAGAAGCGTGAGCTATGGCTACCGCTGCTGGCTAGGCCTCGTCCTTAACCAGTTTCACGCGTACTCTGTCACGAAGTTCTTTAGTGATGGAGGAGTGCGTGTTGTACGTTCCTGCGGTGTATGCGTGTCAGTTCGCTTTTACCTAGGACCCCCTCGTTTTCTCAAGGCAAGGTTGACAATCGCAGACTTCCTCAGCATATATGCGAGGATCTCGGCCCCCGTGCCATTGCTGCGTCCTATAAAGACATACTAAAAATTGAAACATGGGATTTTTGCATCTGCGTCCAAAGCAGTAAAAACTCTCTATGACCACAAAGGCTCACCTCTTTGCGCTGATGTAGAGAAATCGTGTTAACCCGCTTTAGAATCAGTCATTCCAGAGTCACTTACGGCTACTCTCATACTCTTTGTCCAAACTGTAATGCATTTCTGTCGGTGCGTCATATTTTAAGACTTAAAGTATTTTAATAACAGTCACTTGCCTCTTGAGAGAATAATCGGGGAAAGAAATCAATATTAATTTATTTCAGTAACTGAAAGAGGCATTTATTATTTAAATTGATTTGGTTTTAATATACACTGCCCTCCAAAAATTAAAGAACAGCATGTTTTTTGTGTCTAATTTGAGAATCAAGCAACACAGAAACCAAAAATTTGCAGGACATGTTCACTAACCAATTCTTTGATGAATGTGACATAAAATGTTTCTGAAGTTCAACACAACCATGAATTAGAACAAAAAATTGCACTCTTGGCAGAGAAATTCAGTCTTGGAGAAACAGTATATCACAGTTGTTTTAGGAAAAATGGGGTGGTAACATTACAAAAATAGGTTCTAATAAGGAATGTGTCCACCCCTAGCTGCAATACAGCGAAGTTCCATGCAGTCAGTTAAGTTGTCGGTCAGTGAAATGAAAAGCAACGATCAGATGTAAGGTCTTAGTTTAAACTAACAAAGTTTTATTTTAATTTTCCTTTCCTATGTGTTCTTATTTCAACTTCCCGTTAGAATGAGCACGCGTTTCAGCTCTATGCTAATTTGAAGTGGAGCCAAGTTTATATTTAAACGGTAGCAAGGAACTACTCAGTGTAAGAGAGCTTTTAGTCTCAGATCACTGCTGCTCTGTTCGACGTTCGCTTGACTAGCTAGTATTTAAATTCTAAGCCTTAGCGCTGTTACTCTATTACTTATTGAAGTAAATCTAAGTGCGTTAGTATTAGCTAACTCTTCCTACGCACCATTCATCATTTAGAGGCCAACCTCGCGTTTATAGCTCTGTGAGCAACGATTACTTAATTTCTATTTAACTTTAGTTTAAATTATCTGATTGTTCAGTTTAGACCCAAGTGCGGTCATTATTTTCTGTATCCCTCCCGAGTTGGGAAGTGGCTGTATATAATTGTGGTGTAATAAAAGAGGATTTTAAATCCTTCTTACGTGTAGTCATTCTACCACTTAAACACAGTTTTCTACCACAGAACATAGCTGCATTCAGCTCCCTGTTCAAGATCAGGACTTAGTTTACTTCATGAATATGTTCGCCAAGAGTATGCACTGAACACTCAGTCCTGACACTGGCGCCCAAAGAAGAAAAATGAGAGGATGGCCTGAAAGACAAGAAGAGGAACCTGAGATACCTGTGCAGAACACTGAGATACCACCTCCTGCCCTAGAAGGATTTGGCTACATTGTACAAACCATGCGGGCAGCCATGAAGCCAGCGGCAAGTTTTGACGGCAAGTCAGCCGTAATTAATTTCCTGGAAAAATTAAATGCCCACTTCATGTTATATCCAGTCCACGAATTTCAGAAAGTCAATCTTGCCACCAGCGCTTTGAAGGGCCAGGCGCTAAATTGGTTCAAGTGTATTGGAAAGAATCTTTTGGGGGAACCGAGAAGCCCCACATACACTTATGAAAATTTTAAAAATCCTTGGTGAAAGCATTTCCTATAGTACAAGATCGAGCCAGACTGGAGGCGGAACTTTTTAGCCGTTATCAAGAAAAGATAGAAGATTTGTCAAATTTTATCTTGAGAAAAATTCAAGTTTTCAAGCTTTTGTATGGAAGTTGCTCGGAGCCTGAAATTATTCAAATTATACTTCCTAGGCTACTGCCCCAAGTTTAAGATTTTATCGAGCTAAGAAACCCAACGACTTTAGATAAATTATTCGAGCTCGCCGTACAATTTCAAATTCGAAGAACGGCAGACAATGAACGACGTCGACAATTTGAGCGAAGAAGTCAGTGGAATACGCCAAGACCCCAGCAGAAGCAACAACAGAGTTACGGGAACAAGGCGAAGCAATGGCCGAAGAAAGATGTATCTCCTAAATCGAGCGACGAACGACGAGATTTTAATAGAAAACGGGCAAAGATGCAGAAGGCAACCAGAATAAGAAGAAGGATTTAAACTAATATGGATTTCTTCAAGGAAGGTGAAGAAGTCCGAAGTCTGGCAAAATCCTTCTACAATTAGTTTAAACACCGTGGTTGTAAAAAATTTAAGTTTACCGAAGATTGAAGTCTTAATTAACAACATACTGGCGACGGCTCTTTTCGATACAAGAGCGCAAAGCAGCTTTATCTCGGAAAGATTTTTAAAGAAGCACTTTCGCCGTTATAGAATTTTAAGTGCAAGTGACACGAATGTCATAGCGGCCCAAGGAGAGAAGTGTAGATGCTTAGGAAAAGTTTCACTTTTTGTGCGTATCGACGACGAGCAGGTAAAACTTTTATTTTATATTCTGCGAAACCTGCAAACATGTATTATTCTCGGTGTGGATTTTTTTAGATTGGCAAAAGCGAACATAGATTTTCAGGGAGGAAAATTAACGATATCCATGCAGCCAGTGGAAAAGAAGAATGATAAGACCCCGCAGTTGGAGTTACAGCATTTACCGGCAGAAGAGCAAGAAAAACTGCAGGCATTGGCAAGTGAGTTTTCAAATTTATTTAACGATGTACCGGGTTTCACTCAGGTCAGGAGTCACGCCATAGAAACGGGGGACGCCCAACCAGTAAGGCAAAGGTCTTACCGTTATGATAAGGTAAAAGAAGAAATAATTGAATACCATATTAAGGAAATGTTGAAAAATGAGATAATTACCCCGATTTCTAGCAGTTATGCTAGCCCAGTAGTTTTATGCAAGAAAAATAATGATTATCCGATTACGCACCCCAAGCGGTGGCGTTTTGCTATCGATTACAGAAGGCTAAACGCCGTCACAAAATATCCTGTATATCCTTTGCCGATAATCGGAGACATAATTCAAAATATTACCTCTACAAAGTATATGTCTATTAGATCTTACGAGTCGCTATTTTCAGACTGGGGTAAAACCCGAAGACGTCCCTAAAACCGCCTTCATAACTAAGTCTGGCACGTACGCATTTCTTAGGATGCCTTTTGGTTTATCCGGCGCGCCGGCAACTTTCCAACGATGTATGGACATCGTCTTAAGACCGATCCTTGGTAAAAGTACGTTCATTTATTTAGACGATATTATAATTACGAGTAATAGTTTAGAACAACACTTACTAGATTTAAGAAAAGTGTTTTTATAGTTAAACGAAGCTGGTTTGAAGATAAATGCATCCAAATGTAAATTTGCCGCAAAAGAGTTACGTTATTTAGGGTTTAAAATTTCTCAGAATGGAATCGAAACGGATCAATCAAAGATAACAGCTATTAAAAATTATCCTCTTCCTCAAACAGCAAATGAGTTAGCGTCGTTTCTTGGTATGTGTTCATACTATCGATCCTTCATTAAAGACTTTACCAAAATAGCTGAGCCTCTGCTGAAATTGAAGAGGAAGAAAGCTAGGTTTTCGTGGTCAACAGAAGTCAACTTGCCATTTCAAAAACTGAAAGACGCATTGACTCAAGCCCCCGTCTTAAAATTTCTGGAGGGGGATAAAGGACTAGAAACTTCAGCGGACGCTTCAGATTTTGCGATTGGGGCAGTGCTTTCTCAAAATGGGCAACCCGTGGCCTTTTTCAGTCGAACGTTAAATGAAACCCAGAGAAACTATTCGGCCACGGAAAGGAAACTCTCGCAGTGTTATCAGCAGTGCATAAATTTCGTGTTTTCTTTGGAAGTTCTTCAGTAACTGTATACACCGACCACGCTGCGGTCACCAGAGTCTACTCTGGAAAAATTTATCACCCATCATTAATAAGGTGGGCTCTCAAATTACAGGAATATATATAATCTAATAATTAAACATACGCCGGGAAAAGAAAATGTTGTGGCAGATGCTTTAAACAGAATTAACTTAGATGAAAATGGAAGTATAATTAAGATAGCCATGCTCACATCCAAAGTGTTAGATTCTCGTGAAACAATAATAGCCGAACTCAAAAAAGATCCGGAGTTCAAAAATATATATAATTATTTGGCCGACCCTGAGAATTTCAGTCATCCGGATATTGTGCCGATAAGAAATAGGGCAGCAAATTACGAAATAATTGACGGACTGTTATTCTATACGAAAACGACTAATGAGAACCACGAATTTTTCTTTCCAGAACTGCAAAAGTTTACTAGGGCGTATGCCCAGTCGTGCCCAACATGCCAATTTAATAATTATATTAATTTCCGCCCGGCCGGGTTCCTAAATAGTGTTAAATCAGAATTCCCAAATCAAATAATAGGCATCGATTTACTAGGATCTTATCCTAGAAGTAAAGTTAACAAAAGCCGATATCTTTTAGTTATAGTGGACCATTTTAGCAAATGGTTAGAGTTGATTCCGTTAAAACGCGCGTCTGCAAAAATTGTAGTAGATTCAATTTTAAATAAGTATATTTTAAAATACGGGGCGCCCCTAAAAGTTATTTCCGACAATGGTCCCCAATTTGTTAGTAATATTTTTGAGGAAATGTGTGCAAAACTGGGCATACGTCACCTAAAGATGGTCCCGTATCATCCGCAGTCAAACATAGCGGAACGGGTGAATAAAAATGTAGTGAAAATCATTCGAAGTTTTATTAAGAATTATCACTCTACCTGGGATAGCCATATAAATGAATTTGCATTTGCCCTTAGAACTGCCAAACATGACACAACGCAAAAAACACCCGCTGAACTATTTCTTGGAAGAAAGATTTTGGCACCGTTAGACAAACTTTTCTTTGTCCAGCAAAGGGCAGAAGAATTTAAAATGAATGACATTCAGAAATTGATACGGGAAGCGAGAGGAAATGCAGAAATAGCCCAGAGGAAACAACGATGCTATTACGATAAAAAGAGAAGAGAGGTGAAGTATAAAGTAGGAGATGAGGTGTTAAAAGTCAAACACGCTTTATCAAATGCCCCAGAAGAAAAGGTGGGGAAATGTTTTCCGCGTTTTGAAGGCCCTTTCCTCATCGAGAAAATCACCCAAACGGTAGTAGTATTAAGGAAAGAAAACGGCGAGAAAATTACTGCCAATGTGGATCAACTGAAACCTTATTATGACCGTAATAAAATGGAAATGTTTAAAGATTTTTTCCAGGATCCGGGGAGACGCACTTCCACGAAAGATGTACCTCAGCGGCAACAACAGGAACCAGCAACAATTGCAACGAAAGGCCAGAAAAAGAAAGCCCCCCTCAACAAAGTAGAAGAAACAAGAAACGGAAAATCACCAGAGGAGATGGATTGAAAAGAAAGAACTCGGATAATACATGTTCAACAATTAACAAAAGACCAAAGCACAATGGACAAGGCCAGCCCAAAGTAGTCAAGAGGATAGCCGAAACATCGGAAAGGAGAATGAGAAGCAAGCAGCCCCGGTTGCAGCCTGAGGATCAACGTCCGGAATACAGCAGGAGCCCGGAGCAGAGACGAACGAGGGCCCAGGAACAGAGGACCCAGCCGAACAAACGTCGAGCGGATCAACTTCCTCACCAACGCTAGTATCCCAGAATGGAAAGAAGGACCCCTAAAAGGAAGGCGGAGGAACAACAAGAGGGCAACGGTCAGCGACTAAAATCAAGGAAACTGGCCCAAGCTACAATCTATCAAACTTTCAAGGATTGGGCCAAGAAAAGAATGGCTGACTGCAACAAGATAAGTAGTATTTCTTATTCCAACGTTTAGTTAATTTTCGAGTATTACTGCAAGTTGCAGGGTCTCTTTTTACTTCAAGCGAGGTTGATTTTTACGCCAAGTGTGCGATAAATGATTACTTATCTTGAAAGATGCTTTTATTTAAAACTGTAATTCTGTAAAGATTTAAGATTACTTAATATTTGTAAAGTAGATTCTGAAGCATTGTGTATCTTAGCCTTGTAAAAGCAATGAATTGCTGTGAGAATGTTAACTAAATGTTTTTGTGCTTTGTCGAAAGACTTGTAAATTTCTAGAATGAAAAGTCGGTAAAAGGAAAACACGATTTAGTCTACAGACTATTATTTCAGTGTAATGCGATGTTTCAGAACAGAACTTTGAAAAAAAGAATGTGAAGCACTTGTTGTAAACTTAGAAATTTAATGTACTTATTGTATCTTGTGATTTGTATGCAATTGTTAAGTTTCATAAAATGTAACAAAATGCATTTATGGCATCAGTGCACGTTAGGTGCAAAGTTAACCTTCAATGAAGCATTCTTTGTGCAAACTACGAATTGTACGCATGAAAAGGCGAGATAGAAGTAATAGAATGCAAGTATTAGTAGGCTCTCCACCAAATACACTTAAAGTGATAGACATGAAGTTACTTAGAACCTCAGGTTTAGCTCTTTATAGGGTGTCTTCTGAGGTCTCGATATGTCAAGTTCTAACTAACGTTAGTCGATCGTAGGTGGTAGAGTTAAACACCCCCGAACAAAAAAAAACCCGCTAATACGGTTCGCTTTTCATCCAACACCAGTGGAGAGCATTGGGGGAAGAATTTAATTTTGCTTGAATGATACTGTGTGCGTGAGAATTTACACGGGTAAGAAAAGAAGTCTGTTTCCTAGAACTTAGTGGTATTATGTCATACTAAAATTTCTTTCCTTCCAGATTTTGCTGGAAGGACTCAGACGAAAGTAAAGGAATTACTGAAAACAGATGAAACTGTATGTAAAAATAAAGTTTTCGTCTGTAAATGGCCAAGAATTTTTTTTTGCTGTAAAGGTTGGCCTAAGTTAGGAAGAGTTAAATTGTGAGTATTTCTAGAATCGCAAAGTTTCAACATGGTCCGTTTGGACCACAGTAGTTCAACTTTTGCCAATTCTGGCGGCAAGTATGTAAGGTTTTAGTTTAAACTAACAAAGTTTTATTTTAATTTTCCTTTCCTATGTGTTCTTATTTCAACTTCCCGTTAGAATGAGTGCGCGTTTCAGCTTTATGCTAATTTGAAGTAGTGCCAAGTTTATATTTAAACGGTAGCGAGGAACTACTCAGGGTGAGAAAGCTTTTAGTCTCAGATCACTGCTGCTCTGTTCGACGTTCGCCTGATTAGCTAGTATTTAAATTCTAAGCCTTAGCGCTGTTACTCTATTACTTATTGAAGTAAATCTATGTGCGTTAGTATTAGCTAACTCTTGCTACGCAACATTGATCATTTAGAGGCCAACCTCGCGTTTATAGCTCTGTGAGCAACGATTATTTAATTTCTATTTAACTTTAGTTTAAATTATTTGATTGTTCAGTTTAGACCCAAGTGCGGTCATTATTTTCTGTATCCCTCCAGAGTTGGGAAGTGGCTGCATATAATTGTGGTTTAATAAAAGAGAATTTTAAATCCTTCTTACGTGTAGTCATTCTACCACTTAACCACAGTTTTCTACCACAGAACATAGCTGCATTCAGCTCCCTGTTCAAGATCAGGACTTAGTTTACTACACGAATATGTTCGCCAAGAGTATGCACCGAACACTCAGTCCTGACACAGACACAGAGTGATCCTTGCTCAAGCTCATCTAACGACCTTGGAGGAGGACTTAAAGCAGCAACCTCTCTCCCAAGGTAGTCCCAAAGAATCCTAACTTTACCGGATTCAGGTCTGGGGATTGAGCTGGCTCTTGCATCCGCTCCGTACCGTGACCCTAAAGATATTCTTCAGCAACCCGAGCTCGGTGTAGTCGCGCATTGCGTCCATCAGAACAAATCCAGGACCAATAGCAGCGGCATATGGGTGGAAATATTAATCAAGGATTTAGTCTCGATATCTCACACCGGTTAAAGTTCCTCCATGGAACTCATGCAGGTCAGTATCACCACCAAGAGAGATCGCAGACCAAACCATAATTCCACCTCCTCTGTAACTGTGTCTTCCCACAATGTAAGATTAGTTACATCTGGTGCGTTGTTCCCTCCAGATCAGCTGACGACCTGAATCACTCGCCAACGTGAACTTGGACTCGTCTGTGAAGAGAACAGACGCCCATTGTTAACTGGTCCAGGAGACGTATTCTCTTGCTTAACATAAAACGGACACCTCAGTGTCCTCAGGTCAAGGGAACACAAGTAATTGGTCGTCCTGCATACAGATCTGTATCGTGCAGGCGTCTGCGCAATGTAGCAGTTGAGATTCTTATTCCTGTTGCCACTAAATGGTCTGCCATCAGCTGAGGCACAGTAATGTTACTCCTCCTTTTGGCTGAAAGAGCTAAATAACGGTTTCCCGCAGGTGTTGTTACTCTAGTTCTGTCTGGAACATGTCTTCTAGACACAGAATCCTCTCGTTCAAACTGATTCCGGTGTCGGTGGATATACTACAAGAGACATTGAGACGTCTAGCAGCATCAGCTTGTGACATCCCTATCTCCATCCATCCAATCGCCCGCCACCTCAACAAATCAGGCAAACGACATGTCTTAGACACTGATAGACTAACCTGGATATTGTCAACGAAACTGCTAATAACAACTGAAGACCAACAATCGTGAACGAAACTTACAATTTTTCTCCAGCTATTCTTTTTGCATATATTTTCTTAAACTTCGCTACTATGATGCATATAAATTGTGAATTTAATTGTTACTGGCATTTTTGTAAAGATGAGCCTTCAAAAACAAACTGTTCCTTAACTTTTGGAGGGCAGTGTAGTTTCTTGGTATTTTATTATATTCCTGTTTTCTATTCTTAACCTGTTTTTGCATTTGAAATCATTTAGTTCTTAGTTCTAGTTCCCGATCTTAGTTTTATATCCTTGTTCCATCTCAGCATTCATGATTATAGATTTTCATTCGATTTTATTTTAAACTTGTGTGCGGTATTTACGCGTTTATAAAGTTGTGTTTGGCGCGTCACTATATTTCAGGTTATTCAAAAAGTTCACCCCATAAAATAATTAATTCAAAAAATTCACAATTCGGCCTTTGAAGTACAAATGTTCGATAGGAGGACTAACTGTGCTTAAAATTTGGTGGCTGTAAATACAGCCATTTTTTCACAATCCGAGACACAAACATGCAATGAATAATAAAGATTATAAAAGATTCTTCATTACTTAACAGTCGCGAAAAGAAAAAGCGTTAATACGCGGGATACTCAGAGTTCATTTCATGAATCGAACTGTTATAAATGATCGCAAATTGTAAACTTGAGAAAGCAAATACCACAACACGTGGTTTGCTCGAAGTTTCTCGAGACGAGCGAATTATAAATGGTTAACTGCTAGATATGATGATTTGGGACATATGTTGGCAATTTATCGATAATCTTGGCGCTGTTTAAATAACGGAAGCGATAATATTAAAGTTGAATTTTGGGATTTATTAGAAACAATATACTATTTACACTGAGATTTCAGTCTGGAATCAGTCTTCTGTTTTTAATATACACCATTATTATCTTTTTTCAGGTGGTTTTCTTCACCGATTTATCTGGATCATATTTTCAGTGTAAAACAAGAATTGCATATATAATTTATAAAATTTAATAAAAGCAAGGAATCCCTTCGAAAGTACTTTTGTGGGATCATTTTGCTGTTCCAACACGGAAAACATTTTCATTGTTTGACAGCCTCTTGTTAAACATACTGCAGTGTAGGGCATAATTTTAGTTTACACAAAATTATCGATGTTAAATTCGAGAAAAAATATACATCATTTGGATCATTTTTCACTGTTTCACACGATAATTAGGCATTGTACATATTATTCTTTGTAAGAACTATTTTTAGGGAAGGAAAAGAAAAAAAAATTTTTTTAAGATGAATAAGGCTGCTATCACACGGCCGTTTGTTTCGGAAGGACAACTGTTTGGAACAATTTTCTGCCTTGTCACGTGATATACAACAGCCAATCACCATAGATCACTTTGGGGTTAACATATATAGGGGAAACTGGTTCTCTACTACGAATCATTTTTCGGAGGGTTGCTTTCACCAGTGAAGGTTGCTTATTCCGCTGCTCCGTGCGTATTCGTACGTCCCTGTTCGCTATCATGCCAAAACAGCGTCGGCTCAGGCAATTGCACATGTGCTTGCGTGTAGGTTCCCGCGCGTGAGCGCTACCCTGATCGAATATGTAGCCGATTTTCAAATTCCTGTTCTCGTTGACCAAGCCTATGCTTTTCTCACTGCCGGTTTTGGGCATCGTGAGGATGATCCCGAAGATAAGGAAATGTTTAAAGCATTGAAGTTAGTAGACGAACTCCAGACTGCTGCTAACCGTGGAAGTCCAATTAATGACGAGCTTTTACGCGCAGAAAGGAGATTTTACGAGCTTATGGATAAAGTGGGGTATGATCGTGTTCAATTTTATGACGTTAATTATGCCAAACAGTTCCCAAAAGACGATGACTTTTCGATTGAACTTGAAAGGAGACAAAAGCTTCGAAGACAGAGAATGTTCAAGAAAACAATTCCTGAAGCCGAAAAAGGTGATGCGGATGGCTGGATCAAGCCGCAGAAAACTGTGAAAAGACCTGCAAATTCTGATACTGAGGTTAAGAATTCGCCTAGTAAAAAGAAGATACCTTCTGTCCCCCCTGCGACAGAAATTGCTACTAACAATGCTTTTAAGGCATTAGATGATGTGTCAAGCTCCGGCGAGCGCATGGATACTACGAAGGCTCCCGAACCGAAATCCGATGATACTGACAAAATTTCGGACTCAGTAAAGAAGAAAGAAAAGCTGCCACCCATTATTTTCCCCCGTCCGGAAACCAATTGGGGTTTCATAAGAGGATTGTTTGTCAAGCACGACATCGAAGACTTTGACGGAGTACTGACAAGAGACAAAATAATTGTTTACTTTGCCTCTTCTACACACCGAGATAAAGCCTTAGCTGTACTGATGAAGGACGAAGTACAGTTCAGCACGTTCTGCTCAAAGAAAGATACACCACTGAAAGTTGTTATTCGCGGTCTATCTGATGACTCACTCGTGAAGGATATCGAAGCTGAGCTCAAAAATGATGGATTTCCTGTGCTCCGCGTCTCGCAGTTCACTAGGAAAACGAATGATGAAGAAATCAAGCTGCCTGTTTTCTTCGTTTCACTCAAGAGGACTGATGCTGGCAGACTGATTTACAAAAAAAAGAAGCTGCTGAACTTGCGTATTTCTGTACGCAAATTTAGGACGAATAAGCGCACTTTGATGTGCTTCAGATGTCAGCGCTATGGTCACGGTCAGTTATTCTGCAATAATCTGCCAAGATGCCTCAAATGCGGCCAGGATCACCTGACTTACACCTGCAAACTCCCGAAAGAAGAAAAGCCAACCTGCGCAAATTGAACTTTGGATCATGCTGCGTCGTCTAAGACTTGTGAGTTTCGTCCGAAAACCCGCGATGTCGCAGAGAAGAAAAAGCAAGTGCCAAAGCCGAAAAAATTCGTGAAAGATAATATTGAGACTTTGCCTGCACAAGCTAAGGAAGAACAGATTCCTTCCACGAGATCATTTTCCGACGTAGTTAGAAATGCTACAAAAGGACTTACACTGGAAGAACCTATGCTGAAGTTTATCGACAAGCTTGTCGAATTTATTGAGAAATGTAAAACGCTTCCGAAGCAAGATAGAATTGTTCTTGCACTTCAATTAGTAACTGATCTGCCCGACATGTAAAATTCTGTCTGTGCATGTATGATGATTAACTACTTTATTCTTTAACTTAGTTCACAGAGGTCTCAAGAGATGGCGCCACCGGTGTCCCACTTTAATGCTATGATTGAAGCCTTCGCCTTCCTGTGATGCTTGGAACTTTTCTCTCCTCCTGCGGATTCTGGACTTGTTTTTCAGCTGAAGATAGTTTTTACTGTGATGTGCCTTCGGCATTCTTTCATCGAGCTGGACAAGCGGCACTCTGGGCTGCATCCCAGCAATAACTCCATCAGTCAGTCAGTTACTACGAATACTTGACGATGCACTTTGCTCTCTTGTCCATGCTCGCCTGCGCGCTCTTGTTGTGTTGCTTGCCCCCCTATCCTTCCTACCTCCTGCCATGTGCTAAGTTGAAGATTTATCTACGTGATGGGCCCTTTGGCTTTTATTGATTGAGCCGGACAAGCGGCCCTCAGGGCTGTATCCCGGCTATACCCTGCTCAGTCAGTCAGTCTACTACGAACACGAAGGCTACCAAAATTAGCTAATTTTAGCGTGACGAGGGATTCGAAGCCGATAGCTGATTGGTTGAAAACGAACAACCTGCAATTTTTTCCGAATGGAAGGAAAAAATCGCACGTCTTTCTTTCAATAGTAAACCAGGCAGAAATGTTGTTCCTGTGAAACAAACGCCGCGTGATATGGGCCTAAGGGGTTTGGGGGGGAGAGAAATTATTTCCTGAAATTATGAGGATATCACATTTCTCAACATTACATTTCATCTCAATTACACGGAATTGTACAACCTAAATAAAATAGTAATAATTAAAAACAAAATTAATTGCTATCTGAAAATTTCAGATTACAGTCTAACATCTCCAAGAAGTTATTAAAATTTTTTAAATGCTATCTTTAGATCTATGAATTCAGCATAAAAAATTTAGACTGCTTTATGCCAATATATTTTCATCTACACAGTTATGAAAGCTGTAGCTGTGCGTTTTTCCTTCATCACATAAGACCTGCAACAAATACTTTCCTCCAATTGGAATAAATTTTCATTTGCCAGGAATGGCAAATCCACTTAAAATCTTAAGTTTATAAGGTATTTTCCCCCTCTTTTCAGCATGCCTTCGTAGTGTAGCAGTTAGCACACTCGGCGCATATTCGACAAGTCTAGGTTTGAGTCTCAGAAAGGGCATTGCACATTTTTCATATCTCCAGTATCATACTTGCCAACCTACGACAGTCAAAAATCAGGATACTTTTATAAGAAATAGGGAGAATTTTCTCAATGACAAAAGGATTTTTTAAATAATAAAAATATGTAGAAAGAAAATATATTTTTAATAATGAATTAAATTTAAATGGTTCTAATTAATATCTGAAAGTTCAGTTATTATTTCTTAAATTCAAAACTACTTACATGTAGAAAAAAAAAGCAGTTTTATTACTTGTACCTTCTAATAATAGAAAAATACTCTAATCAGTTTCCTTAATCATTAAATACTTATTATACAGATCACTAACAATTGATTGCAAAACATGAATTAATGTAATTCTGACTGTGGAATTGTGTTAAGAACATGATATGATGGCAAAACAGAATGCACAAAAAAGGAAAGAGCTTGTCAAGATCCGAAGACAAAAATATAAATATTCGTTCTTCATAAGATAAAATTATAATAATCGACAAATGTGTTCCATGTCAAGCGATTTTTTTTATTTTTTTTTTTTTTTTTTTTTTTTTTTTTTTTTTATTTTGAGAGAGCTTTACGTTTCTATTTTCTGGACATGCATTTCGGATTCCCATACACAAAGCAAAAATTCGCCAAATCTCAGTGATGAAACGACTTCGATTTATTTCATATGCATCTAGAGAGGGGAAAAAACACGCTTTCAGACGCTAAAAATCACTTGGGGGAATAAGAGAAGTATTAAGTCAAGTTACATAAAAATCGTGAGAAATTTTAAAAATAAAAGAAAGCCGGGAGAAATATACTAAAAATCGGGTTGCCGGGAGTGCAATCAGAAATCGGGAGAGTTGACAACTCTGCAGTATAAATCACTCTAGAGTGGCACCCAAACTAAAACGTGGTGGACAATAATTCGTCATCACCAAGATTCGGTGATTGGGTTCCCTAATCCTGGGGAGTATATAAAGTATTTTCTCCCTTTCAGCATGCCTCCATCATGTAACGGTAGCACACTCGGTATATATTCGAGAGACGAGAGCAGTGCTCATTTTCATGTAGTCATGCTTCAAAAATAAGCTAAAGACTCTACAAAGTTCAAAAAAATATTTTTTTAATATTTAAAAATATAAAAACCACAGCGTAAAAAGAAACTAGTTATGGAGTATTCAGTTCAACACCTAAAACCATTTTAAGCTAAACAGTTACGAAAAGCCTAATACCATCAATCAATGCCACATGAAGCTTGTGCACTTATTTACTAAGAATACATTTAATTATTCAAGATAATGCACAGAACTTGTAACAAATATTTCCTTCAAGTGGCAACACTTATTATTTTAGATTATTTTAGCAAGATATGAAATCTGTGAAGCAAAGAGGTTTCATTCTTTTGAGATCTGAAAAAAGTTTGAGATTCATTTAATATTTTCAATATCCGAGATGAAGCAATCTGACCGAGGAAGGAAAATTAACAATAATTTTCAATACTTTTAACCAGAGAAGAAATATTCAGCTCAACCTATTAAAAGGTTTCGAATTACTGAAGTTTGAGTAACAACTTCTGCTGTATGTACCAAATACTGGAGGGGGAAAAACTGTAATGTCTGTACTAGTAAATAATGAAATCCTTATTTTAAAACTACTATTATAGCTTAGTTGTTCAATATAAATGGTAAAAGTAAATTTGGGCTTCCATCTTTAATTAGCACTAATGTAAAACTGAAGAAGGAAATTAAATAACACTGATTTACAATTTTTTCCCTCTAATACCAATGAAAAATCAAGATCTAAAAGGATGAAATTTTTGTACATTCATACTTTTTCTGAAACTGGAACAACTCAGCTGCATGTAACGAAAAAAATGTGCAATACATACAAATGATTAAAATAAATGATAATGAGAAAATGTACAATACTCTCTTCGATACAAATGATGAAAGCAAATTTTAGCCGCCACCTATTGATATGAAAAAATTCTTAGTATATCTTGCACATAATTTAATGTGCAAAATAAATAAAGTTCAAAACAATTTGGATATTTTTTAAATTATAAATTCAATTAATATATATTTAATATATCACATG
>KK116521.1:24429-86382 GCA_000611955.2 Stegodyphus mimosarum | reverse complement strand
AATTTTTATCTTTCTTATAATTTAATAGACTAATTTTTTTTATATATATATTGAATATTATATATTTTCAGTTAGGCATAAATATACAGATTTATAGAGAAGAGCAACAGCAAATATTGTCAAGAAATGCATACTAATCACAGAATTAGAACTTAAAATGAGAACTTTTCACTCTTTTTCATATAAATAAGGGTCCAGATAGATAAATCAAACATATGTGAAGGGGGAAAATAATAATAATAAATGCAAATCCACAAAAAATGCCACTTCAAAATCCCAAATGCATAATAAAACAAATACGGTGTGTTTATCAAACACATTTTTTGTGAGATATTGAATTAATATAAACATTTCTCAGCTACTTGCAACATAAATTTTTACATTAAAGGTACAATGAATGATATGTCGTCTAATATTACAAAAATATTCTCTAAAGCACCAAAGAGTATTTTACATAATACACATACATTTTGCAAAACATTAATTTAAAAATGCTTTTAAAATATTCATATATTATCTGAATTGCATTTAGTATTGTTATCAGAAGATATAATGCTATCAGAATGTAGTAATTATTATCAGATGTTAAATAATTAATGTATTGATTATTAAGTTTAAATATTAATACATGATTGATACACACATAAGTTTGCTTATACATGAGCTTCATTTTATACTGAACACAATGAATGATTCTGCATTGAAATGTTGAAATTCTGATTATTAAAAATATCATTTTAAAGGTGAATTTTTACACAGAAAATATAAATCCATACATTAAAAGTTCAGTTTCAGTATAAATGACAGTATTCAACATAAACTGTTTGCATATTTCCTAAGATTAAATACATATCTCAGAAAACATATTTTTATTAAACCATAAAATTTGACTTTCAAGTAAATAACAAAATTCACTTATTAAAGAAATAATTCTACATTGTTAACCTTTAAAAACAACACATTCTAAAGAACAATCGATTTAAAAAAAGCTGCAAATTCCGGCAAAAATCATATAATTACAAACTTACACTCTGCTCAAAGACTCTTTAGCATTGAATGCCAGCATCCAGGGGTTTCTTCTGGAAGACTGATTTTTATCAGTTTCTTCCAGAAAGTTCTCTTAGCTTTTCTTGAAAAAAATAATGAAGAAATGAACAATGATGCAACATTAGGCTGCTAAAGAAGATAAAATTTACCAATGAGAATATAACTTGTTTGAAAATAAATGTTTTATCATTTCTCTAATTAAATGCAAAGTAATTACACAATTTTCTCTAAAAAATCTAGTGAAAAGTGTCAAAGAATTCTTACTTGTTTACAATATATTACATTATGTTAATGACGAATTAGTTTCTTTTAATAATTAACTCAATTTTTTTTTTTCTGTTTTTTCTAAATAAATATGTTAGTTTTCTATTTTTATTACTCTTAGGAACTGAAATTCAGAGTCCATACTAACTCCCAAATGTCACAGCATAAGGGTTCTCAACTAGGGAGGATTTCATAGTTTATGTTATGAATATAAAAAAAAAAACTTTTACTCGAGTTTTAGAATATATCATCATTTTCAATACACAATTGATTATTTTAAGAAACACATTAAAATAATCTTAATAAATATACATAAATTTTTGGAGTTTTGGAAAGAAGGGAGAGAAAAATTTCTGGCAATGGTGAAAACAGTGCAGATCTCATAACAAGCACAAATATGTACACACACATATGCGGATATACAGATTTAACCAGAGAAAGTTATACCAAAGAAATTACTGTATATACTGTTATGTATACCAAAGAAAATTACTGCAGGCATACGAATTTAAATATTAAATATTACATATAATAATATTTAAATTGAACAGAAATACAGCAGTGTATATATCTACATATATTGTTAAAACAAGATTACTGAAAGCACGCAAATGATGCTTCTTAAATTATATAGGAAAGGAAAATGTTTAAATTAGTAATTTGTGAATAAAATGTCAATAAAATAACAAACATGAAATAAGTTTAAAGACTCCTCCACTTTAATGGGAAAACCTAATTCTCCAGTTATTTTTTCTCCGCTGAGGATGAAACTTTTCAAATCTGGTATAAAATTGTGCATCTGTCTATTCTTTTGGTTTATTGCTTCTAGCACACAACTGGTCCTGTTATTATGGTGGTAAGGAGACTGGCCTCCTGTCTTTAAGTTCAAGAAAGCACGAATTTTTGTAAGTGTACATTATCTTTGCTGTTGCTTAAAGTACTGTCAAACCAAAAGTGACAGAAGTGTGTAAAATCCTTGGATCCATCTCTCAAGCTGTTCTCAATCAAAACCGGATAAAACTTCTCCTTTTTCTCAACAGTAATTTGGTTGCCCCCTGTGGTGCTCCCTCAGCAACATTCTAAGTGATGAGATGGCTAAATGCATACGTTCAACGGTTTCAGCCATTCCCAATAGCTGCTTACATAGCATTTTCACTAAGATTGTAACAGGAAAAGTATTTTCATAAAGTGTTAACACTTTATACGAAAAAAAACAACTAGAAATTATTAAAAATGTATATCAAATCGCAGTAATATTTTAACACGCAACAACAGTTTGTTAGGTTTCCGATCTTAATCCATACTTTAGAAAATAAATTTCAAGTAAACAAATTTATTACTATGCTTCAATTATACTAATCTGATTCAAATATTTTTTACCTTATTAAATGTCTATTATTTATGTTCTATTAACAAGCATAACACTTAAAATGAATATAAATTAAATTTAATAAAACTACAGGGACATATAATTAAAAACTTACAATTTCATGTTCAAAAAACAATAAACATACAAAATTAAATATGCAATATATACATCATTTCTTCATCAGCATAGTAAAGATAATTGCTGTACAAAAATCCATGCCAATGAAAATAATTTAAAATAACTATCTGGACCTTATTTATATACATACTTGTTTTTACTTTCAAAAATAAATTTTACTTAAACTGGCCAGCAGGAAATTACATGGCAATTTGATACACTAAAATAGGAAGAAAGTAAAATATTTTCACCAAGAACATTTAAATGCATTTGTATACAGCACTTATTTACATCATGATGTGAAGAACATTTGATAAAGATTCATATATGAGAAAAATAGTCTGAAATTATCACATCAAGATACATTTTTTAAAAATGTTAAGACTTTTTTCAACAACTACAATACAGAAAAGGCAAAAGTAACTACATCACAATATCATCTTTCAATTTAATTTTTCTTCACACAGTCCAACACACTCTTCACACTGTCCAACAAAACACAAAAATGAAGCAAACTTATGTACAGCACAAATGGTAATGGAATAAATATAGCTAATCGAGGCAGCTAAAATGAACATTTAGAATTCAAAAACTGCAGATAGCTTATCTCAGAGTTCTCTTACATTAATTTTCATGTACAAATAAAGAGAACTGAAACATATATTATTCAACAAATTTTTCACCACATTGCAAACATTAAATTAAAATTATTAAAATACAAACTTTCAAGAAAGGCATTGCCATTTGCTAGTAAGAATTCCATACAGCTGAAATGCAAAAATTGCATGCAGATTCTAAAGCCAAAATTTTAAAATCCAAGCAAAAAAAAAAAGTAGAAAAACATTCAAATGTCTTCTGAATTGTAAAATGTGCCTAAATGCAAGTTACTTTACTTCTTTGTTTGACTTCAAATACTTTACTTACGAATTCCTTCTGGTCATTTTTCAAATGCAAAAACTTTCCAATTAAAAAACTGCACAAAAATAGAGGTTATATTGATCAACCTCAGAACAGTCCTTATTACAAAATATGTATGAATGTTTTACATATTAAAATTTTACACACACGAATGAAAGACTACTTTACCAGTGAATCTGGGCTTGGGAAACAGAATATCTTCAAAATATTACAAATTACAGACTTGCTTATTAATTATTCATAATTCCATGTCAAGATGATCAGTCATAACTCCTAAACATAAGATTATTTAAAATGTACATAAGAAGTTATTTCATAAAACATGGGAAATATGATAATCTTACAAAGGGAAAAATGTGAGGGTTTTACTTTGTAAATTTAAAGTGAGGAAAGATAGTATCTCTTTAACTTTTAACCTGTAGCATTTTAAAAAAATCTGGAAAAGTTAAACTTTCGGGCAATAAGTTTCATCTTTCACATGTAACACCACTTACTTACTTTTAAATTATTTGCTACAGAGCAATTTTTTTTAAACAGAAAAACAAAAGCCTTTTGAGCACACTATAATACTTTGATTTTTTAAACACTAAACTAGTACTCATTTGACAGATAATTAAAAAAAAACTGTGGCTAGTTATATAAATGAATACAAAAATAAAATTTTAAATACATTCTTGTGTGATAACAAATCTAATTTAATTGATACAGCCAAAAAAATTAACAGGTACAATACAGTAAAATAAATTTCAACATAGTTTTGGTAAAAATTAAAAACTTACACTTGAAACACTTCAGAAATGTCTTGATGTGCAATTTATCATATAAGCAATAAGTTAATAAAAGAGTATACTTTTAATCCGAATCAAAACTGTTTTTTTTGCCATTGTTAAATAAGTTAGCTTTGTCATTGTTAAATAAAGTGCTTAAACAAGTACTTAATGTATTTTTCACTTCAAAGAGTCAAAACAATTTTACATGGTTTGTGCATGCAAAGTTGAATTAAACACAAAAGTTTAAAAAGTACATTTTAAATTAAAAAGCTACTATTAAATACTCTATCATTCACACTCTGGAAAGAGGCAATATTCTATAAAAAGGCAAAATGTTTAACAGGATAAAACAAGAGCAGTAATTAAAAAGAAGTCATCTTTCAAACAGCAACAATAATGTGAACAAAAAAACATTCAAAATCTGACATATGAAATAAAAGTTACCAAATGACCGACCACATCGTTAAATTTTATTCTTTTTGCCTCAAAATACCACAAAATGTGTCATGGCTATCTGAAAATTTGTCTTTTAACACAAATCTTGTCAGTGAAAAATACCATCAACAAAGTCTTCGATCATGGAAAACATAAAATAAAATACAACATAAATTGCTTTTTTCAGTGGCACCACAAAACCAGAAAATGGCTCTGAGCTGAAAGCCCCATCTTGGCTTCATTCACTTGAATGCAATAAATGTTGTTATGTATATTAAAATACTTCATTCTGTGGAGGATTTAGGGCGACTTCTTTGTCGGCGTCGAGCTAACTTTGATGCTTCAACTGGCTGTAATGTCGGTGAGCTTGGAATAGTATTAATGGCACGGAATGTGGCTGCCATGGCACCCTATTTACAAACAGCAATAACAGCAAATTTTAATCTAAAACAAAGCCCTAAAAAATATCAACTTGAAATTAAATACCAGGTCATCCCATGAGTAATGTTTTCTAGAATAGGTTTTGAAGAAATTTAAAAAAAAAAAAAGGAGAGAGAAAGAGAGAATGGGATACAAATTGAGTTAACTATATATTCTTTATATGAATCAATAACATTCTTCCAATGTCGTAGCATGTTTTTTATGCCATTCCTAAAGAAATCGGCCAACTTATTTGAGAAAAAGAAAGGTCCTGAAAGTCCCCTTTTCATTCACTCATATGAATTCTATTTTTTCCATCAAAAAATTTGCAGCTTCAAATTACCAGTCACTAAACAGATCAAAAAAGAGAATTTTTTCACATGAATGTGCAAAGCAGTGCAGATGTTTACATATTCTCTTCATTAATGTCAGTCAGTTAATGTGGAACCCACCTACTTAACTCAGACACAATTCCAAGTTCTTTCATATGGTGATGGGCAGTTGATGACGATGAATCAATCTTCTTTGACCAACTCTTCAACAGCTGCATGCAGATTTCTTTCTACTGCAGAGCTTAACACATCATCCTCAAAAATGATAGAGCTCACATAGCAGCTAGCATCTTTCTAACTAAGGTCAGAACTTCACTTTGCCAGATATAAAACTATTTTTGACCTTGCTATGACTTTTACAGTTTCTGCTGCATGATGCCTTTTCATACTTGTAAAGCATGAAATGGACGATGTTTTCTGCCACTACTATTTTTATGATGGCCTATTAAAAACAACAGATTACTAACCACCTGCTTACAGGCCAGAATTTATCTGAATGAAACTTTCTCTGTAATTATATTCTCAGAAAATCACTTGTTAAATTCTGTCAGATCATGTTTAAAAAGCACTACCTGAAAAAATGACATTACTAAAGGGATGCTCTGATGCAATAATACATAAAAAAGCTCCTAACAAACACTGGGTTAGTACATATTTCTGCACACAGAAATTAAGTATTTTAAGAACTTTTAAGTACCATTAAGGACCCATCAATAAATGAGAAATGAATAAATTAAATTAAAGATATTAGCTATGCCTGAACTTCACTTTTGTGATACCATTCTAACAATAAAATACATCAACAAGTACAATGCATTATTAATAAACATAATTATAAAACAAATTTGAGAATAAAATCATCTTTATAAAATTTATCAAGTAGCATTGAATACTTTACCCTTATAAATATTTGAAAGAAGATTAGTGACGTTTTACACTGGTTATCATAAATTAAAGAAAAATCACAAAAATAGTGATAACTCCCTCAAAAATAAGCCAAACCGTGTAAAATTTGAATATGTTGCCAAGTAAGAGTAGCTGAGTAAAACTGCAATATGCAAATTAGTGGCGCTGCACTCGGAATACGTCATCTGCGAAGAGCATAAAAGTCTATGTTTGAGAGCAAGCCCACATATTTCACTGTGGTAGTGACATCAGAAATCTGAGATAACCAATTTGTAACAATGACCTCCAGACATCATTTGCCAGCAGAACTACGATGGCAAGCCATTGGGAGACTAGAGGTAGGACAAAGTCAAACAGAAGTGGCCAGATGGTTAAATACGAGTCCTTCTGTGGTTCATAGACTTTGGAGGCAATTTCAAACCACAGATTCGCATCTAGGAGGTTCAGTCAGGGACGGCTAACTGCTATGCCGAGTGCCAATAACCAATATTTGACATTATGTGCACGCAGGAATAGAACCGCTACTCCGACTCTTTTTAGATCCTCCCTTGCTGCAGCCAACGGAAGGTTGGTGTCAACATCAACTATGTGTAGAAAGCTTCACGAAGGTGGTCTGCATGCGTGGCGACCAGCCATTTGCGTGCCGCTCATGTCATGCCATAGGAGGGACCGTTGAAGTGGGCACGACAACATGTCCACTGGATGCCTGATCAATGGAGGGCTGTTCTCTTTACGGATGAGTCCAGGTTTAGTCTAGAAAGTGATAGTAAGCGTTATTTGATATAGAAAGAACCTGGAACCCGTTATCATAAGCCAGACATCCATAAAAGAGATGCATACGGAAGAGGCAGTGACTGTGTTTGGGATGGCATCTCCTTGGGTGGACACACAGACCTTCATGTGTTTCCAAGGGGAACCACAACTGCTTAGATTTATAGAGATAACATCCTTGATGCTTATGTACGCCCATATGCAGGGGCAATAGATGATGCTTTCCTGTTACAGGACGACAACACAAGACCACACAGGGCTTACATCAGAGATGATTATCTTAAACAGGAAATAATTATGCGCATGGAGTGGCCTGCTCAATTCCAACACTTGAATCCTATCGAGCACATTTGGGATGCTTTAGGGAGACATCTAGCTGCTCTCAATCCGGCCCCTCAAACCCTTGCCGCTCTTTCAACTGCTTTGTGAGAGCAATGGCTCTCGCTTCGTATGGAACTGATAGACCGCATAATTGAAAGTATCACACATCGCTGTATGTGCTGTATTGCTTCTAGAGGCGATCACATTCCATATTGAAGGTGCTTTTCCTATATCAAACTGACACCTTCGATTTGTTCATTTTATACATCTGATAATTTCTATACTACCATAATAGTCTGGTAATTTCTTTTTATGTTATTTGATACCTTACTATGTGTTGTATATTGTGGGTAAGTTTCATAAAATTCTACATGTAACTTTTTCAGTAATCATGATTTTTGTGACTTTTCCTTAATTTATGATAACCAGTGTACTTCTGTTTTTCTAACAGTTAGCTCTATGTTGATTTTTTTCATGTTTCATTTCATCACGTACTTGCTCAGTTTAGAGGTTTAGTAAATGGAAAGTAGATTTTATGTCAAATGGCATAGGTTAAAATGAGAAGGAAAATCATAATCAGCATGATTCGTTACGGAAGACCGGCCATTGCCACCGCTGCTGCTTGCCTACAGAGAGGCCTGCTGATCAGAACAAACCTGAAAGCCTGATGTAGGCACGCTTGGCAAGTTTTGAAAGTTAGTTGTACTCTGCCTGTCTGACACAGTTGTGTCATAACTTCGGGTAGAGTTCCTGAGGTTGTAACCCAGTTAATATATTTTAAGGTTCCAATAAGCCACTAAAGCACCAAAGGTGATACATTGTTCTGTATTATTTTAAGTCTCACTAGATGCAAAGAATTAAATTTCCCATTAATTTTTACATTTTTGTGCAATATCGTGTGACCACGGTAAAGATTAATGAAAGGCCATAACTCAATTTAATGTGCACAGATAACTTTTAAGCATGACCAGTTAGTTACAAATAATTAAATTAGCTAGTTAGATACCCTTAGTCATTACAGATTTACATGGCCACTATTAAATTAATTTTTTTTAATATTTGTTAAAAATCACTATTAAAATCATAATCTATTAATATGTCACAGTTTAGAATACATGTAAATTATGACAATGATACATGTAAATTATGACAATGATTCTTAACAATTTTAAGATAACTACATATTAAAAGCAACAAAATATTTATGTTTTGTAGCAACAATACTCAACAAAATATTTGTGCATCTTTTTAATTTGAAGCCTTTCCAGATATTCTGATTAATTTATATCAATCTCCTTTTCTTTAAGCATCTTTTCAAACAATTAGAAATTTGTTTCAATATGCAAACAACATTCCCACTAGTTCCTGCATGTTTTATCCTCTAACTTGTTAGTCTCTCGATAATGTACCTATGAGGTTTTACTTGACATACCGATACATTTACTCTACATATCGATATTATCAAGTTTAAAAAAAAATCAAGAGTTAGTAGTTTTCTTGAATTTACTTACTTTATTATTATGCTAGCAACATTATTTTTTGTGCTTTTAGAGTGCATACTGCTTCATTACATTCTGCTCTCCTTTTACTGATATATATCTGAGTTAGAAAGTACACAAGAGTAATAAAAAAAGATTTACATTGTGTTTTTCTTTTTATATGAGATTATGTCCATGTAAAGACGTACCAAACTGAACATCATCACAAGCTATACCTTTTAAATGTTTTTGTGTGTGTCTCCCAAATATCACGACCACATCTTTCTAATGTTTCGCTGCTTACCCGCCTTTTTCACAACAGTAACACTGAATATCCTTCCATACATATCTAAATTATATTTGCAGACACATGCTACTTTTGTTTATCTAAGAGTGCTGCTGTGTCTAAATCTGACCTAAACTACATTAATTTTAATATCAATTTTCATATCAGGTTTTAAAATATTTTTTAAAGTACATAAATACCTTAACAATAGAAGGTTCTTGTAGTGCCAGCTGACAATTAGGAAGTTGATCTTTGTTGGTTATCCACGCATGATTTAAAACATCTGCTGCTTTATACCTCTGCTTTGGATCAACATGCAACATTTTTTGTACTAAGTGCTATATGTAAAAAAAAAAAAAAAGAAAAAAGAAAAAAAAGAAAAAAAAGAAAAGATGAGAGGTAATAAGAAAAAAGAGAACAGATATTTAATCAGCAATTTTACTTCCTTCTTATAGCACATAGGAATAATACATGCATATCTATCTTATCCACTCCCTTTTTTTATTTTGCACATATTATGCATTCTTACACATTCTTCTCCCCCCCTCCAAAGGCATGCTCTCAGCCAACTTCAGCTTTACCACTAATAAAGCCAGAAGTGGTGGCCCCTTTATTATGAAGGCACCTAATAGGTGGGACACCCTTGCCTCTTATGATGGGATGAATAGTTAGCCATGCCTTCTCCGGGATTAGAACCCGGGCCCTTTGGTATCGCAGTTGGATCCCCTAACCGCTACAACATCTGGGTGGCGCATCCTTACACATTCTTGCAACAAGCCAAATGGCCGCACCATTTCACCAATTACATGTCTTAATATCACATTCTGATCACAATATTTTGAGGTTCTTCACATTCTTGTAATGAAGTAAACCCATAACAGTCTATTACGGTCAGCACTAAGAAAATAATAAAGCATTTATTTAAAAAAGCCTGCACAACAAAATTATTTAATTTTTTATATTGTTAAACTTATGAATTTTTCTTTCTAGAAATTTCATATACTTAACCCTCTAACCGGCAAGGCCATACATATACGACCTAGAATATTTTTTGTGATATCTGTACGAATGTATATGTACGTGCATATTAAAATATGTCAAAGAAATTAAGTATATTAAAAGTACATAAATCTAGGTATAAAATGCCAGGAAATTTTTTACATTAAATCAAGAAAATAAATTTTTCTGGTAGTAGTTTTGGGAAATTTGTGCTTTCTTAACAAAAACCCTGGCCGGTCAGAGGGTTAATGCATATTTTTGCAGTATTTCAAATGTTCACAAAGTGATATGTACTAGCATTGCGAAATTATGATTATTATTTTACTAGCATTGCGAAATTATGATTTATTAATATATCGTGCAATATCAAACATTCAAAGGAAATTAGATAAATGCACAACTATCGCTAAATACTAACATCAAACAGAACATTTTTTTTTTCTTTAAATCAAAAGCCGAAAATGATTATCTGAGACAGAAAGACATGCTGAATATAAGACCGAAAGATTAGAAACTAGACCTCTTGCATTAAAGACCTGCCTCAGCTCAGAATACAAAAGAAAAGTTCTTGAAGAATATCTAACGTGCAGCTCCAAAGAACATAAAAATGGTTGGTTTATTAGCTGATCAAATCAAAACATGCAGATGATGCCAGCATAAAGCAAAAGAGATTTTCTATGAGTATTTCCTAAGGAAAACTGGCTTGTGTTCACATTGTTAAAACCAGCATATTTTATATTGCTTATGAGCTATTTAAAAGTAAAAAGCTGTGGAATTTTTATAAAAAATGCTAGCTGACACCAGTTAAAAAAGTGAGTTACTCTACTTTCCATCTAGATAATCATTCTTCAATGGCTCGTTGTATGATGAAAAAGCTCGACAAAGAGAGACTGCATTGCAGTGGTAAAAATATACATCTGAATTAAAAGATAGCAAAGGAACTAAGCATCACTTATTCACAGTTATGACAACACTTTCTCATAATGAAAAAAGTTTTCAAAATTTTATCCTGTACACAAAAAATGAACAAAAACTTGGAAAAGCTTCAAGGCTCTAATGTTTATGTTTTCACTAGATTGTAATGCTCATCATTAGCATGATAAGCGAATTAATACAAGAATAAAATGTTGTGAGTATGCACATAAGCTATGAAGCTTCAGCTGAATTTTCTATCTTCATTTCTTTAAAGCTTAAGTACCTACCACATGATATTTCATTTCTTTACATTTTTTTTAAAGCCTGAGTATTTTTAAACCTGACCTTGATACATTAATCAGGCTTATGGCATATACATTTCACTTACAAAATATAGACTTCTGTATCAATTACTACTGAATTGAGCAATAAACTTGCACATAAAAATTGATTTAAAAACTAAAAACCAATTTAAATTTTTAAAAAACTATTCAAATACAAAAATTATGACTTTGAAAGAAAATTCAAAAGCTTTACTGCTTTATACACAATTAATGAACAAAGTAACTAGAACTTTTGAGAAAACAGATTCTCGTAGCTCATTTTATTACAATAATTATTTCACTACAGTGGACTTAATATGAAACTTCATACTTCAAGATATGGCACCATATATATAGTTACAAAATGTGCCATACATTTAATTCATTTTCTAATAAAATGACAATTTTTAAAATAAATTTAAGTAAAAAATTCAAACTAAACTTCCAAAATTCAAAAATATTTCATAAGACAGGTAGGGAAAAACATTATTATTAATATAATGTTAATACCTATTGACCTTAAGCACAAATATCAAAAATGAACTAGACTATCAAATTACTTTTGCAGCTGTAGTTATATTAACCCAGTTTCCTGATGCTAAATCAAAGCGACCTTCGCCTATTCTTGACAAAATTTCATTTGTCTTATCAGATGGTCCATAAGCAAATGGAGTATGACTAAAAAAGAGAAAAGTATGTTTAATTTCATGAAATAGATACACATTTAAAGAAATCTGTTAGTGCACTTTAATAAAAAATACCCTGCAAGCATTGTATATAATAAAACGCCCATGCTCCATATATCACATGCTTCGTCGTAGCCTTGCTTTTTCAGGACCTCGGGAGCAACAAAGTTAGCTGTGTAACATGGAGTCATCAGCAAGCCATTTTCGGCACGTATTTGCTTAGCAAATCCAAAGTCACATATTCTTAAAGACTCAGGATTTCCTGACTGATCAGCATACATAATATTCGATGGCTTTAAATCTCGATGTACAACCTGTAACAGAATGTTTGAATGCTTAAGAATATATGCAAACCATAGGCAACACATTAACAAGAAATTAATAAATAAATTAACATATTTTTAATTTCCATTAATCTAAAATAAACACAGACCCAAAAAAATTGGTAACAATGTAGCATGCGATCTATCGCTTTTATTAGTTATTTCTTTCTGCTAATTATTTATTTCTGAAAAGGCACCACTTAAATTTTTAAATACGAAAATAAATACAAATAATTAAGAATGCATAAACAAAAACGATTTCCTTAATTAATTTAATAATCTATTAAATTTGGTACTTATGTATTAATGCAACCACCCTGTCACAGTATGGTGAATTTTATAGAAGAAAATGAGCAATGATTATTAAATGCATATTTTGCACTTCGATTATGTGTTCATTTCAAATACAATTAATAAACCTACTTACAGACAGAGTTCAGTCTTTTTTGTTCTGGTGGAAATTTCATGGCATTTGCTTTGAATTGTTTAGTGATTTAACAATAAAATATTGTATTCCAGCAGAAATATTACCACAGTTTCTTCTCTATCGTAAGTAAATCTTGCAAGAACATA
Source organism: Stegodyphus mimosarum (assembly GCA_000611955.2). Taxonomy (NCBI): domain Eukaryota; kingdom Metazoa; phylum Arthropoda; class Arachnida; order Araneae; family Eresidae; genus Stegodyphus; species Stegodyphus mimosarum. The sequence continues at coordinate 73,129 of KK116521.1, read as the reverse complement.
ACATATTTAAGATTTTTAAAAATCGAGATTTGTCTATACAAACCATAACAAAATGAATACATACAAAATACAATGAAAAGAATGCACACAAAATACAACAAAATGAACACTTACAAAAATGGTTGGTTGGTAAAACTGACAAAATGTCAAAATACAAGACTTAAAAGGGCCGTTTTTATGAGTCATTCAGCCATATACATTATGATACTCATGCAGCATGAACAAAAAATAGTCATCGCTTTTATTATAAGATCTCCACCATGCTTCTACAAAATAAAGTGGAAGTGGTAATTCACAAAAAAATTCATAGCGAAGCATAGACATTCATACAAAAAATGTATTCAGCAAAAAAGTTACTTGGCCTTCGAAACATTTATGCTATGGGATAGTGATATTGTTACGGATTTCATATTTATTTAGCTATTTATTTAGAATTGTTATTAAAGTTGCTTTATTTTCCCATGTAACGCAGATGATTTTGAAGAGAAAGCTATGTCAGAAAAGTAAAAATAAAAGAGTGCGTGCATTTAATATTTAATAAATATCTCATAATTGCTGTTGCCATCCACAAAAATCGAGAAAATAGGTTTTACCCGAATATTCTAGTGAATAATTAAAAAGCTTATAAAAGACGAATTAAAACACCTCAGCTCAGTTGTAGCTGTTTTAAGCGAACTGTTGTTTACCTAATGCTGTTATTGATTGTAATGAATTTGCTGCGGGATAGAATTAGTTTCTCTTTTTTAACTTGTGTTCTGTTTAATGTCTGAGATATTGTGATATTGTACGAATATCTCTGAGGAAATATTCCAGTATTTTGGTTTATTTATTGTGAAAAGAATAAATTTCATTAACTTTTTAACAACTTGTACATTCAATCCATTATGAACCCATATACAAGCAACAATATATTTGACTTTAAAAATCTAGTGTTTTGTTACCTTTCGCAAAGTAAATGAATATTGAAATAGATATCACTGTATGTCTCATATTCCTAAAATGAGAATAAGGTAAGGTAACTTGTTTGCAGACCAACAGCATAAAAAATGTCAGTTACAGCATATATTTGAATTGTTGGAATTGATTTTAGCTGAAGTTTTTTCAGCTCTAGTTTGCTGATGCAATAATTGATTAGTAATAATAACCTTTTCTATTATAGAAAGATCAAAATGGGAGTAATACCTTAATGAACATAAAAAAAATTTATCTCTTAGGTTAGCTAGCTATTTCAATAAACAAAGAACTAAAGCAGAACAACACATTTTAAAATCTTTTTACAGGTAACACTTATTCTGAAAACACCAGCATAATTAAAAAATAACAATCTTTAAAGTTGGCCAAAGGATAGCATTGTTGGTTAAGATCTGTTTGATTGAGTTTCTGATTTTATTTCAGCATCTACATAAATTCGTGAAATAAGTATGACTCAGTAAAGTATCAATCAGCAATGGATTTTTTGGTACTTTAGTTAGGCATAAGCGATAAACTGCCCAATATTGTATCAGAATCATATTAATATAATCCAGAAACAGAAAGATGCATGTTTTCAAAGGAAATATCTGCACCCTTGGCTGCATGATCACAAAATGTTACTCATGAAAGAAAAAGCAAAATGACACTCCAATTCTAAAGATGATCTCCTTCTTTTATTCTTACAACTCTTTCTTCACGAGTCCATGATCTGATGTAACCTGCTTTTCGTGATAACTATGAACTGTCATTTTTCAGTACCACATGTTAAAGACCTTTTTCACTGTTTCATGGGGCTATGGGCATTATGTATTGTTTCAATCATCATCATTGACACTTCAACCACTTTAAACACAAATTACTGACAACCAATGAATGTTTGATTACTTTCCAGGATTCCAATACACTTAATTATGATGAAATAATGAGACTTGTCTACAATAGAGGAAAAAACTCTGAAGTGTTCACTAATGCAACTCAAGCAAAAAATCACAACTGAAGCTGTATTTTGGGGATATTCAGCAGTATTTCTTCGCATTAATATTTAATTTGAACAGTGTTTCAAAGCAGTGTTTCAATACTGCTTTGATGTTCAAATTAAATATTTTTGTTTATGGCATCATTGATCCCTAAAACACATTTTTTTCTTTTTTGTGTTTTAAATGAAATGAGTGAATATTATTTTTGTTTCATTTTTCTACTGATGCAGATGTTTCAGTTCTTTAACAAAGAACGACAATGGTATGCCATCGCCAAAATGAAAAAAATTCACTGTTGATGATATTTACACCCAGCTAAGAAAAAAGTAATTATATTTCTATAAAAAAAAATTGTTTTGCACATGTTGTCTTAAAACAGAAATTATCTGTAATATATTCCAGAAAAATAAATACTGATTATAAAACTGCACTAAAACTCAGATTTTTACAATGAAAAACAGAATTCATTTAAAACATTGTCAACTCATTTATTATTTCATTCATCAAATATACACTTTTAATTGCTCAATAATTAAATGCCCACACTTTGGGCATTCCAATGCAATAAAGTATTTTAAGGTAACCCTAATATAATACTATTATTAGATCACAAAAAGATGCTGTATTATGCAACTAAGTGTCTTATAAAACAAAGACTAAGTGAAAAAAAAAAGGTGCTTCAGATGTAAACAAAAGAACAAACAAAACTCTTTTCCTTTCAAACACACACACACAAAACGTTTTTTCTTTCACCATGCAACACTACATAGTATATGCTTATTAAAAAGTTAAATAACTGATAAAAGTATCTGTTACATAACAGTATTTTAATAATCTTACAAATATGATTCATATCTATCCTTACGAATCATAAATTTATACAAGAGTATTTGGGGGGCAAAACCTCATTTTCAGAGCTTTCTGCAAGAGCATTTTGTTTTCAACCCAAAAATCTGTCTCCCTCCCCCCCCCCATTTTTATTCAGGTGTAAATAAATTTCATGGCATGGAAAAATAGATTTTTAAAGCTTTCACTTCAATTTCATGCTTTTTCAAGACTGCTTGACTCAACTTTATGACTTCCTACATTAATTTTACTTTTTCAGTTTAGTTTCATTCAGTTTTTTAACTAAAGAATTTACATTGAAATAAAAATGATCAACAGATTTCCTCATTTATAAAATATATTTTTGGCCAACAGGAAAATAAGTAAATAAAGAAAGAAATCTGGACTTTGTGAATACTCAAGCAGGCTGTGATCACAATTAGACCAGATATACGAAGTTCTGCTACATTTCCTTCTGCAAAGTAATAAAAAACAAGGTGACATTCAAAACTGCAGTGCTCTGACAAACCGAGAGAAACAATTCTTTTTTCCCCCTGTATTTCCTATATTTCACTCAAAACATTAATAAAAAAAATATTTTTTAAACCACAAACAAATTATTTAATACAAACATGCAAATTTTTAACATATTCTTACAAACTTAAAATTTACAAAATAACATTCCTCCACAATTACAAAAAATTCAGGGGAGGGGGAAAGTTGAATGAATCATTCTGATGAAAATGTGATAACAACATGAGCTCAACTATTTTAGATAAGATAACATTTGCATTATTGCATAAGCAGCACAAAAATCTTGCAAATGTGATGGTACTAAGAGTTTGGTTTTAATGCTCTAAATCTAAGACTTAAACACAAGACAAGATATAAGGGAAAAGAAGTTTGACCAATCATGGGTAAATAACTGATATTATTTCCTACTCTCTGAAGTGACATCCATATTAAGGTTAAGTCTCTTTTCTCACTTGACATCCATATTAAGGTTATAAAATAAGCTATGTTTAAGAAAGCCTTGACATTTTTAATTTCAATTTGCTAAAAATCAGGAAATGTCTGAAATTTTGCAGGGCCAATACTCTTTTAAACATATAGGCAAAGGAAACAAGAACAAAGTCTTAAAAAAAAAAAAAAAGGATGGTCTTCAAATTCTCTATGAAGTACTCACTTTTCTTTAAAATTTTTTAAAATATAGGCAGGATCAGTGTTAAACATAAGCCTACCCTTACCTAAGAAGCTATGGTTTATCTAAGTCACCTAAAATTTTAGCAAGCACGAACAGCGCTATGATACTTACAACAATGATAATTATAATATTTAAGCTATGGTGTGAACACATTATAAGCAACATTGTTTGGTCAAAACATATGGAAACTAGTCTAAAAATGCATGTTAGAATGGGCAATGTAGAGCAATGGACAGCAGAGCATTCTAACCAGCTCCTTATAATCTTGTCAAACTCAACAGGAGTAACCTTCATATACATTGGCTAATTTTGTTTGGTATGGACCTAATCTGAAAATTATTTATAAGAGGAAAATTAGTGTGCCATATTCAGTGCTGATTAGGAAAAACCTATAAATTCTAATTGCTTATAAAATATTAGGTAATTTATACAATCTTCAAGTATATTAGAAAACCTTACCCCATTGTCATGAAGATACTTCACAGTTTTAGCAATGACTTCTAAGACTGAGCTTGCTTCTCTTTCACTCAAATACTTTTTACTCAGAATTTTATCTAACAACTCCCCACCTTGCAATAATTCCATTATGAGATAAACAGAAGAGGCATCCTCGTAAACCTACAAAAAAAAAATACAACTAGTTATTAAAAAAACATCAGGATTAGAAATAAAACTCAAAGTCAACTTTCAAAAACTATATAATTCCAAGTGGCGATTTACACGCAATTTTTTAAAATATATGACTTTATTGCCAAGCTTTAACCCATAAGTATACACTTTAAGACAAAAACCACTTATTGAATTTCAAGAATGAATTTCATTTGCAGACAAGATTTCTTTAATCAAATTAATTTTAAAAAAGGATATTAAAAAATTGTAGAAATAATTTACTACATATATATATAATCTGGTGTTAAGTCAGACAAGATCCAAAAGACTGCTGACTCTAAGAAAGTCGAGCAGACGGAATTGGTATAAACATCCTCCCTGATGAGGTCTAAGCAGACCTGGTGGTGAAGTTCTCAGCACTTGGTGCATGTGGAAAAGATTTTCATTGAAAGAGAGGGAAAATAGAGTGGGAAAAAAAGGTGTAATTTTAACAAAATGCATAAACAACATTTGGTTTTTTATCGCTTATTACAAATGTGCCAAATTTCAAAACATGCCAGTCTGTAAATTCACTTATATCTCAAGAAACATTAAATAAAAAGCTCTAATTTTTTGCATGTATGCTTAAAAATACATCTACGTCGAGGTAATGGCAAAAATTTTATAGCTTATAATTCAAAAATTTTCTTGGAAAAATCTATAAAAATTATTAAAAAATAAAAATTTCAAAAAAAAATCAGAAAAAAGCTATAAATTTTATTGGATTGAACCTAAATTTTAAATCATGAAAGAAGAAATCAAGTAAGTTTCCTAAAAAAAAGATATTAATAAATATATATAAAAAATTATATTAAGATTAAAAAGCTAAAATTTTGAAAGTAAATGTTTTAAAAACTATTTGCGCAATTTCCACAGAACTTGGCAATTTGGCATAATTTGAGTAGTAGAATGAAAATATGGAAAGAAATAGGTATGTCATTTCAGAAGAAGTCTAATTTTGTGTCCTACGCTAGAGCAATGCTATATATAAATCTAATATATAGCTAAGTGGCACTTTCTAGACATAAAAAATGCAAGTTAAATTTCATCAATCAGCGCAGTAGAATGGGAGATACAGAACTGTGCACTTTTTTTTTGTGTGTGTGTGTGTAAGGTGTACCACAAAGCTTTAAAAGAACCATTAATTTATCACGAGCTAGATCTGTATTGAACTTATAACATGAATTGCTTTATGAACCTATTTATTATTAATGAACTATTAAGTAGAAACTTCATTACTAAAGCAAATCTGTAAAAAAAATCTGAAAGGTTTCAGAATTTAACGGTAGCCTAAAAGGGTTTATTAAGATTTTTTTTATGCTCTCACTGAGCTCACAGTCTACCAATTTACTACTAAACTAACCTCTTTTTTTATGTGTGTGTGTGCGCCATATACAATTCAACAGCAAAATTATAAAAGTTTTAAAAGCAGCATAGCAGTATATGTTTCGAATTCCTGATGCAGTGTTAAGTGTTGACGCATATTTTTTTTTTCCAGTCTTTTCTCAGTTCACCATATCAATGTTCAGTTTTCTTACTCAGATGGCTTTACAAAACATTTTTTTTAGTTTTTTTAGTATTAACATTTTGTGTGTTTATTTATTAAACACCTCATTCCTGGTGCTTATGCCACATAAAATTCCAATCAGCAGCAAAATCAAAAAATATTTAAAAACAGCATATCTTTAGAATTTCCGATAAACAGTCTTGCACTCTGGAGATAGAAATCCCCCCCCATACAGTGCTGTCACTGTTCACAAGAAAATCATTGAGTCTTTTAATCAAAAATTCATAAAGTTCCACAAAATATGAAACAGCTAATAAAACAAATTCAAATTTTAAGCTTCCATGTGCCCATATTTGGTTGAAAGACTATGTTATTCAAACACTGATTGATGGCTCTAGTTACTGTCGTTCTTTTTCACACTGCAAGAAACATGCATACATTGATACATATTCTTCATTACTTAATTTCTTTTGATATAATACAGGGCGATAATATTTGGTGGAGACAATTTGAAAAGCGATGTGCCATTTATAGGGATTCAACAAAAAATGCCGTTTCAAAACTAATATTCCATTCAGGACTAATGTCCCTTTTGGGCTTATAATAATTAATGAAAAATATGCTACATAATGTAAAATGTACATAAAAGTACAAATATAAATTAGTGTAAATACAAAATTAAAATACAAATTAGTGTAAAAGTATAGTAATTATCAAATAAGTATCTATTCTATAATTATGTAAAATGTAAGTTACATATGTTATTATGTGTATCAAAATTACTGCAATGTAAATTACAAGGAAATTTTGAACCAGATAATAATACAACAATGTCACGTACACAGTGATAAATGGAAATCTATATGATAATATGCTAAGATACAACAAAGCACCAAATGAGATGAATGAATCAAACGTTATGCTTAGTGGAGTCTAGAGATCGTCCAGAAGTCTGTGGAGTATGACGTTTCTCAATAGGATATGGGGACAATACCTGCTTCAGGAAAATCTAGGATAATGTGTATCAAAATTGAAACACTTATTAATTTCCCATTCCCCATAATTAGGGTTCATCCATCAGTTTCTGCATTTTTAATGTTCACTGTTCCATCTCTGAGTTTATCACGTTCAGTATTTTGATCTTGAACCTCAACAGATAATCAACACCTTCCTGTAATTACTCTGCACGTTAAAAACAAAATTATGCTGTTATTGGCTAAAAGAAAATATAAGAAATGATCTTACATCATATAGCGTAACAATATTTGGATACTGTCCGTATCTTAAAAGGATTTCCACTTCTTCATCACAGTCTCTTTTACATTTGTCTATTATCTATACAAAAAATAAAGAACAGCCATCATTCATGATAATTATGAATCAAATTTATGCTATACTACAAATTATATTTACAAGTGAAAATCATATAATAAATAAAAATGAAACATTAATATAATTGTACACACAATTGTACACATATTGTACACACAAATAGAAAATGTAATATTAACATTTCAGTTACATATGAAATGAAGTAAGAAGCATGGCGTAGTAAATGATGTAACAAAGTAACATACCTGAAATAATAATTAAAATGTTTCAAGATAATTACTGCTAACTCTTTTGATGCATAACTTCTTACATGTATATGGATTAAGTGTTATTTTCATAAATTATTATTTTTAAATTAATTTCTGGATTTCTTTTCAAATTTTTCCAAAAAGTATGCTCATTCTTTTGAAAGTTAAAAAAATTAAACCATGTCTACAATTTTAACAATATAATAATTTTAATTTTTTGGTCACCTTTTTACTCCCATTTAGATATTTAACTATGCAAACTTACTTTTTTTACTGTCCTATATTCTATACTATTAAATACTCCCTACTGATGTATCATTACTCTTAACTAATGAAGACTATATATGTAAGGCACTTTCGTGTCTTCCTCATATTGCAGAAAAATGGTGGCACCTAGAACTACCAAATGTTGAATGCACAACATCCAGCCTAACCAGTGCCTGATTTACGTCTATGTCACAAGCTAGAGCTTAGGGTTCCCACTTTCTTGGAGACACTCCCCAAAAATCGTATACCATATAAAAAAAATGGACTTATATTTCATATAGCTTAGAATCTCATCAAATCTAAATCCAGTCCTGACAAGAAACAAACAAAATTTAGTGCAATTTTCCATTTTTTGCTCTTCAGTCAATCAATCTGAAAAAACCATCATAAAGTGACTCAGAACATTTTAACGCAACTACTGATTTTTAGCTTTGTAAATGATATTATATAATAGAAATATTTTTAGAATTTTAAGTTTTTGTATCATATTACTAATCATAACTTTAAAAAATTAACATAAATGACAACTTCAGCCTAGCCAAGGGCCTATCAGAATAAATGTCAGTTATTGTTCATAGAGCCCAATTAACACAGTCTTAAGGTCAAAAGGAAACAAACACAGTCAGGTCCCAATGCTTACTTTCTTTTTGTGCAACAGAAAAGCAGTTATGAGAAATTTTAGGCCTTCTAAAATATGAGCACAAGCCTGAACTTTGTGGCCTAGGCAGCAATCAGGTCCTATTGTTTAATTTTTTATTAAACAATCTAAAAATTCATGCATAATTCTTGTAATTTATAATAAATCAAAACTCAGCTTAAGGGAGAAAAAAGTTGTAAAACTTGGTAATTTTGAAATAAATTTAAATGATTTATGTGGTCAAAACCATTATTATGAGACTAATAAATGCAGTAAAAAATAATGAACTGTAAAGGCATTTACCGAATTAAAAGAAATAAAACACAAGGTACTTTTCTGTTTGATGTATTAAGCAGTTGTATAATTTTTGAATGCATATTTTAAAAAACAGAAATATATAGAAAAAGTTCTACTTAAATAGAAAATGCCATTCAGCATTCATTAAGTTTTTTTAAACATCAGTGAAATTATCAACAATCTATTGAATCTGAGTAGTCAGAAAAACTTGTATCATCAATCATTCCCCCCCCCCTTTGAATTCTTCAACCTTGAGTCTGATATAAATTATGCCAGGACATCTAAATATATGCTACTAAGTGGGGCCTATATTAATAGGTTTTTAATGATCGTGACAGAACACTGTAAAGCAACAGATATTTTATGTCGGGATATTCTGTCACCCGCCAGTATAAAACTCAAAACACTGCCACTGAATTGCAAATGCCAAGGATTTTAAGTGCAGCAACATCTTTCAACCCATGCTCCAACATATAAAATTGATGAATATTAGAAAAGATCTCTATAGATTACGCATCTGAATTTTTTATATCATCATTAGTGGGAAAAAGATTTTCCAAAGGCAGTTTATCAGTACTTTTTTTTAACTGTTACTACCCTATGGTTACATAAAAAATGTCAGATGAAAAGTTCAGTAAAAAGGTACAGTGTTTTGTGAATTTTGTAATTTGGAAAATTTTGAAAGTGAGAGAGAATTTTGGCACAATTTTTGAAGATAATAAGTAAATATTGAGAATATGAAACAGCTAGTACTGACAGATTCCAAGAAGGCAGCAACAAAGATTTTTTCCACAAACAAAATATGCTGTTTGTCATCCAAAAACTGCTGAGCGGTAAAATTGCTGAATGTTGGTATTTTGACTCAAGTTCAAACTTCAGTGACAGGTCTGGCTGCATAAGTGTTTTCATGGTTTTCCACATGTGTAATATGGATACAAGCCAGTTTTCCTCCCCTCCATGAAGGCATCTATTCCCTTAGGAGACAGCCCTTGTGTGCTCATAATCTAAACCAAACTTTATTTCTTTGTCTCATCCATGCACTATAATTACTATTAAATGATTTGAACAGAATAAAAATTTGATCACCCTTATCGGGGACTGATGATCACTTGAGTGCCTATATATATGTTGAATGTACACTGAAATCTAATTCAAGAAAGAATTATAATAGGTAGGAAATTCTAAAGAGATTTAACATAGACAGAATTAAAATTATTGTAGTATAAGTTAAAGAATAAAAAAATGGTTCAGGAATCTCTTTGTTCTATTACCCCAAATTTCAACAATCTGCTTACTCATGCATACTTGCCAACCTATGACACTCGAAAATCGGGAGAATTTTTTTAGAAATCGGAAGATTTATTTTAAAAGAAAAAAAAATTTAAATGATAAAAATACATTTTTGAATAATGAATTAACTTCAAATAGTTACTAATTAAAATATCTGAAAGTTCAATTACCAATTCTTGAATGCAAACAGTACATTCTGTGTTAATAACTAATTCGAAATTTTTTTTTTTTTTTTTTGTCAAATTTAACTCATGTTGTCATTGTGTTTTTATGTACAAACATGTTTGATAATATCAGCCCTTCCAAGGTGCGAAATCCAAAAATCGCAATCACAAACGGTACACATGGCAAATGCCTTACATTTCCTTGAGGAAATATTAGACAAAGTGGCATTTGTGTGCTATTTTTTAAAAGTATCTTTCTCGCTGACATAACTAACACAAAATATCGTAATTTCTTAAACTATTTCTCAAAAGCACATACGTTCACACAGGTTAGAGACAAGATGAACGAAATAACAACCTCGACCTTGCTTTGTGCTCATTGGTTAATATGTGCCAGATGGCATGCAGTGGCACTCGATGCTCACTGGAGAAATAGAACATGATGTTTTCAGACATGTGTTCTCACTCACAAAGCAGAAAAGCTCCATAATTTCTCACTAACGAAACTACTTTGGTTTTCTATGTAATCTAGAGAAAAACCAAGTGCTTTCAGACACCCCAAATGACTTTTTGGGGGATGAAAATAACGAAGTATTAAGCCAGGCTACATAAAAATCATGAGAAAGTTTAAGAATAAGAGAAAGTCAGGAGAAATATATTGTAAATCAGGTTGGTGGGAGAACAGTGAGAAAACGGGAGTCTCCCACCTAAATCGGGAGAGTTGGCAAGTCTGCTCATGCATTTGAATCAATTATTTATTTACTCTCTTTTCAACCAGCTCAAAACACACAATTATTCAATTATAGCTGTCTGCTTAAAGGGTGAAAATGTCTTCACAGAACATTTTCTAAGAGAAACTGTCTCGCATTCATCTTACACAATACTTGTTAAAAACCACAAAAATGCTCATGCAGCTAGTCAGTTCATTGCAATTCAAACTCTGGGGCCAGATATTTGCACTCAGCTTTCTTTTCACTCTACCAATGGCAGATGTATTCAAGTTCAATCCTTATTCAATTTTTCAATCCTTATTTTTTTCAAGTCGCTTGCAAGCCCCTAGCTTGGATCCTGGCTATATTCAGGTTTGCAGCTCTATCTCTCCATGTAATGTATCAGCCAGTACATGAGTGGAACCTATGCTATGTGTATTATACCCCAGAGATGTGTGATTCAATCATGAACTGATTCAAAGTAAACAATTCACTTTATTAAGTAATCCTACAAATTGAGTGTTAACTCTTTTGAGAGCTCTGCCTGGAAGAGTGCCAGAAAATTTCCATTCCAATTTTCAGGAAGAAAGGAAGTTTCTCCTCCTAAGTTAAAAGTGAGTTTCATCATTTCTCAACTTTCTGAACACTTTTTATTCCAGAATTTTATAGTTCTAAGCAGAAAGGAGGTTTTAAGGGAACCTCAGAACTACAGCTGAAAATAATCAATCTGAGACATTCACAGATCAACTGAGTCAATTTTTTCATTCCAACTCATCCTTCAATGTTTCTTGCTCTTTGCTCCATTCTTGGACATCACCCTGGATTCACTCTCATTCCCGATATTATTCATCAAGGCTACTATTAGGGGTGTTTGAGCCTATAGTTTTAATCTAATATCACAAAATAGCAGTTTTGTCTAGCTTTATTATGCATAGTCATGTGCTAACCAGTAATAAGCTTCTCAAACCTGTACTGAAGTTATCGTAGCAGTCAGTTTCATACAAAATGCATCCATCATCTCATTTCTTTTTTATGGGTTAGCTAAATAGAAATGAACGAAGTACTGTCAAAATAAATCTCATTCAAAATTGGCATATAATGGACACAATTTGATTTTCAAATATATAATTAATTCTATTGAAATGATAAAATTTTAGAAACGTGACAAACAAGATTCTTATAGTGCCATATCTGCCAACTTCGTGACAGTAAAAATCAATAGGTTTCTTGGGGAGAAAAGGGGGAATATAAAATGAATTTTCCTGCAAAAAGTATTACTACACATTTGAAAACATAAAAATTTTTAAAAAAGAACTCTTTAAAACTCTAGAAAAGAAACTACTTAATTGGAGAGATGGTATGACCAAAATCTCAGGGTTTGGATTCAAATCAAGATAGATTTTCAGATAATTTTATTCATGTTATAGTCAAACAAATGAAATTTTTAAATTTGTCCAATCGAAAAAATTATCTAAATATAATCAGAACTAACCAAGATATTAACTCTAATTTTAGTACATAATGTTGACAATGTTTTCAAGGTCTTTTCCTGATCTTACACAATCATCTCCAAACCCCGAAGACCTTTGTAGGTAAAGAAGTTTACTTATTGAAATCCTCCCTGCAAAGTACACATACCAAATTTTGTATACTGTTGCACAACAGGTGTTATATAACCAAAGTCGCCCTACTCTAAAAGTCTACTTCATTAGATTTACTTTTTAAACTGGAAACATGAGTTTGTGATCAACTGTTTGAAAGATACTTACTCGACAACCTTTATTCAATACTCCATATGCCTCTACAACTGCATAAAACTAAATTATTTCAACTTTCTTCAAAAATGATGAAAACAGTGCAATACTATTTATTACATACAAATAAATACAATATGCATGCTTTCTGCCACTTGCAAGAAGAGAAATTATTCATTCTTACCTATATGCAGCCGATAAACAAATACATAAATCCATAGGAGGAAAAACGTAATGTATAACATGTAGCATTTGATATCAGTTCAGTAAATAAGAGATTCAAATAAAATTAAAAGCAAAAATATTCCTTGTATCACACAGCATATCAGCATAAATAGAGTTACTTGTAAATGAAATTATACAAAGTTTTTAACATGAAGCCTTACTTTTACAGCATATTCCTTTCCATTTTCTTTATATATACATTTTTTACATAATGAATATGAGCCTCTGCCGAGTTCTTCTTTAAATTCGTATTCCTTAAATACAAATTCCTTCACTACAAAACTTCTTTCAGGTTTCTAAAATCAAAACAATCATCATTAAATTATGGTTGCTTACAAATAGAATTTCACATTACAGACATTTGAAACAATCAGAATTTTAAATCAAGTTAAAAATACATCTAGACAAACAAAATTCTTATAGTGCCATATCTGCCAACTTCGTGATAGTAAAAATCAATAGGTTTCTTGGGGAGAAAAGGGGGAATATAAAATGAATTTTCCTGCAAAAATTATTACTACAAATTTGCATACTTAAAAAAAATTACATAAAAATTTTTAAAAAAGAACTCTTTAAAACTCTAGAAAAGAAACTACTTAATTGGAGAGAAGGTATGACCAAAATCTCAAGGTTTGGATTCAAATCAAGATAGGCAAAATATTTTTCTATGAGATACATATAATATTATGAAAACAAATAAGGAACTACAACTGGAACTTGATTTATAAAGAAAATAACTTACACAAACTTGATTTTTCTGATTATTTTCACTATTCATGGCACTATTTTCATCCAGACTAGGAGCAATAAAACTAAATCCTCGGAAAAGTTCATGTGCTGTGGCACTCGGGGGACAACCGGGAGAATCTTTAAATTAAAGCATAATGTTCTCACACAAAAAATAATTAAACAATAAATGTAGATAAATAAAAATGCTATATTTTTGTTCATGATAATAAATTTTCAATACAAAGCTTTGTAACAGATGACAAAAAATTACACAATAAGTAAAACTGAGTGAAAGAAAAACAAAGTTGACTGATGTAGATTTTAACAGAAGTGCTTTCGATGATTCAACAAGATGACCTTCTTTAGCTGCAAAAATGACCAACACAGTTCTTCAGTTTATCAATCAATTTTTTATTTTCTTTAATAAATACTTCAGCACAGAAATTGATAGTTGAAGAATATATAGACAGGTTTGACTACAAAGTTAAAACATATGCATCTAGAGTGTAATATTAAATATGTCATAAGCGTCATTTTGGTGGGCTCATGATTTATTAGTAAACCTTTCATTTTTGCATTTTCCTATACATTGTAAGAAAATGCATTTTCTCAGCATGCTCTAAATCCTCTGACACTGAAAACTATACATGTCAGTTACCACATTTCTTAGTATCATTGCTGGAATTTAGTCCTCTAAATCATAAAAACTTTTTTAGTTGTGCATATCACATATAACTTTGCACATGATGTGGAACTTTTTATGAAGATGAATACCTAAGTATTGTAGAATCAGAGATAAGTATGGAATGAATATGAAATACATATTCAATGTCAGATAATAACAAGTATCACATCAATTATTCTTTGAAATGCCAGATGCAAGTCTTTATGAACCATCAAAGGCATTTTTACTCATTCTTCTTTCAAAAACAGAGACTATTACCCTTTGTGACAATGGAAGAACATTTTTTTTAACTCCGCCCTATTACAGATAGGCTCAATTATATAAAGATCCGAATATAAGCTACATATCAGACTACTCTATCATTAGCTTTAAAGTAAAGAATCCTCCCCCCTTTTCTTTTCCATCATTCTCCATGAAGGAAATTTCACTTGAATTTATCATTGATGCCTTCAAATATGATAAGACTTGCAGTTGATAATTTGTCAAAGCAGAATTTCCATGTATTAATCCATAATTTTAAAATACCCTATATAAATCCATTTCGAATACATGTAAAATTAAACAACATAAAACTCTTCAAACACTCATAAATTTCTTCAAAACTCTTGATTATACAATGCTTATTGGCACTTGCATAAAATTTGTAAAGTTTCTAAACTTCTATAATTTACAGTTACTTTCATCTAAAAAGATAAACAGTTACATAAAATAATGGGTATAACACCTTCACGGCTCTATAGTCATGACAACTGTAATTTTACTGTAGTCATTTCTGGAACAAAAATCTGACTATATCTTCATTTCATTTATGCACTTTACATATTATATGAACAGTACTAATACTTGTCCTAAAAACTAAATGATGGCTAAACATTATCAGACAGAACAGCTAAACAATAACAAACACAAAGCAGAAATCATATAAAATAATAAATATGTTACCTTCTGGTGTTCGAGTAGTAAACTCCTTATCAAAGTAAGCAGTATGATCTGATCTAGAAACTGCAGGAATAAATGGTGGTTTAGTTTCTCGGTTGTACAGTTTCACCCAATCAATTGTTCCAAAAAATGGATGGACTTTCATATCTTCAATACCATTTGGACCAGATGCTGCAAAAGATTTTATATAAATAAAGACAGATTAAAAAAAAATTAAATTAAAAAAAATGAAAGCTTTGATTTTACATTACACCCACAGAAGACCTTTTTTTTTTTTTTTTTTTTTTTTTAAATTTTTTTTTTTTTCTTTTTTTTTTAAAATTTTTTTTTAAAGTTTTCTGTGTTACCTTTATTTATTAAATATCATGTTCAACGTGCTTAAACCATAAAATTCAACAGCAATATTGCAAAATAATTTTAAAATGAGCATATTTTTAGAATCCGATCCACAGTCTTGCGTGCTGCAGATAAAAATGTCCCCCCCCCATACAGTTTTGCCATTGCTTGCTTTGAAATTGTTGAGTTTGTTAACCAAAAATTCGTTAAAGTTTTAGGAAATATGAAATAGATAGTAAAAGAAATTCCAAATTTGGGCTTCTAGATGCTCATATTTGGAGGAGGATTACGTTATTCAAAATCTGATGGCTCTAGATAGCCTATCACAACACGAGAAACATATATACATTTATGTAGATTTTTCATTATTTAATTTCCTTAAATATAACACATGGAGATCATATTTGGTGGCAACAGTTTGAAAAGTGATACGAACATTCACAGTGAATCAATGCAAAATGCCAAAACGAAATTAATAGCCTTCTGGGCTAACGCTCCTTTGGGCTAAAAAATCATCAACATTTAAAAAAATGCACATACATTTAATTTCTTCAATTCTAGAATCTGTATAATTTTTAATCCTACAAAACCAGATTAGTGATTCCAGGACCCTTAATGAACTTCATTTTCCTGTTAATCAATGTTTCTCACTCCTTTAGGAATTTTCTAACATTGTAGCTAAGGCAGCTTCAACAACAATTAACAAACTTCACAGCAATAAAAGTTTATATTCTAATGAGTAGTATGAAGTTTACAGGAAACTGGGACATTTCCCCTGCCTGAATAAGAATGGCCTCAGCCCAAGACTAGTCACAACAGGATTCAGAGCATAGTCTATTAAACCTTTTTGGCTTACCGCCCCTTTTTGAGATTCATTTTTTGAGTGCCCTCTCCAATTCTAATAATAATGACATATTACATGTGTTTTGAATGTACTATAAATCTGCAAACACTGGCTGAAAATTCAACCAAAAAAAAATTGACATTTATCGTACACGCACTACATAAAATTATTGATTAAAAATCATCACATCATGTGCAGATCAGATAATAAAAAGCGTTAATAACCTAACACAACATGAACAATTTATGCTACAGAATATGCAGTAATCGATACTAGAACAGCATGCTATTCGCACCCAATGGATACTGCAACAAGTATAGATTTGTAGTCATGTTTTTAGAATAAATTGATAGTTAGTAATTTTGTTCCCTTGGAATAGAAAATTGAACCTGCATGCAACTTTAAACAACATATGTGAAAAAATGTTTGACATGATTTGATATGATTTCTGCCTGTATGATGTGCAAAAAAAATTTCTGCCTGTATGATGTGCAGACAAAGGCATATTAGATACATCTAACTAAATTATTATATACATTATTACATGAATTTATTATATGCGTTAAATTAATATATATATATATATATTTATTTATTAAGTCATATTATTCATTTATATTAGTGATAACAGGAATATTTTAAAGCATTAAAGATATGTAAAAATAAGGGATATTAATAAAGCATTGAATATTTCATTTTTTTTATATATATTTCAAAGATTTTTTTATAGCGGTTCGTTTTAAAACTTTAGGGTGCTCCAGAGTAAGTTTTTTCTTTCTTTTTCTGTAAATTGTATAGCATCATAATCTCTTGCTCTGTGGCAAAGCTCTGTTATTCTAAATATTTTAGGTATTTTTCACCAAGTTCCAAACACTTAATAAAAGATATTTTCTCACTCCTATCAAATTCACTATCTGTATCGGTGTTGGAATCATTTTCTTGCCGTGGCGAGTTCAAAACAGAGCCAATGACATCATCCATTACCTGATATGCCAGTGTTGGCTCATCTGAACACATCACCCATATTAAAAACCTCTTCTGGGCTAAGATTTTTTTCTGCCACTAACACAGAATCATTATTATTTGGTAATTATGACGCCATTATTGGATAAATATTTTTTCTTCGGTATTTCATTCTCCATGTTGCAGTTTCTGGAACCTCTAAATTGAATGTTTATATTTTGAGAGGCAATGCGGATTTCAGGAGTTGGTGGATTTCAGGTCGGCGGATTTTCGGTATTTGATTGTATTTGAATAATAAAGTGAATGTTTAAATATTTGTTTCAAAAGTATTTATGAATCAAATTTTTGAAGTGCATTTTTATAACCCATTATTACCTCTCAGATCAGTAACAATTCCTAGTCTAAACAGGGTTCACATTGGGTGACACTGATATTATGTACAATAATCAGGTGGCAACAGCCATTGTATACAACAATACCATACAATACAATATACAACAATAGAATGACCTCTCAGGTCAGTAACAATTCCTAGTCTAAACAGGGTTCACACTGGGTGACACTGATATTATGCACAATAATCAGGTGGCAACAGCCATTGTATACAACAAACCATGAGCACAAGATAAAAACGTATTTTTTTAAATTGTCACACAAAAATAGTTTATTCATGCAGTTAAAAATTGCAATCGTCAAATATGAAACCAAGTTCTGAATAATTTTTTTTATCAAATTTTATACTAACACCCAAGCTCTCTAAAAAATATAAACCAGTTATAAGTTTGTTTGCTCTATTTGGAAGAGAATTACATATAAAACTCACTTTCTGAATAAGAAAGATTAAATGCAACAACAACAATCACTCAGTATCTATGGGCAAAATGATTAAGCCTGGTATCAGTAAATTGGTTACACATCAAGAAAGAAATAACAAACGTACTTAATTTCCTTCCTTTATTCTAATACACAAGGTTTCTGAAAATGACAGTGCAGATTTCTTAATCAGAATTATTAATATTTAATAAAAAATGATTAATTATTAATTTCATACGAAATTTATGACAGAAAACAATGGTGAAAGCACTGTATGACACAGTCCAATCATAATGAATGTGGTGATGCATTTTTAACATTATGAAAAATATAAATAAATATTACCTTGAACAAACAATTAAAAACACAAAAAGAGTACACTTTACCCAATCTGTTGGCAGGATTTCTTTTAAACAATGCACGCAAAAGACTCTGAGCTTCAGGACTTAAAAACTGAGGCATTCCCAGCTTAGCCCTGGAGAAGAATTTCATTCAAATACCACGCACAGCACAAAAAACAGATGCAGAATTTTCAATTCTAAATTAATTTTTAAAAAACAAATGAACAACACTATTGTTTAATACATACTTTAAGATCTGCATCATTGTTTCTTTTCGATTAGCTCCTTGAAATGGCAAGGCACCAGTTAACATTTCAAACTAAACAAAAAGAGAAAAATTCTAAAATCATTTCTACTGTAATATATACTACCAATTAGTATTTATTACATGTTACATAGGTATGTATATATACATACATTAATCTAATCAGATAGATTAAAATTTTATATTAATTTATTCTGTTAACTTTGAATTACTAGGTACAGATAATTTTCATCTTGTTTAGTATATAAATAAGTCAACCAAATAAAACAAGTTATAACTTTTACTGTATAATGATGTTATATTTGTTTAAAATTTTACTCTCAGTGGCTTTTCAAATATCTAAATAAAAAAGCTAATAACAGAATAAACTAATAAAATGCCAAAATACATCACACAACTTCATGTGGTGAACATATATGCAATTGTGATTCAAAAATATTAAGTGCTAGTTTAAAATGCACAAATTTCTCAAAAATACACTGCTTTCCAAAAGTTAACTATACAACAGTAAATATGATGCAAATGAAAAAGTTGCATGTTAGTTCACTCAAAATTTCACATGAAAGTAGGCAGTTTAATATATGCTCATAACTGCAAAGATATAAAAAACCATATACATTCATATTATTTCTAATCATTCATACATCAAAGCTGCCAACACTGAAATCTTAAAAACTGGGAGATTTTTGAGAAAACTCTGGAGAAAGTGGGAGGTTTTCATGCTGTGCAGCAACACTACTTCAAAGGAACTTTAAACTGACTTTATAATGCATAGTTCAGATTACTGAACTATTTGTAATTCAATTCTGATGTATAATATATTGGCATTTGATTGAATATTCTAAATTTTATGTTCTACGACCTATTTCATTTTTTAATTTTCCTACAGAGAAAATTCCAAGTAAAGCTTTTATTTATAAGATTACTTTTAAATATGATAAAAATAAAATTAATAATTAATTTTGTGTATATAGCTTGGATAAAACTTAGTAATGTAGCAAAGACTGAAGTAAAAGAAAATTAAACACAAATATTAACTGATTAAACATTCTTTGAATCTTTATATCAAATTCTACAAATGTCTACAATATAATAATACTACTCATATCAAAGAAATTTAATTAGATCAATAAACTACAATAAGAAGAAAAATACAATTCAGATACAATAAAATTTAATAAAAAAATCTGAAAATTGTTAGAGACAGAAGAATACAATTTCCTTAACTTATGCTTCATTATTTCAACAAATTTCGTTTATTGCTAGAAAACGTTTTCATCAGTAAAAACTAAAATTTAAACCCAGGAGATTCGGGGATCAACCGGGAAACCAAGGGATGCGATGAAAAGTTGACAGAGTTGGCAGCTATGATATATGTATATGTATACAGATATATATATATATATATATATACACACACATCACATCACATTTGGTACAGTCAGGAAAAAAGTTAAAAAGTTAAGTAATTTCTAATAATTACACTCCCCTTCAAAAAGTTGGCAATAAGTTGAAGACTAATTTTTCACTAAGCTACAGCCATTTTAAAAATTGAGGCATAATAAGAATTCCATAAAATAGCAATGCATCAATAAAATTTAAATAGCAAGAAAGATCCATAATAAAACACCTTTTTGAAAAAAAATCTGCATGTAATTTTCATTTGTGCTGTTGTTTTTCCAACATACACAGCAATCTCTTTTTGATTAAAAAGAGCATCAGAGAGCTGCATGTGTTCACTGATTTTCACAAGTCATATGTTTTTGCTTAAAATCAAAGAACTGCACAAATTCAGCATTGGTGCTCAAATTCTGATCCATAAAATTCAATTATTTATAAAGAACAACTTCATGAAATGCAAATTTTTGAAATTCTGCGTTAGACAAAACGCTAGGTTTCTGAAAAAATGTAACGCTTTTGTTTTCCTCAGCCGACAATTATGATTCTTTATGATCATTATGATTCTTTAGAAGAAAAAATGCACTCAATGCAACATAAACAATGAAAATCGAATTCGAAGGTAAAAATCTGCACCCATCTGCTGCATGCATGCATATACTTGGTTTGCTACATAAATACATTTTTGCACTGTCATGGGTTGCCTACTTTGGTGACACAGCACATTGCCTGATGAATACTTCTGCACCAGAAATATCTGCACCAGGGAGATGCAGATAATCAGAAACCACCTAAAGTTTTCGTAAGCTATGCAAATAAATTAACTTATTTTATTAGGCCTTTAACCACTCTTCCGCAAAAGTTCCATACCTTCAATTAAGTGGTCAAGTGCTCCACATGTCAATGACTGCTATTCCTTTAACACCAGACTTTTCCAGCTCTTTGAGAGTGGCTGGAAAGAATACATGGCCTGAAATAGCCTTTCTGATGACAACTCAAAGACTTCCAATACAGTTGAGATTGGGCATATAGTAGCCATTCATGAGAGCAAAGCCTTCCATCCATCATGTTTGCTCTGTGCAAATGTGCATTATTGCCAAATGAATTAATACTGGACCAACTGCAGCAGCATACAGTCTCAAAATGGGGTGAAAAATTCCAGCCTTTGAGCCATTATAATTCCCCCTCTAAATATGCAGATTTGTTGAAAGCTCAAAGAAAATAGAACACTGAGTAATATTCTGCCAGCACTGAAAGTACAGCCTATTACAGGTCTTGGTCTATGTTACTTCCCTCCAAATATTCACAGGCTTATCTAGCACACAGCTTAATCTATCCATAAACAGAATGTAGAGCATTCAGCTGATTTCCAGTTTGCATACTGACGACTCAACTTCAACTATGATCTTCTAGTTTTGATGCTTAGAGGGACAAAAATGTGTGGTACATAAGTATATAGTCTTAAGCCCAATTTATCACCAGATTATGTAATAATCTGTAGATGATGGATCTGTAGATGGTCTCTAGATAACTAATTCACTTGTGTGATATTGTTTCCAAAGGAAAGAAGTTATAGCACCAAAGAAAATAGCACTATCTTCAATATCCTTCTACAAGAAAGCATGGTAATGGTGTTACACACCCAATCATCTTCTTTGAGGCATAACTGCTATCTAATCAAAAAATAACCAAAATCACCTTTAAAAAATATCTACATGGTAGTTAAAATTCACCTACTCAAAGGCTTCAAATAGGTAAGATCTTTAACCTAATGTATAATTTGCATATTGGAGCAGAATAAATTCTAATCAGTCACATTATATGATATTTACATATTCCTTTGCATGGTAATTTTCTCTATGAAATTGAAGCAAGCATTGCAAAGCACAAAATTTTCATCACATGTTTAACTTTTAGAATGCAGTGTATTAAAAAAAATAAATGTTACAGCTACTACTAAAACATTATGTAACTTAGGACTAACTTCATTGTCATATGAAAAGATTTCACTTGAATGATTATATATACTAAAATTAATAATCAAAACTTTACCTTAATTTGATACTCATACAGCAGTCTACAAGCTGCAGGAGCATTTTAATATTTTCATCTTAAATACGACAGATAAATAAGCATCTTCTATCCAGCAAAATAAAAAAAGGAAATGAGTAAATCTATGAATTAATCTGTGAAAATGATATTAGATAATAGGAAAAATAATTAAATTACGTACTAATATTGACAAATTTTGCTGAAAGTAAGAAGCTTGAAAAAAATCCAATCCACCAATTGATGAAATTATAAATATAATTTTAAAAGGCTTATCAGTGAAAGAATTATTAATTTCTCTTTATCAGACAAAAATTCCTGTTCCTTAAAGCAAAACTTCAATATATTTTCAGTTTCTGCTTAGTACATAATCAGCACACAGAAGTAAAGGAAAATTCCAAGAATTCAGATCAAAAATAAGATCTTCATAAGCTGATTTTATAGTTAGAAACTATATATTTTCAAATTACTTAATTTATTACTATATATTAGTAGAAAATAAACAACCTTGTAAAATGAACCTATGAAGAAAAAAAAGTACTTTTCTTAACAGACTGGGGGGGAGAGAATATGATGGCAGGTGTGTTAGTGCTTTGACAGAAGATAATTGCCTATTCAGAAAGCATGAAATTTTATAAGCTTTATTAACAACAACAAGAAGAGAATTTCTCCTTCAATTCAGTCTTTAAAAGCAATCAAAGAACAAAATTTGAAAGGAAAAAAGTATACAGAAAATTAGCAAAGTGATAAGATTTAACCCCAAAAATATTCAGCTTTAGTGTAGAATTGGGTGCCCCTTCAGCAACAAATTTTGTTCAGTTTTGGTGATGAATCTCCATTTCTGGTAACCAAGATAATTTTAACTTTGTTTTAGCTTCCTGATTTTTTTTTAAGTGAAAATAAATCAATGTGTACATGGACAAAGCAGTGTGCAATGCCTAGATTATGAAATTCTAGGATTTTTTTTTAGTGAAAATAGATCGATGTGTACACAGATACCAAGTTTGGGCAATTCTTTGACTTCTTATTTGGTTTTGTGTAGCGGCCATCTTGAAATTGTGCTTTCCGGTGCCTATCTTGGCATCAAAAAAGAATCGCCAAAAAAACAAGGGGCACACAATTGTAAACTTTTACCATGTATTCTTTCTCAGTCTATTCTTGTAGCTTTGCCATAAACAAACAGATAAAGATTTCTGATAAATTATGACACTTAAGTGTTTATGTATGTATGTGTTTGAAATTCAAGTTATGGGATTTCAGAGATTTATTTTTAATAGTTTACCAAATGGCAGGATCAAGAAAATTCAGAAATAATATTATACAGTAAAAGAAACATAACATCCAAAGATACATCTTAATATAAAAAAGTACATTGCATATTTCAAGATGCTTTTCAGTCTTTGTTTCATTTTTAGCTGAAAATCTCAAAAGGGAACATCTTATCTACATGACTTTTTTTATAGCCTGATGAAAATTTCAAAACTAATTTGCAAATATTAGGGAATGTACTTATAATACTACAAGAATTCTACCATTGGTTAGAAAATCGAATGTTATAAACCAATTGCACAAATTAAAGTACACCCAAATTTAATTTGTATTCATGCATGAATTAAAGTACATCGCATAAATTAAAGAACATACCTTGATGTAACTACAAATAACTTGATTTGAAAATTATTTTTAATACAATTGAACCCTGCTCTAATAAACTTCAAGGGGTCAAAAATTTGGATCACAATATCTGATCTGACAAGGAAAAATTAACTATCTCACAAACTGGTATAAAAACTGATTGATGAATCACACAGAAAGAGTGATTAGCATTGTGACATCTCCAAGAAGATACCAATAGCAACTTTAAAATTTTTTTTAATTTTAAGAGTTAATTATAATTATTATTATGTGCAATAATTATTAGATTTATTTTTTGTCGTTTTTCAGTTTCATCCTATGTGAATAATTTTACACAAAAAATTAGTTAGCATAAAAGTCATGGTTCAGACCCATATCCCTCCAATGACATGCTTTCAACTGAAATATACATTTATAATTATCAGTACACATCAATTTTAAATAATGTTACCTGATAGCTCTATCAAAGAAATTTAATGGAATCAAAAAATCAATTCAGGCTTTTTGTCTCAATGGATCAACAGTTAACTGGAAGCTAATTTTAATTTATTTAATGCTAATAATATCTTACTTACATAATTTATAAATTAAACATAAGTATGTACATTGTACAAATATCTTGTTTTATACAGCTTTTCACTGTTATTCCTACAGTTTCACACATGCCAGAGGATTTTTCCTTTTATCCATGGGAACGTATTACCCTTACATACTGGGAGCACAACAGTATGATAATTTACATTTCATTGTAGAATAATAATGCAATTACATCATACATAATACTGTGAATAATATAAGAAGGTAGTAAAAAATAAAATTACCATAAGCACACCAAAAGACCACCAATCAGCTGCAGTTGTATGACCTTTCCTATTAATGACTTCAGGTGCCATATACTCAACTGTACCACAAAAGGAATAAGCTTTTTGGTCACTAAGGGCTTCCTTACACAAACCGAAATCAGTGAGACTAATATGACCATCAGCATCCAAAAGAATACTACAAAAGAAAAAAATATGTCTGAATTAGAGACAAATAAAAGATATAAATAAAAATAGAATACAAAAAACTCTTATAAAGATGCATTTTATCCAAAATTCAAAAAGACGTTATGAAAGTGCTACTAACAAAAAAATGTCAATAATATATCATGCCATATTAAAGTATATTTACCTTAAAAAATATATTTTAAATAAATCTTCCCTCAATATTTTTCTTGCTTAACATTTTAAGTCTTTTACTTCTGCTTAACTTATTGAGTAATTCTGAACAAGTTTTACCATTAAAGAAAAAAATTCTGAACACTACTGTGAATTCATTAAGTTTCACAGGGGCAGAGATGGAACTTTAGCATGCACGATGCACAAAACATACAAAAACAGCTGTTCAATGCTTCATTTCAAACACTATGTTTCGGAAAATTACGCTTTTTTGTCATATCCGCCACAGTGCTGTGTTTCTTCTTGGATAACAGAAAATTTTGGAAAAAAATACCTGATGTAAATGCCATATGACCTCTTTGTATGGTCTATTATATTATACACAGTTTTTGCAGCATTTCGTTTAAACTTATTCCCTCAAATTTCATTAGAGATATATTTCTCATTCAATTAATTCAGTTCTCACTTCGGGGAAAGGCAAAAATACATAAACTCGAAAAAACTTGAAATCTTCATTTAAAATTTTAAAATACAGGAAAATCTAAAACACCAAATACAGTAAAAAACAGTTAAAAAACAAATTTTACAATTAAATTTAGAGTTTCTACGGCAAAACAAGCCATTTGGTCAGTGGGTAGATAGATAGATTTTTTAACTTCACTTCTGTAATTTGTAAGAATAAAATTAATTTGTAAGTATGATGTATTATTATTAAGCATAATTTAATATTTAACTTAATTCTAAAATAAATTCAAGAATAAATACTTCAGTATAATACATAATAGTTCAAATTTTTTTTATATATTTTCTTTATATTTTTTTTTCAAGTAATTAATATTAAATTATAAAATTTCTTGAAACATTTATATTTTACACTTATCACAGTCCTCATATTTTAAAGAAGATTAGTATTTAAATTTTATAAACAGCTTTATACTAATGTTTATGCTGAAGTTAGCTTTACACTGATTCTTCTTTTTATACCTCATTTCCTCATATACTCACTCAATCCAGAAGTATATGCAAATTTTGTCAAGTATAATAAGTTAAATTAGAACAGACATGAAAACACTTGATGTTGCTATGGTTGGTAAGAGTTGAAAGTTAGCTGCATTTTGTCTGACCCAGAGTGTCAATTCTTCATGTAAATTTGCTGAGTTGTAACCCAGTTAATACACAGTACTTAATATAAAACTCCAACAGGTCACTGAAGCACCAGAGATGAAAGGCTGTTTTGTATTATTTTAAGTCTCATTAGCTGTAAGGAATAAATTTTATGTTAATTTTTACATTTTACATTTTTGTGTTGTACCTTACATCCATAATAAGGATTAAGGAAAGGAGATAACTAGTTTTCATGTGTAGTGATAACTTCTAAGAGTAAGCAGTTAGTTATAAATAATTAAATTATATAGTTATATATTCTTAGTCATAATAGATTTACATGGTTACAATTACATATATATATTTTCTTTTCAAAAAAATATCATTAAAAAAGTTATGAGAATATTTTACAGCAGTTTTAATTTATGACATTGATTTTAAAACGATGTAACTATACATAAAAAGCTACAAAACATTTGTGTTTTATAGCAAAAACAAACAGCAAAAGATTTATGCATCTTTTTAATTTGAAAATTTTCCAGATACTTTAGTTAACTTACATCATTTTCTTCCTCTTTAGTATCTTTTCTAAATTCAATAAACAAATCAATGTTCCCACTAGTTTTTGCTTCATCTTCTAATTTGTTAATGTTTCAGCAATGTACTTTGAAGAATAATTCTCAGTATCTCTTTATAAAATGAATTTATTTTTCAATGAATTTCATCTTCATTTAAGAATTTTCAGATTTAATTAAAGATTTCTGTTATTCTAAAGAACTGCCTGTACTTAGGAGAAACAGCTAATTGTATTTCTTTAATAATATGATTACTGAAAATAAATATGAAATGATATAAGTTCTAGTGCCAGACCAAGCGTAGCAGAACTTTTAGAATTTAGTAAAGCACCAAGCAATAAAATTTAGAGCAAACATTGAGGTATGTATGATGACTGAGATGTATATGATGAATCTTTTGATAAATTGTCAGTTTTCAATTTCTTTACTTGCTTCAATTTTTGCATTTAGTGGAAATATCATAAAGTAAAGGGAAGATACACATGTTAAGAGAAAGACTTCCAGATCAAAAGGAAAAAATTCAAATAATTTTGCTTCCACTGTTCTCCCAAAAATTCTCTAAAAGATAAGAAATTCATCACAAATTTCCTATAAGTTACATCCATTACATGCCCATTAACATGAAGACGCTTTTCATTTCGTGCCTTAAAATTTCGTGCCTTAAATGACCTTCCAGTGACCTTAAAATGCAAGGTCTAAAATTCAAAAGAAAAAAGGCCAAAAGATTTTTTTTTTTTAAAAAATCAGAAGAGAAGTATAAAGTGAATTTTGAAGAGAAAACTGATACACATTTAAATATTCTGAAACAATTACATAAGAAAAAACTTTTAGCATGAAAAAATATAAAAGACAACAAATGAAATTAATTTTTAAATAATTACAGTACTTTTTTTTGTTTGTTTGTTTTCTATAAGTGTTTTGGAAACAGTCTTTTATAGCATTTATTATCTTGCTTATTTTTCAGAATCTAAATATTTCTAAGTAACCAAAATGGAAAGTAATGTTACTTAAAATTTGGCAGGACAAAATAAAAATGTTTTATTTTAATGTTATACCTTAAATATAGTTTTAATATGTTATAGCTATTTTTATGATATTTATTATATTATTTTAGGTTTGTAAAATATACATTACATAACCTTGCAAATAAAAATTTTTTTATACAGACTAATCTTGAAATCACCAACATGTTGATAAGTAGCCAAATAATAAAAGAACTGCATAATAAAAGAACTCATATCCCAAAAAGGGAAAAGTTATTCTTGTAATGTATTATGAACTCTTCGTTCGTATAAAAGAAATTATTTCGAAATATTTATGTTTCAATGGAGGCACAGCCTTGTCCTTAGAACTTGAGTATCAACCATCTAAGAAGTAGGAAAGAATTAAAATGTTGATCCTTGTCAAAGTATCACCAAAAAATATTCTTCAAAAATATCAATTCAAACTCAAAATTTAAGTTGTAAAAAAAAAAAAAAGTAAAATTAAGGACCTTAACAGTTTGGGCCAAAATTAAGGATTTTTAGGACCCAAAAATTGTTTCCAATAAACCTAAGGACTTTTAAGTATTTCAAAGGACTGTATGTACCTGATAGCAATAAGTAGGTGGTGTAAATAGCAATGCTTATAATGCAACAGCTGACATTTGCAGCTGTAATATGATTAGCTTGTTCTCTCAACTTATCACCTGATTATTTTTTAATAGCAAAGTTTTAATTAAAAAGCATTAGTTCCGTATGCATTTTGAAATCAATCTCAACTATGTAGAAGGAGATGGGCAATAGCTTTAGTTACTGCATTATTATACATTGTCATCAAAAATGTGCACGCTTGATTTTAAAGCCATTATTAGGAGTACCAAATTTTGATACTGAAACACATGATGAAAGGAAAACAAGTTCAATTAAAGCATTTAGAAACTTTTAAAATCATTGCACAATTTACATACACAATGTATTTAAAAACACTCAGTGTCTTTCAAACATTCCGGTGACAGGAAATTTTATTTCATACAAAAAAAAAAAAAAAAAAATACTTCAAAAAGAATACTACACAATTAATTATTTTTACAGTCTAATTACCTTTTGTCGCAAACTGATTTTTTGGCATTTTAAAAACTCAGAATTTTGACTCAATTTTTTTTTTTTTTGGAAAAGTTATAATATTAACAATCGGCAAAAGCTCATCAGACTCATTAAATTTATTTTGTTACTAGTTTAATTTGTACTCCTGGCTTCCTATAATTTAGTTAAAATATGGCTGTGTGTTTACTGTTCACTTCACTAGTATAAAAATAAACAAACCTCATCATTAGTATTTCACTTTTTTTACACATTTTTGTTTAAAAAGTATAGATGTGGTTTTCCCGAAAGATATTCATCATTAAATGTTTTGCAAAAGTGGCCCATACACCAAAAATGCTTGAGAAATGCTTCTCTAGCTTAATCCAACAGGGATAAAATAGTTGCCTTGTAACTCTACATGCGTTTCTGTACTTATCTTAATTTACATTCTAGTGAGAGCCAAAGGAAGAAAACAGAATAACAGGAAAAAAAATAACATAAAGCCACTGATTATTTAAAGTAAAACCTTGCAAACTGTTGCAATGAAGAATTAAAAAAAATAACTAGTTTTCAAGAATTACCCCCTTCTCATACGTTCCTCCCTAAAAAATGTCAAACCAAGTTAGAAATATTTAATAACCATACTCTGCACTTAAGAGTATTACTCAAAATATAAAAACATGTCTAGCTTATTTTCAAAGTTCAACTATTATTCTTTAACACATAAAATAGCAATACAGTAGAACCTTGATTATCCAAGAAAACTAACGCTGTAATTGTCTCAAAACAAAAAATGAAAAACTCAGTAATAGAGCCTAAATTTTAAATCAAATCCAAATTTTACATTCTTCTTTAGACAAGCTTTCTGGAATTCTTCATTTGAAGTACTAAGAACAAGTGCACAAGTACAATACTATTAATATTTTAACACATACTATTAATATTTTAACACTAGATAAAATTTGTTTCCTTTACTTAGCAAATCCATGTAAGGTTTTATTTCCTGAAAAAATATTTAAAAAACTGGAATAAATAAATTCCATCAAAAGCTATGCGAGTCATGAAATTTTGCCAAATTTCTCGACCTAAGTTCAGATATTGGTAAATGGGTTGACTGCATGGTAGTTTTTTTGTTTTTCCTCATATGTAATATATAAATATATATAAAAATTCATCTAATAAAATATAAATAAAAATATAAATACATATATACTAAGAGACCTTTTGGTCAAGAATTTTGTGCATTGAGATGCAAAATTAAAATTAAAGGTAAGCAAAAGGACTAAAATTCTAAAAGCAATCACCTAAAAGTAAATTAGACATTCAAGTTCCAAGCAAAAGGAGAAAAATTCTAAAGGCAATCGCCTAAAAATAAATTTGATACCTACGTTCCATAGTTTAAAAAAACTTTAACAAAAATTAATTACTCAAAAGTAAAAGTAACGAAAAAAAAACTAAAAACTAAATGTTGGTATTCAAGAAATTCAACATTTAAAAAATTTTAACTTGTAAAAAAGCATTTAAAGCACAAACTAAAATAAAAATAAAACACCAGAAAAATTACAAAGAATGGCAGAAAATGGCAATTTAGCCTATGTCGAGCTTGTTGTGGAATTCTTGTTCAAGGGAAAAGCGCTACATCTCGTTCATAGGTAAACTCCATTACGCGTTTCGTCAAATGACAATAATTGAGACAAAAGCGAAAAAACTTTAACAGACAAAAATAGATAATAATCTACATAATACCGTATGTCTCAATTCTTACCGTTTCTTTTCCCTACGCGCCTGCCATAAAATTTAAAACAAAAGTACTACTGAGTAAACTTTACAAAAACTTAATAAAGCTAATGTACAAATAAACAAAAGTAGCCAATTAGGCATGAGTCAAAAATTACATAATTTTAAGGGAGATTCCAATGATCTACAAAAATTAAACTTAGTTAACTAAAACAAGAAATAAAACACAAGTGTCTTGTTAAGACCAATTACAAGACAAAGAGAAAGAAATTGAACATATCTGTATCCAAAGCAGCAGCTTAAAATTAAAAGCATAAAAAACTGAAAAAGTGGTTACCAAAATAAGAATTCTAAAATAGGAAGCAACCAGAAAAGAATTTGAAAAATCACCAATAAGGTGTAATTTAAAAGTGGGGGTTAAAGACGTCATTTTTGTGAACCAATGAGGCACCATGGCCAGTGTGGAAATCTGGACAGAAAGGTGGAGGGGGTACATAGGGAGTCAATATAAATATATATATATGAGTTATTTCTCCTTAGACGTGTATATGAGCCAGTTTCCCTGAGAAAGTCCTCCACGAAGAAAATCCATCCCTCCCTTTAGGCAGATAGCCCTCATGTGCTTTGCTATAGTTGAATAACCTAACCCTATTTCTCCTTAGAAAGCTTGAAATGCTTTCTAAGGGGCCCTATGAAAGCGCTACCATAATCATAATAAAATGAACTGAAGACTTCAGCATAGTTAATTTTCATATTTTTTATTTCGTCATTCTCAGAATGACTGGAATTTCATTTTCTCCAGATTTACACTAAGAATAATTTCTTCACCACTCAAAATTTTAAAATTTGGTTCAATGTTCCTACATTTATCCATTCTGAAACATCATCCTTTTATCATTTGAAAGATGACATGAAATTAATTGTCAGTTAATACTGTTTTCCTTTTCAGCACATGTAAACCATAGCTTCCCAAACATTTCTTTAACCTGATTGGTGGCTCAGTTAACAGGGACCTCAGCTGACACATGCTTATTTAATGTATGAATAAATGAAGAATCCTATAGTATTATAAATATACACTTTTCCTATTAGTCACTTGCTTTTAAATGTCTTCTTTGATAAAATAGTGATACAGAGTTAATTATAATCAGACTATTTCTCAACAGCTCACTTACAAAAAATTTTTCACAAGAAGTTATATGGTATATTACACACATATTCATTAGTCCCTACAAGTTCATTTTGCCCCGATACTTTTAATGAATGGATAGATAAATGGAGACTGCAAACTGCAGCAATGTTAGAGGTCAGATCTAGGTCATGGGCTGGGAAAGCTGAGCTAATCATCAACGAATTAAATAAATAAATATCACTGAATGAAATTCCTAAATGATCATGTATAAGGTAATGCTTAATACAGCAGCACATATCATACTTTTCAGGCTTTAAATCTCGATATATAATGCCAAGACTATGAAGGTGATCTAATGCAAGAGCCAACTCAGCTAAATAAAATTTAACATCTTCTTCAGTGAACATCACCTGCATTAAAGAAAAAGAAAGCACTTAAAAATCTATCATATGCATATGTTTATCATTATTCAAAAAGAAGAAATAATTTTACACAGTTTTACTGTTATTACATGCAAGAAATATAATTTTATTATAAAGGGAATGAATTCTAGGCCCCTTTTTTTTTACTTTAGCATTTGAAATTTTTTAAATAGTACCTGAATTTTTATAACTAATATCCAACTATTCAGAAATATTAGATACATATAAAGTACAATACTTAGAACACCAGAGATTTTCAAACAGCCACTTAATTATTTAGCAACAATAATTTAAACCTAAAGCCCGTTTAAAAAAAAATCAATCTAAATAACTGTTCTGAAGAAGAAAACATCCTTTATTTATTCAGCCTTTCTTTTGAAAAATTTAAATGGTGTAACTATTTTATTAATTTTGCAATGATTTTCTTCTATTATGAAACAGCCAAACCAGTTTTGACAAGGATGCAGAAAGATGTTTAAAAAAAGAAGAAACAGTGATTCAGACCATACAATACATAATGAAGGCATGATTACAAGTCGCAAAATAATGCCACAAGCATGTTCACCCCTAAAAAATGAGGGGGAGGATATTTGTAGCTAAACAAAGAAACTTTGCTGTCACACATTTCAACCATAATGCTATAAAATAATATAGAAAATTCAAGAAGGTTTGACCTCCCAAGATTGCTGGAAGAGATATAAGACTCGAAGATTATAACTACATTCTAAAATGGGAACCACTTCTTAAGGATGGCTTGTTATTTGCAACTTTATGCAAGTCAGCTGCCATTGGAAAAGATAGATAATTTCATAAGGGCATGCAGGCATAAAGGTGTACCCATCTTTACAAAGAGGTCCACTAGTGGCCAAGCGGTAAAGTCACTGAACACTGGTAGTTTGGTCTGAGGTACGAATCCCACAAATGGGCTGGTTGCATGGACATTTTCATAGTTTTCCCCATGTGTAACGTGTATTGCCAGTTTCCCTTAGACAGTCATCCACAAAGGCAACCCTCCTCTTCGGCAGATAGCTCTAGTGTGCTTTACCGTAATCTCAATAGACCAATGTTTACAAAGATCAGTTTCTATGATCCTTTCTAAGATCAGTTGTGAGAAGCAATTTTCTTAACGGTGCAAGCACCTCTTATACGGGGCATCCTCATTCAAGTTGGATTCCCCCCTCATTACTGATCAGATAAGAAAAGGCATGAAATAAATCTTTGACCTCTTCATGCAAAATCACTTTTGCGAGAGAAGTGATTTTTTATAAAGATGCCACAGACTTATTTTTCATCCACTGTATAATTAATTAGTAATGTAAATGAAAATTGGACTTGTATAAGTGTGCCTTCATCCTATGAATGTTAGCTTTCTCAAGTTAGAAACTGATCTTCTTATATGGAGGCACACTTTTATAAGCCTGAACACCCCACAGCTGACTGCCTTTATAAAGGTGCCCCTAAAGGGAAAATAATTTTGTATACACAGTATTATCTGTATAATTTTGTAATCCCCACTCAAAAATACAGAATGCTTGGGGCTCCAAAAATTGAAACAAAAAAAATGGAAGTTAATATATGAGAAAAAGCACAAGAAATACAATCCAAAACATACTTCTTTGCTGAGCCTTGTAAAAAGATCTCCTCCTTTTAAAAAATCTAGAATTAAATATAATTTTCCTTCTGTCTGGAAAGCTACAAAAATAAAAATTTTATTAAGGTACAATAATTTCATCATGTCATTCAAAATCAAGTTAATAATAAAAAATTTTTTAAAAAATGTTATATACCATAATGTAACTTTACAATAAATGGATGCCTTATATCTGCAAGTATATCACGCTCCATTTTCGTCCGCATTCTATCCCTTACTGTAAAATTTCAGAGTTATTAATAATATGCACAGAAAAATGATTTAAAAACACATTTATACAAAGGAAACACATTTCCGAAAAACTTAAAAGCATAAAAATGGGAGCTCTGAGTTATGTTGTAGAATACATGGATTAAAATTGTGGCACTGAGCTATGTTCCAGCAAGATATCTTTTTTGATAAATGGAAGAAAAGAATGTCAAATTTAACTTCTTCAAGAGAAAAAAATTTTTGTTCGTAATAAAAATGTACTTATGTCAGATTGCACACAAAATCATTAGACATTCTATTAAAAATCTAAGCTATCTAAAGATGCCTTTTTGCCTACATTTAGACCTTTTTTTATAACTTAATGTATACAATAAACTTTAGAAATCATATCATATATCAAACATACAACACATAAAATGCAATTTGCTATACAGATCCAGAAAGTGGCATTCAAACCATTTATCAATTATTTCACATATTCTTCAAATTTCTAGTTTTTCTCAGAAAATTCAATATTATTTAATATCTAAGAGTGAAGAAACTATCTAGTAACAATTAATACTAGTAACATAGAGAAATGGAAATAATTAGACCTTAACAATAAAAGTGAAGATAATTTAACTTTAACTTTTTTGTTTCAGACATTTTTAAAAATGCAAAGGTTGGGAACATGCAAATATTTTTTTTTTAATTTTTGAGTGTGATCTAATAATTTAGTATAAGTTATTATAGAACAAAATGCCAGAGTTTGAATCAATATTTTAATTTCTTCAGTATGCCATGCAACGCGTAATAGCTGATAATTTCAAGAACCAGATTTCAAGATGAAGAAGATTATTTCAAGATGAATGATCACCAGCTGTACATATTATGTGTGTTTGTAAAATTAAATGGACATGCCTGATCCAACAAAAATAATAGTGTCCTCTAATCAAAATATGAAAAGATATTAACTCAACTCTACAATTAAAACAAGACAGAAGAAAATAATCAATGAATAATAAAAAAGCATTATTTAATTATTTTATATCAATATTTAAAAATGCACAATAATTATCAGTTGCACAATGGTGAATACAGGGCAAAACAGGAAAAAAATGGGAAGGCACTATAACTTCGCAAACGGTTTTACGGGTACTGTCCTACAATACTAACTACAGCTCCATTCCAATATTGATGAAGAATGCCCCAGGAGTCAGATCCAAGGTATAACACTCCTCGTCCCCTACAACCAAACCTCTCAAGTGAAATTTCGGCTTGCCAGTATTTGAACAGTAAGCCCCCATGCCGCACACACATTATACACTTCAACATCCAAGTTTTCTCTGGGATTTGAACCTGCAGCCAACTAATGTTACTAATCAAAGAACCAATTAGGGCAAAATACGAATAAGGGCTAATCAAAATACCAATCAGCACATCACGGAAATCAGCTGCATAGTTTTGACAGCTACATGGTTACAGACCCTCATATACAGTGAGTGTCGCATATGGTGATAGTGACATATATAGTGATGGTGTCATACGAGATAGTTCGATCACATGTGATGAATACTAATACTTGTTCAAAACTTCTGACATGTGTTAGGACGCAGACAAACATACATCACTTTTTATCTCTACACTCAAACATGGAGTAGCAAAAGGCAAATCTAAGGGCACAGTTTCTAGTATCATCACTCAAATACCCAAATATATAGGACTGGCAAACTGAATGTTTAGTACTATGCTACTCATCTTTTTCAGGTAGTGGTTCATCTTATGTTGGAACTCATTTATCATTCAAATGCAAAAAGGACAGAAAATGCTGGTGCTTCGCCAGACAGAAAATGCTGGTGTAATAAGAATGCTTCACCTAGCATTGTGATTACACTCACCGAAATAATTGCAATATTGATTTAACAAACCACACACTTCCAGAAGTTATACTGGGATACACTTTTGCCATTTAAAAAAAAAAAAAAAAAAAAAAACACAAAGGACAACAAGGGTGGTTAACAATTTAATGCAGGTAAGAAATTTCAGACAAGCTTGGTATTCATCATATATGTCAAAAATATCATCTATAATGTCAAAAAGTCTCTTACAACCATATCCATATCAAAGAAATGCATTGCCTCATCAATTAATATTTCCTTGTTATGTAACAAGAAACTATTGCACATTAGTGCATTTCAGAATGCCCTTCATAATAATTAGACGACACTATGGCATTTTGTAACTACTAATTTCTTCAGCCTTAGTTGCAGAGCTAAATTTTGTAACATCTCAAGTGTTCCATTTAAAGATGGCATAATATTTTCATTCAGACATGCCCACTTCACTGGAAACAATGCATACAATTGAGGTCCATTCATTATAATGTAAAAAGAACACATACAGAATTTTCTATGAACTCAGCATACATTTACAATCACTTAATTTAGACACTGACATCAATATAGGAAAGGAGTAAAACTTTGCAGAAATTTAAAATTATACCCCTTTCCTGCATTACTATAAAAAATAATTACAGTATATACCATGAGAATTAAAGTAAAATAATTACAGTATATACCATTATTTGGTATATATTACAATATATACCAAATAATTACAGTATATACCATGAGGTAAATTCAAAAGAAAAAATTATTCTGTTCCTTAAGAATACACAAACAAAAACACTTTCCTTGAAGCTATACTTCAAATAAAAATAGATAATTATCTCACCTTTTAATGTTGCTTTCTTTAAAACTTTCATGGCATATAAACTACCTGAATCAGGTCCTACTATTTTCTTTACTAAAAAGACCTGGGAGGAATTAGATACAATGTTACTTCATTATACAAACATATTGAAAAAATATTATGAGAACATTAGCAAAATAAATAAACACTGACAAAAATAAAAAGAAATAATAATTACAAAAAAGCATAATATGTAGAAAAATCAAGAACCTATTCAAGTTATATTACACAATTAGCCAAACTGATGTTACCTCACAGCTAGACTGTTTTACTGAATACTATTGGAAGACCAAACTACAAGCATAAAAAATGTTAATTATAACCTAGGATCAAAGAATAATATGGTGGAAATATATTGTCAGTGATATTTGCAAAAAGCTTTATTTCAAAAAAAGATAAGTTTAAAAGCACTAAAGCAGGTTAAAGTTTAAAAGCATCTGTTTTACAAAAAAATAAACAATAATTTCTATGCAACAATTCTCATATATTCATCATGCATCTCTCTCTTTTAGCAAACCATAAAACAACAACAAAAATCATAAAAATAAAATAACACACAAAATATATATGTTGTAGGCTTTCAAGTCAATTAACTCAATCATCTTATAAATTTTGTGCTTATTAAACTTTTGTCCACTCCCACTAGAAGCAGAGCTAAATTTTGTAGCATCTCAAGTGTTCCATTTAAAGATGGCATAATATTTTCAAAGACATTTACGGACAGAGTTCTTGAGTTTGAGTGTGAGTCTTTGGTAAGTATTGCTGACAGGATACTCTGCCAGCTTTCCCTGTTACTGAGTTGATTATCAGCTGTAGCTTTGCCAGCTAGAGTCGCTTCATGAAATGCTGGTGTCGAGCCACAGTTTATTGAGACACCTATTATTTTGAATCAACATTTTAATTTGATTGGAACATTTGTCCTATGTTTTCTTACGAATAAGAGCTGTTCAATATACTTTTGTTATTGCATAATTTGTTTAACTGTCAGACTGACATGCTAATAAAAAGACTAATTTTAAACTTCATCTGATTTTGTATTTACTGTATATTATAATACAGACAGGTCAATCAGTCATCTGTCTGCCTGTACAGTTCCAGAATTTGACATTTAGAATAGCATGCAAATTACATGTGAAATCACCAAAAAAATTTAGATTCATGGTTTTGACAATGTGCCAACGATATTTTCAGACTTCATTGCCCAATTAAATAGATTTGTTAGAGGTAGCTGTAATGGACTGGAGGTGGTTTATAGCAAAGATAAAATGATGATACTTGCAGCCATAGATTCACATAATTTATTACTGAGCAACTAATTCTTGAGACACATATTCTTATTCACACATCATCATGGGTGCAATGTGCACCCAATCTTCATAACATTCTTTCAAATTTACATCTTAAGACATAAGATTATCTTATGATGACAGAGAGCAAGGTAACCGACAGAATCCTAGCACACTGCAAGCAAAGCAAAAAAGTGAGTACGCATTCAATAAAGTGTGGAAGAAGGTTACAGATTTCGGTTCTGAATAGCAGAGACTGGATTAAAAATATCTGAATTGCTGCATATTACTTAAGATGGCATGAAACAGATTAATTTTCAAATAATGCAATTTAGACCATAAAAAAAACAGTTGCTATATGCTTAGGACAGTTATAAACAGCTAACGACAAAAAGAGGAAATAATCAAACTAAAATGAAGAATAATGGGGCTTTTGCAAAATTAAAATTAGAAGTTTGCTTTACATATTTTCAATCAAGTTATAATAATAAATCAGCAAGAAAAATGCAACATTAATTTACACTTTTGTAAAATCAAAAGGCATCAATAAACATTAACAAATTTCATATTTATTAAATGATTATCAGCATATGAAGAATATAAAATAGAGAATTTGATACAAATGCCATGCTTAAAATGTTTTATAGACCTTTCCAAAAGATCCTTGGCCAAGGACTTGTAATAATTTGAACTGGTCTGGTGCTCCTTTAGGATAGCCTTCTTTAGTTATGTTAGTTAATTCTATTTCATGTAAACCTTCTACTACCTCATTTGTATCCATGTCTTCAGTCTGCTGCAAAAACAAAACAAATGCATAAATAGTACAAGCTCTGAAGTAATGAATTAATATAGAATGAATAGCAAATTTTCAATGCAAAGTTATAATTTTTTTCATCATTTCCTATGAATAATCCAAACACAAATGTCATGAATCAGAAAATGATATATCAATAGCCTTATGACATAAACAAGGCATAAAATCTCTCACCAAACTATAATTTTACTAGAATATTCAAGAAG
Source organism: Stegodyphus mimosarum (assembly GCA_000611955.2). Classification (NCBI taxonomy): domain Eukaryota; kingdom Metazoa; phylum Arthropoda; class Arachnida; order Araneae; family Eresidae; genus Stegodyphus; species Stegodyphus mimosarum. Next base: position 33,985 of record KK116521.1, on the reverse strand, counting down.
TAAAACTTCTTAAAACTAACTAAATTTTTTACTTAACAAACTCTAACCTTTTCAGAAAACTCCTCCCCCCATTTTAATTATGCATGCTGAATATCCTTAATCCAAAATGCCTGGGACCATAAATATATCAGAACATTGCTAAAATGATGGATTGCTATCATAAAAGATGCAGCTTTATACATATTATAAAATGTACCACGAAAGCTAATCTTAATGTTAAAAACCACCAAACTTTTAAACAAATCATAACATAACTAAAGAATCCACATGAGGTTTTCCAAGAGCTGCAAATCAAAAGAGATAGACACTGTGTACAATTTTGAATGTAAAACTAAGGCAATTATCATTGTCTTCTTTTAAGTCTACTTTGACAAGAAAAGGCAGAAAGATTAAACGTTTAGAAAAGAAATAAGGATTCGGTACTGGCCTGATTTAAAGATCTAAGATTTTTAAACAATATTGTTACTTGTAATAATAATAACCAAAACACTCCCTCTAATTTTACTTTAATAAACCTCTAAAAAAAATTCTATCCTATTTTTTAAATGAGAAAGAACTCTTTTTTCCTCAGGCATCTGAAAAATCAGTTTGAGTTAAAATTTGCAGAGACTGTAGACTGTAACCACATGCTTTATGCAAGACACTTCTCCCTCGAGTGAAAAAAGAGCTAAAAACTTTAAAAAATAAAATAAAATAAAATAACTTCAGCCAGTCATTTCAAGAAGCTTTTTTCAGAAAGAATTTAGCCATTTATTCCAAGAAAGACAAAATTTCATTCTAGTCACAAAACTGAATGCAATCAACTTTAACTACTTACACAAGAAATAAGTTTAAAAAATAAAAACTGCTGGCATTCTTTTAAAAAAGATATAATTTTTTATTCTTTCATGCAACTTAACAAAAAAAGAGAGAGAGAATAACTCAGAATGTAGAAAATTTGGATATTATACACACCCTAAAAACAATGAAAACACGTGGTGATAGTATTATGGATTGTTCTGAATATTCTACTATGAAATAATAACATATCAAGAACATGAATTGGCAAGGATGTTTATTACCAACTGAGTGGGTAAAATATTTATGCATTAATATCACATTCATATTTATGCACCTGACACGTCATTCCCAGTACAGAACAACAATTTTTTCAGTGCCCTAGTAAAATTATCTATAACATTAAAAAAAAATTATTTCCTCTTGAAAAATTTAACATAAAAGCATATTACACTTTTAAATTTGTTAGTAATAATACTAACTATGAACAATAATAACAAACTTTATGTAACTGCATAATGGTTCTTTTTATATAATACACATGTAATACAGCATTCAAATATAATAACTATATGTATTAAAAACAAATAATACAAAAGTGAATTTTCTTGCCTTGTCTCCCCTTTTTGCTTTGAAAACACAAATATTGTTTTAGGATTTTTTAATCCTTTGACCTCTGAATGTCCATTTTTCTGACCCAACTGAACAAAATGCCCTGAATTATTTCATTCCCTCTTTTCTAAATTTTATTATTATTATTCATTTTAAGCAAATGATTCCTGATTTTTAGTTTCATATTTATCATGCTATTACAAAATTACACATTTTTAAACTTGTATGCATACTCAGATGTCATAATTGTTTTGTACTTCGGGAAATAAATGTATACATTTTATAAATCGTAAATGAAAAATTAATATTAATGTAGGAATATAACTGAGCTACTTCAAAATTCTGAAAAGGTTTTCTCCTAATCATAAAACCTCTACATAATTTTCAAATTTCTAAATGAATACATCAATATATAAAACAATGCTAAATACTGTCATTACATGAAGCCAATACTTCTCATGATACAATTACATCTGCAGAAAAAAAAGGGGGAGAATTAAAGCCTCAGAATGACATTCAAAAAATTAATTTACACAAATTATGATTATCAACCAACAACCACCACAAAACATTAGTATCTAGTAATACCAACACAATACCCCTGACATTGTTTGTTATATAACACATTTTAACACCACATTTCTGCATAGACAAATGATAATATATATTATGTTTATTTTATTTATATGCTTAAAACTGCATAAAAATCTCAAGATACCAATAACGATTTTCTGGCACTATTCACTAAGAGAAATAATAGCTGAAACTTCTGGTTTGTCTTTCTATGACTTCAGCATTATTCATATAAAACTCATGAAAACTGCATTGTAAGTTTAACCTTTAATTATCACATTAAAAGTTTTAACATGATAAATAATCTGTTTTTAAGATAAAAAATCTGATGTCATCACCACAACTTCCTATGGCCTATTAAATTACACACACTTTTTCTGGCACTTCATTTAAACTTATTTCCTCAAATTATTCTAGCTTAACAAATCGATCCCTCAAAGCAAGTTAAAAATGGCATCAAAAGTTGCAAATTTTGAAATTAAATACACTGGTCAATTTTTGCCCTATGAGAGTCAGATTTTTTATATTTGTGTTTTCTCATAAAGAGCGTAAAACTTTCCTAAATATAAATATAGGAACCAGGAGACCACATTAAAAGTTAGATTTTGTTATTTAATTTTTTTTTAAATCTCAAAGTAATTTTTTGTTAAATCTCACACTGCCAAAACATGAACATTTGCATCATTTAAACACTTCTGTATTTTTTCTGCATTTCATTTAAACTTGTTTTCTTGAATTATTTTAACTTAATTAACGAATCCCTCAAGGCAAGTTAAAAATGACATCAAAAACTGAAAATTTTGAAATCAAATATCCCGATCAATTTCATCATTTAAAATTGGGATTGGAATAGTAAGCAATACTTCTGTAATTGGAAGTGTATGACTAAACTAACGATTGTGAAAACAAAGGCCAGGTAAAGGGGTAGTGTATATTAATTACTGAAATATGACACTCAAAATTTTCTGCAATTACAATACTTCCCTCTGTACAAGGAAGTAAAAAGAGCAAGTCGTTATACATCTATCTGGTAGCTGCACAAAAATCCCTTTTAATAATATTCACTATTAATATATTTTTATAAAATATACATTAAAAATTAATCATATATTTTTGTAAAAACATATATTTTCTTTAAGTTAGAAAAATTGGTTTATTTTTCATCTTATAACACCTGTAAAAGACTTTATGTCCAGAGTTTACAGTGAACATAATTTATTTAATCAATTTCATAGTTATTATTCTAAGTTCTTATATTTAATTCTTATTGTAATCCCTTTTTTTTCAGGGGGGGGAATAAATTATGATTAAAAAGATTGATGATGTATACATTACAGTGAAGCCACACAAATTTTGAGTACAAACTAGCATCATTAAATCTTCTCTTAATTCAGTTTAATTATTTAAAATATAAAATTCTCTTCAATCCCTCTAGAATTTAATGTTAATAAATTTTGTTACTTTGAAAAGAAGGTGTCTTAAAACAGTGCTTTTTTTTTTTTTTTTAATTCTCCGTTTGGTGGTTCTGACTGCTGACTTGAAGCAAGTGAATCCTTGTCCCAGCTCTGGCTTAAATAAGAAGTCTGACCATTCACCGAATGTAAGATAGTATGAAACCTTTAAATTTATGTAATCATTGAGTGATATACTTGCTCTAAAACAAAATTTGAAAAAGGATTTCAATTTTACAGATTTACTGATTACTGAAATTTTATTGAAATTTTTTAAATAATTTTATTTTTATTTAAATAAACAGTTTAATAATTTTCTTTCCAAATTCTGGTTATAATTCCTTGTGTAAATATAATACAACCATAATTTTTAATAAAAAAATTGAAAATACAAAAAAAGGGGGAAGGAAGGTTCAAAACGTGCTGCATCCCTTTAAAAATAACCATTCAGTATTTTAAAATACAGTAAATACAGTATTAAAAATATAGCAGAAAAATTATAGTAAAAAAACTTACATTCAGTAACTATGTTAATAATCTAATAAATCTTTATTTATAAATAATCTTTATTTTCCATATATGAAATTACTAGATTTGAGAAAGTAAATAAAACATTTAAAAAAAATTAAAGGCCATTTCTATTAGCTTGATTGCCACTAAAAAGTACAAACTAAAATAATTTTATCACTTCTTGAACACAACACTAAAAATTGGCAGTTGTTTGTATATCTTTATATTTACTGGCTGCCTCTGCTCTTATATCTGTATATTTATTGGCTGCCTTAGAATTAACATTCATTGGCTGCTTTAGAATTGACATAAATATAAAGATATTAAGAACAACTGCAATTTTAGAGTGTTGTGGTCAAGAAGTCATACAATTATTTTATTTCATACTTTTTAATGCAAAAAGCTAATAGAAATGGCCTTTACATTAATTTTTTTTTAATATTTTATTTTAAAGTTTTCTCTCATTTTGAAAGTTATTAAGCATCATTTTCTGTACTTATTCAGCATCAGATGTTTTTTAAGCAACTGTAATTTCACTCAGTATTAATTAAATTTTGTGTAATTGAAAATTCTTAATCTTTTATTTGTATTTAACATCTGATTATAATCTTTACAATCCTAATCGATTATTTTTTGGAAATTCTTAATGTTTTGTTTATATTTAATACCTGATTAGAATCATTATAATCGTAATCGATAATTTTTAGAAATTCTTAATGTTTTGTTTGTATTTAACATCTGATTCAGCAAGTAGTTCTCAGAACGGCTGTTATACTTTATTAGCCCGTAGCGTGCGCCATCTATTAATGAGACACTACACAAATCCTTTTGTGTGCAATAGCCCACAAGCAGATTTGGCAGAACATAGTTTTATGACAGAGATTTGTACCTCAAAAAATAGCCTTTAAAAATGGGGAATTTCAGCAATATTCGGACTACAATCAATCCTGGATATATCTCAAAAAATGCTGAAAAAGCATTTGGAGCAAAAATATTAAAGGTTTAAAATAAAGCAGCAATTTTTTAAATGAAAATTTTTAAATAATTTTATTTTTACTTAAATAAAGAGTTTAATAATTTTCTTTTCAAATTCCAATTAAAATTCCTTGTATAAATATAATAAAACAATAATTTTTAATAAAAATTTCAAAATGTAACTAAAAAAAGGGGGGAAGGTTCAAAATGTGCTGAGTCCCTTTAAAAATAACTACTCAGTATTTTAAAATACAGTAAATACAGTATAAAAATATAGGAGAAAAATTATAGTAAAAAAAAAAATTAAATCCACTAACTATTTTGCAATAAATTTTAAACAACATTCAAAACCCCTCTACTTGAAACATTTAAAGAAAGTAAACAATAAAAAAAGAAAATATAAGCTCTACTAACTAAAGTTACTTACTTGAGGGGCATCCTCAAATGTTTCCTCTGCTGCCATATTTTCTGCCTGAGCAGTCTGCAATAACAATAAGATCATGAAGCCATGAAAAATCAAAGATACTATTCTTTATCAGCCTAAAATAAATATCAACAGAGATAACACTAACTGCAGGAAATGCTGCAGATTAATACTGAGGTTTTAACTGATGATAAAAGGAATTACAAATAGCTACACTAAAGATATTATAGTAAAATAAGCAATTCAAAAGAAATTCATAAAAATACATAATTTTAAAAATATAGTACTGTTTAATTTCCAAATGATACAGGAAATGAAATTTCTATCATTAGTAAAATTGATATACGATAAATTAATAAATATTGTTACAAAATAAAAATTTTTAAATTTACCTATTTACCATATTTTTATTTAAAATTTTACCCTCTAAAAATAATTATTTAATTTAAATGAAATTTAATTTAGAAAATTTTATGAATAAAAGTAACTTTCTGAATGCACTCTGACACGTTATTACATAACTCATTAGCTTTAAATAAATAACTTAAATGCAACAAAAATTCTCCCCACCTGTCATTAGATCAAGTAATAAAATAATTTACAGAAAGAAAACGTACCTTAAATTGAGGGAAAATTCAAAAACATTTTAAAAGAAAAATTCAATGAATTTCAAAGCATATAGCCGTGGAGAGTGTTTCCCTTCCATGTAGCAAAAATATTCTGCATTTTAGGAAGGAAACATGTCAGTTAAATAACTTAATTAAAACACAAGTAAATAAAAAAAGGAAGTAACAGTCAAATGTTATCTATCAAGGAAAACTGTCATAAAAGAAATCAAAATATGAGAAGCTTTCTAAGAAATTTAAGAAAAAATGAATTAAAAATTGAAAGATTTTGGCAAATGCGAATGGCTTGTACAAAATATAATTTATGAAGAAATCTTCTGGATTACTGTACAGCACAGGTTAAAACTCCTGCTCTACAAATAAGAAGGCAATAAAAACCAAAACAGATAATGTCTTCTTTTGATTGTTATACGTTTCATACCCTTAAAGCTTGTTCATCACTTTTTTTTTTTTTTTTTTAAGAATTCAATAATTTAAATGCTGTTATTATTGACAGAGATTTTTCTCCTTTTATTATTTAGAAAGGCTTTAAAAATATATCTAAAGGAAACTACCTCTTTGCAAACAACTACGACAATCTTCTACCACTTTTATTAGACATAAAATTGCCTGGATTGTTCCAAAATTGAACTTTTAAGTCATTTTTTCTCTTAAGAATAAAATTCATAAGTCAGTCTTTAAAAGCCCTACCTAAAATTTTAATTTTGGGGAAATTTATAACATTTATTGTCAATAAAATTTGATAGATATTGACCAAATTAAGAAATTTACAGTACTGAAATAAATAAAGCTTATAAAACTAATCATTGTGAGCCTCTTAGACATTCTTTTAACATTAATTCTGTTAAAATTATCCAAGCCTTCTTCAGTTAGTACATTTAATTTTCTTGAATCTCTTCACATTTATCAAAAATCATTCAGTTTTAGTTAATCTGATCATATTTAACAAAAATCATTCACTTTTAGTAAATCTGTTCACATTTACCAAGAATCATTCAGTTTTAGTTAATCTGTTTCCACTTACCAAAATCAATCAATTTTAGTTAATAATTTCAATTCCAATCCACTAGGCTTTGTTTTGCAACCTTTACTCTTTTTTGTTTTAGCTTTTGTTGTAGATGGTCTACAATTGCTGCCTTTTTTATTTTATTTATTTACTTATTTTTTGTTTACCTATTTAAATGACGTATTACCAACCAACCACACAAAATACCTTTGTTTCTTGAAGAAAAGGGACATTGTCCTTCTATTCCTTGAAATGTATACCTCTTCTTTAAAACCAATGCCAAGCTAAGGTTGATTTTTCCCTTAATTTAAAAAGAACCTATACAGATTTGAGACATAAATTACACTACATGCTTTTCAAAAGATAAGCCCTAGTTATAACTGGCATATTGACATGACATTGACTGGAAAATTGACATGACATAAATTAATTTCTACCACAAAAGTGGTAATAATTGGCAGAAATTCAGAAAATAATTAAAAAATCCATTTCAGTAGTGTAAATAATACAGAGAATGTATTGTGAAATAAAACAAATGCACTTTAATATTTACAATATTTATTCAAAATTTAACAGTAGTTTTCCATTTAACCTGACCCGTTTCCTGAGGCAGCAGCAGAAGATTAATGTCACTGCTATTCCAAAATCCAAGGAATTTAATTTATAGCGAATAAATGAAAAGCTGGAGAATATTCTTTCAAATTTAGCAGTATTTGCAAGCAATGCCATCACTGCACAAATAAAAGTTGTGAAATCTTCATGTGCAATTATTGTCTGTAACCTAAGTTACCACATAAAAGCTGAAATATTATTTTGCAAGATTTCATTATGAAATATGTGTAAGGAACAGTAGCTGATTTTGCTGGAAAAGTTATGATATAAGACATAAAATATGGGTTTATGACATGAAGTAATATCATAGCTCTTTTTTATATTATCTGAGAACTGTACTTTTAATGAAATAGTTAAGTTAGCACACGATGTAAAGTTACTTCCAGACTGAATTAAAAAAAAATGAAAACTTACAAAAAACTTTCTCATAAGTCTTATTAAAGTCAACCAAACTTCAACCACCAAAAAATAATAATCGGTTTTCTCGGATTATCCGTCCGACCCTCCCACAAAGTTGCCACCCACTGGTGACTAATTTCCCACTAAACTCAGATACAAAAACCAGTTAACTATTTTAAAAAATGGTGCAACTCTGGAAATTACATAAAACAACAACAAATTAACAAAATCAAAAATGCAAGAAACATCCATAATGAAGCACAAAAATTATATAAAACAACAACAAATTAATTAAAATAAAATGCAAGGAACATCTATAATAAAAGACTTATCTTCTCCTCCCTCTTCCCAATCTTCTCCCACGCACACATCAACCTGCTTAAAAAAAATCAGAGAATTGTACAGATTCGGAGAAAGCTATTAATTATCACAATCACCTTAGTACAGTTGATATAAACTACTTTCCTATTCTTCTCCCAGGTACACAGTGACCTGTTTCAACTTAAAAGAAATCTGAAAATTGCACAGTCAGAAAAAGCTATTCCACTAAAAAAAAAAGAGAGAGAGAGAGAGACTACAATGAATTAGAATTCTTTTCAAATGACTGTAATATTTTTACAGCATTCCTTTCAGTCTCCAAATTCAATTGATTCATTATATATTCCAGCTATTGCAGTATTTATTTATTACGTATTCTATCCAGCCAGGTTTTCCCTCTAAAATACCAAATGTTTATAAAATAATCTCAAGTAAAAATAATAGATTTTCAATGGCAAAAAACAACATACTTCCTCTGTTAAAGAACACTGCTGCTCTCAAACCAAAAGATTCTTTGTCTCATTCAGATACCTTTATGACTTAATATTATATCATTGTCTCTTATTTTAAAATAAACACTTTAAGTTATAATGACCCCCCTCACCCAAATTTTCAATCACAATATCATTAATGGGGATTTTAGCAAATAAAAGGACTCAGATATCAACTGCAGCAGTCATTACCGTGGTTAAGAGACAAGCCACAAGGAAGAAATGGCCTTGAAGTGCTTATTCTAAAGTAACAAACTGTAACTCATTTACTGCAGGTGTATGTTCTTGGTTTGGTTCCTTTGTAAGTGCAGCTGAGTTGTCTTATAAATGAATCAGAGCTTCTATTAATTTCATGTCAGAAAAAGTATGCCAACTAGCCACTTATTCTCACTACTGGTGCTTTTAGTTCGACCACCTTAGCCAGGGTGCAGTTATGAGTGCAAACACGCATGCTCCGTTTGGACCAGTTCATTCTCAAAATAGGATGGAATTGTATCATAGAGATTTTTTTTTAGTATATTTCCACAGCACTCAAAGGGCACACACATACGACAAAATTACTTTTAAGTAATCTAAGCTAATATGTTGATCATCATTTATTATTATTTATTTATATTGTAAAAACACAAATGTTTTCCAACTTAGTTTTATCATATACACATTATTTTATAATAAAACATAATAAATAAATTGCATTATAACTTTAATTATAATTATTTAATTATTATACTTTATTGTGTTATTTTCATAATTATGTTATTACTACAATTATAATAATTTAA
>KK116521.1:0-24316 GCA_000611955.2 Stegodyphus mimosarum | reverse complement strand
TTCTTATTAATTAATTATAATGATTATAGAGATATAAATAATTATTATAGTTATTTAAGTGATTATAATACAATATATAATTCTTATATTGCTTTGAATTTTGCAGTAAAAGCTATATGCAGCATTACACATACTGGGGCTAAAAACAAAATTTCTTACCACCTTACTTATTGTTCTGTATCACAGTCACTATACATATCCAAGTTGTCATCCTCTTCATCAGAAGAAATAATTAGAGACTCTCAAAAATTTCAATTAATTCCATATTTTTCCCAGTAGTCATTTTCTCAGTTTTCTACATGAGAGCAATATTTCTTCCAATTATCTATCATTACACTTTCAAGAGCTTCTTCTGTAATTTTTAATAATTTGTCCATTGCCATGTCTCCAGCTGTGCTGCAGTTTTGTACAAATTGCATCATTTCATTCCCATATGAATTCATTTGCATTTATTTCACAGTGGTACGGGGGCAGACGTAGAGAGGTAAAACCATGTTCTTCGACCATTTAATCAAATTTATACGACTTTCTTCAGGATCATTTTGTTTCATAAGCCCCGTTAACTCTACTTTCGGTAAAATGAGACAGAACTATACATTTTTGTTAAGTAACAACTGTATGATTTCTTTTTTTTCAACTTGCCATAGTTGGGACATTTATTTAATTGAACAATGTAGTAGAAGACATAGTCTAAAATAACTACAGAATTTAGTGGAAGATTCAGAATGAATTTTTCAGAAGTCCACTTTTCAAAAACAGAGGAATTCATTTGCACGTGGTAGTCCACCGATGTGGTGTTTGTTTTATATACTAGAGACGTACAGGATAAAAACCTCATATCACCTTCAGCACATAAAACAATAATTCATTTGCCAGTGATAGTCCACTGATGTGGTGTTTGCTTTATATACAAGAAATGCAGAGGATAAAAATCTCATATTACCTTCAGCACATAAAACAATAATTCTTTTAGATGCATTGGTACTCTGCATGATGCCCAAAACTGTTTAAAATCACCAAAATTTTGACAACATCATGCTACTGTCTGTCCAAGTTTCATCCAAGTAAATGAGAGGTCTTTCACAATGAAATTGCCTCACTTTTCTAAAATCAGAGTTTTTAGTTTTAGTGAGACACTTCTTTCAATTATAACTTTTCTCTTGTTCTGGCTTTTTCTCCATACAAATCCAATACTATGCAGCACATTTCCTAATGTTTCTAATCTCCATTTAAAATCTATCTTTCCTTCAAACAAAGGATGTATTTAACCTGCATATTCGTCACCCTACTCAACCTGGAATTGACTTCCAAAGATTTATCATCAATCATCAAAAAACCCACGTCAACATCAAAAAGATAATCGACCAACTGCACCAACAAGGACTAGAACTTTGCAATCTGTCGTAAAAACTCAATAAGAACCCTACTCCATACTGTATAAATGTTATGAGTATAAAGTAATGTAACTGTATATATGTATATATAATGACAATTTTCCTTAGTATTGAATGCTCTTAATGACTATTTTGTTTAGAATACTTTGTTCTGTATTATAATGAAGCACTTATGTAAATAGTTCCAAAATTGTTTGAAACTACCCCATTTTATATTAACCCAAAATCTAGCAGCATGTATTGTTACTCAATTTCTATATGTCTGTAACCTCTAAGTAACCTAGTAACAATAGCAAGGAACTTCTATGTACCACAAACTGAAATCAAGATGTCACCAATGTAAGACTATGTAACAACTATGTAACAATATGTATGTATGTATGTTTGGATTCAATAAATGCCCGAAAACGGGCGCTCTGGCTCCCCATGGGGAAGCGGTTCTCTAGAAGGTAGTGCACGGGGGCAATACCATTTTTACCAACGGTGATGATATGGTGCCTCCTGCACTTACTCCTGTCCTGTCATCAGCGATACTCCTGCAATGTTACTGGTCCTTTTCATGGGCTATGAGACGGGAATGCCAAGTTCTCCATTCATAAAATGCAATGACATTATGTAGCAATTTCTTAGCACTGCTGTGAAACATCTTGTTTTTACCAATTGAACTTAATTTAATGAAAAAAAAAACATTATCCCTAACATTTACACAAAAGACCCCAATATTTGCAAATGCATGTTAAAATCAACTATGATCTAGGTAAATCCCACATAAATGCAGTGCAAACCTATTAACTGGTTTCCTTTTTTTAATATAAAAAGAGGACTTCCATTAAAGAATATAGTTCCACAATTTTTTGTGACCTCATCTAAAAAAGTAAACGATGAAATATGCATTGTTCCATGTGCACATCGACCTATTTTAACCTTAAAAAAAAAAAAAAAACAAAGAAATTGCACAAACTAGGCATTGTGCACTATCTTAACTTCGTCCATGTGCACTATCTTAACTTCGTCCATGTACACATCAACCTATTTTAGGTTAAAAAAACATCAAAGAACTGCACAAACTAGGCATTGTGCACTACCTTAACTTTGTTCATTTACACATCAACCTATTTTAACTTAAAAGTCCCAGAATTACACAATCTAGGCATAGCGCACTACATCCATATACACATCAACCTATTTTCACTTAAGCAAAATGATGAAGCTAAAACAAAGTTAAAAATATCATGCTAACCAGAAACAAATTGCCGCTGTCTTAACACACAGACTAGAACAAATAACCAAAAATACACAAACAAAGAGGAATAAATAACCAAAAATATCTATTTCCTAACACAAAAACATTAAACAACAAATTTTTTAACAAAAATTAACACACAGACACCAATAAATACAAAAAAACGTCAATTTTTTAACATACCTTTTCTTCATGTGCATACATTCACGCCCTCCCACCAGCATATCCTCCACGTAAGCAATTCAATTAAATATTTGGTTGTTTCGGCTCATCTGCCGTTAATGGCAGATAAATACATATAATAGTGTCCAAGAAAGCCATAAATACGTTTTCTTTTTTCCAACACATATTCGCCCAAATAATAGTCAAGCCGTCCTTCATTTTCCTCCTGGCTAAACCGTGCTTAATTGCACTCCACATTTCTTCTATTTTATGTACTCCTTCCAGCAGTCAGAAATTATAGTCGTATCCAGAATAATATACTCATTTATAACACTAAGCAAACTTTCAGATGACCTTTCAGGCACCACTTTCCTAAAACATTAGCACGTGCAACCAAACTCAGCAACTGAAAATCCCCGGTCCGTATGAAAGGGTTACTTTTACAAAAAATAGACGAAATCTCAATTTATCACAACACATTTGGCAATATTCACACAATTTTCCCCAAGGCAAGTTTTGCCAATATTAGAATTACTGAAAAACCTATTTCATGCAGCGGGCTTTTAGATTTCACGAACAACCAATACCACTTGGCAATTTTTTCAAACAGAAACCAAGGGGTACCATGCGATAAATATACACCATGAGTCATTTTAAGTATATATTTTTACAGCTATGCTGGAAAAAATAAATGAAATTGAAAATTTTATACTTTTTCAATTATATGAACTGCATGCTGATTAAAGTAATGTCACGTTGCTTTTTATTATTATGTATATTGCACTAAGTGATATACACTTTTTACACTTATTATAATTCAATAAATGAATAAGTATTACTAATTTATATAGCTTTTTAAACATCTTTATTAATTTCTGCCAGTTCTTCCTGTTTTCAATAAGCTCCTTTCACCACTAAATAAACTTTTTTTTTAATAGCAGAAAAACAATCTTATGATAAATTAATTAAATTTTCATACAATGAAACATTAAGTCATTAAGGAAGTTACAGTTCAACAATTTTAATAGAGCAAAAAATTCCAATTTATCGAATAAATAAAATCATGAATTCCCCCTTCCCCCAGTTCTCTTCTACAAATTAGGCAGCATGATGAAAAATGCATTAATCTTGAAACCCATACACATGAAGCTCTTCACAGTGATTATAAATTATGGTACACAAATTAATAATAGTGATTACTTGTGTATTCTGAAAGGTATAAAATGTCAAAAATCTTAAAAAAGCTAACAAAATATTCATAGCATTTTGGTTGAAGCATTTCTAAAAGCTTGCAAAATAAAATTTTATATGAAAAAGGGAGGGGATGCCAAAATACTGAAAAAAGAATAAACTAAAAATATAAAAAGTGCAAGTGATTTAAAAAAAAAATCTTACATATTTTTTGTCATCAATTGATGTGGGGCAGATAACTGTTGTAAGCTGGTTACTCACAAATAACTGAAACAACACATAAGCACCATACGTATTAAAAAAAAGCATTAAAGCATGCTCATTTTTATGTTGAATTAATAAATGGCAGTGAATTAAATTTTTATTTAATTAATTATCAACTAATTGTTTGAAAGCTCAAGTGATTAACACATGCAATAAATGAAATTAGAACAGAAAAGCATATAATTAGAAAATAATATATTCACACAGTTTTATTATTGTTTAATTTGAAAGAAAGCTGATTATACACAATTATAACAAAGTAAACTAATCTCTATTAGACATTACAAAAAACTCAATACACAACAGCAGTGTTTTTTTTTTCCCTAATATGCTCTAAAATGAACACTGGAAATAAATATGCTATATAAAGAAAACAGAATAAAAACTAAAATCATAATATATTTAAGCACCTTCTCAAAAACAAAATATCTACATGCTATTCCGTTTTCAATAATATTTTAAAGAATTTTCCAGCTAAAATCTAACTCCTCTTAAGTACTTTTTAATGTCTAAAAAAGATTTAGAATATTTTATTTTGATAGATTCTGTTTTGGAATGTATAGAAATACATGTGCAAATATGGAAAAAGCTGATTATTTTACAACTAAGAGTATGGCAATTTGATAGCATTTTTTATTATTCCTATATATTTTATTACCTATTATCTCAGATTAGTATCAGACCTCAGAATAAAGCTTACATTGAAGGTACTACAAAACTGATAAAAAAATGCAAAAAAAAATTCCATATTAACAATGAGTTTGAAATTTAAATCCTTTTAATGAAATATATTTAATTTTTATGAACACAAAGTCATACTTATTTAATGAATCTTTCATACTTAAAGTCATTAAATATTTTCTTTGGGTTTTCCTGCTCTTTTTCAATTTTCAGCCTACTTTCATTTTTAGGTTTCTTTAAATGATTTAAATGATAAAATCTCAATTCCAAACACAGCATAAAACAACAAATGTCAAAAAACTTTTAATGAATTTTACATTTATATCACACAAAATAATATTAATACTGAGTGAAATCTACAACTCGAAGGGCACAATGTTAGCATCAATCTGATAATCAGCAATAAATAAAACAGAAAAGATAATAAAAAAGGAACTAAATATAAAAAATAACTTAAATAAAATCGAAATACAGTAGTACCTCTTGTAAGCGACACCTTCATTTAAGAGATAATTCTGTTGGTCCCAGCACTTATGAATAAGAACCTTAATGTATTTACCTGTTATTAAGAGACACTGAAAGTTTAAAAAAAAAGTTTCACCAATCAACAATGAGACAGATAAATTAATAAAAATAGAAATAGTCTTTTGTGGATTCAAGCTTGTCCTCAAAATATTAGTATTATCAGCATGCATGCACCTACTGAGGACAAATGAGATACTATTAAGGGTAAGTTTTATGATAAACATGAAGACTTCTATCACAAATGTCCCTCAAATGATATAAAACTGATTATTGGTGACTTTAATATAAAGATTAGCATGAGATTAGTTGGTAACTATGTGGGTAATCACAGTTTACATGAGGAAAGTAGTGATAATGGATGATGACAATGGATGATGCAAATGATTTTATTATAGGCGATTCTTCTTTGAATGTAGAAATATGCATGAAGACACATGGCGCTCCCCAGATGGAAAAGCACTGAATCAGATTCATCATTACCTGGTGGATCTAAGGCACCGAAAGTACCTTTTGAATGTCTGCAATTATTGTGGAGCCAATGTTGACTCCGATCACTTTCTGATTTACAGGCTGAGAAGAAGATCAAGTAAGACCTTTTGGAATAGGCAACAAAGGGATGGAATCCTGGATGTTAACTCATTGCACAAACTGGTCATAATGAAAGATTAAAGAAATAAATTAAAGAAAGATGCAAATGTGAAGGGAAATGGCATAGATGGTATGATTGTGACTGTGCAAAAATTACTGAGGAGAAAACAAAGCTTATAAACTTCTGATTCAAAAACACTATACTAGAGGAGTAGATGAAAATTATAAAGAGTTAAGATGAAAAGAAAAAAAAGACTGCTTCGTATAAAAAAGAAAGCACATTTGGAGGAATAGTTTAGGAAGATAGAAAAATCTTAAAACACAAAAACAGTCGAGAAAATTTAACCAGAAAATCAGTGAAAAGGTGATGACAAGTGATCAAGCTGAAGTGCTGAAAACATGGAGAGAGGATGTAGGAGAAAGTGAAAAGCGTAGTTTAAGAGATTTAAGGCAGAAATTAGGAATAAGTAAAAAGCAAGTAAGTCATATGCTTAAAAATAAAGAAGAAACTAAAATATTAAGGATTACTAATTCAAATGAACATTCCAAGACTGTTAATTTTAAAAAAAAACTTCAGCATCTGAAATTGATACAATAGTGTTCAACTGGTTTTATTCCGTAATAGCAAATAACATTCCCGTAAGTGAAGTATTATTACGAGAAAAGGCAAAAGAAGTTTCTGACAGTCTGGGACTACAGACTTCAAAGCATCAAATGGTTGGTTAGACAAATTTAAGTTAAAAAATAACATCATTTTTAAGACTAATTTGTGGTGCAGAAAAATTGGCAGATACACATGTAACAGACTGGATAAAATAGCTAAATGAAACTGTGAGGAATATAAGTCTGAAAACATCTACAATGTAGATGAAATGGATTATTTTATTGAATTTTGCCTAATAAAACTACATGCTTCAAAGTAGAAAAGTGCTCAGTAAAAGCTCCCAGGAAATGTCTCACAGTGCCACTAACATGTAACATGAAAGGAGAGTTTGAGCAATCACTTGTAACTGGAAAGGCCAAAAAACCCAAGATGCTTCAAACACATCAATACAAAAGCTTTATCAGTATTTGGCATCACAATAAAAAGTCATGGATGATACAAAACATAATGTTAGAATGTTGACTGCTATTGATGAAACAATATCTAGAAAAAAAGGAAGATTATGCTGTTTCTTGCCAATCTGCAGGCCACACCTACCTAATTGAAATTAGTATTTTTTCCACTTAATGCATTGCAGAAACAGTGATCAGCTTGCAAAATGTATTCAGTGGATAACAAAAGCTGTTAAATCCACATCATAAAGTTGTGTTCAGCACTGTTTTAAGAAAAGAAGCTTTGAAATTCAAGGTCTGAGTGCCCTCCTTAAAAATATTACTGAGAAAAATGAATTTTTGAAACTTTTCAAAATCAATGATCACTCATATGTAAAAATATCTATAAACTGATGAAAACTTGTATATTGAAGACACCAATAATCACATAAAATCTTTTATTTCAACTGCAGCTGATGTTAGCTTTATAAAAAATAGCTTGGAAAGCAGCAGGGAAGATGTGAACCAGAGGAAATGTGTTACATAAAAAACTTTTGTCTTGAAATACATCTACCAATTAAAAAAATTCATGATAACCGTTGGTGGCAGTGAAGGACTTAAACATGTCAGTACCTTTAATATCCACATGGAAAAAAATGCTTGCAAATGCACAAACTTTCAAGCTATGTAATTTATTTTCAATCAATTTCTGTAAGTGTAAAATTTTGTTCATTTAACACATTTTTTCAATAATTAAACTTCTTTTTTAATTAAGAATTTTCATTTTCCATTAACTTAAAATTCATATAAATACTTGCAACTATGTTACTTATTTGTATATCATTTATTTAAAGCTCAATACAATATGAATTTATAAGTAAATTACATTCTTTTTAATATTACCCTCTGAAAAAGGGACATCTCTATTAAAGTGACAATATGCTGGTCCAGTGGGAGTCCCTTATTGAGAAGCACTACTGTATTTGAAATATCACAGAAAGAAAATTAGAAAACACTGATAAAAAGATACAAAAATGCAGCAATTCTAATCAACAGACAACTTTTCAAAATAAATCTTGCAATGATTTAACATTTTTTAAATTTCAAACAATCAAAAATTATATATATATGTATTAAACTATTAATAAGAATAAATGAGCCTAAGCCATTATACTAAATTTTAAATACTATTAAGATTCAAAATATGATCCATATGTAATAAAAAAAATTTTTAATCTTCCATGAACAAGCTATATTTAAAAAAAATTACTGTTTTTAAATAATCATTATTCCTTTTAGTCTTAACAATGCCTCAGCAAAGCAACATATATGTTATCCTTCTCAAATTCTTAATGTCAAACAAATATTTTAGTTTTTAAAAACATAAAATGAAGTAGTACTTAAGCCTTTAATAAGCTAAATAAGTTACCAGCACAACAAAAACAATAACTATGATGATTATCAATATAAAACAGTAACATCTCCTATTTATTTATTTTTTTCTAAAACATGACTTTCAGACATATGAAATGACAAAAAATAAAGATATTCGTTAATTATTCTATGGACAACTTTGTTTTACATCTTACTTCTGATTCAAGTACAAATGTTCAATATCTGAAAGACCCATCAATTTGTTATTAACAGCTGATACTTTACCATAACAGGTCATTTAACATACCTCGGCTCCAACATCAGCATCCTGAATTTGCATACGCTGCCAAGGATCTGATATCAGTGCGAGAGGCATACTATGTTTTTCTGCAATTTTGGTACCAGATCTTCTACCTCGAGAAATAATTCTATGCCCATATTCCGGGCGCTGTTTTTCCTTTCTCCAAACTTTCATAAAATTTGAAATGTTCACGAAAGAGAATCAGGCAGCTCGTTTCAAATTACCAGCCCAGTAAGATATGTATGAAACAAGACTGACAAGAAATAGTACTCAATAAGCTGACAATGGAACAGCCGTTCATTCAGGAATTACGATTGATTTCCGACGTACACTTCATTCAACTTTGCTTTACTTCATTCTCAGCAATACTAAATGACACGATAACGATAACAGGGATGTAGGTTACGATAGTACGTCCATTGAAAACTGCAGTAGGGCGTCACGATGAATGAAGTCCGACACACAATTTATCCATTTTTTTTTTATTATTATTATTTAACATTTTTCTTTAAACGTTAAGCTTTATAAGACTTTTGATTCCTTTCAGAATTGTAAAGATGCCAGAAAATATGAAATTTAAAAAAAATAGAAAATTGTTGAACTCATTTATTGTGGAAACGAAAAGGAAGAGTAAATCTACTTTTAAGCAACATATAAATTATTAGAAAAGTTCATAATAGTTCATCACAATTATGCACAGACAAGATAGATATAGTAGGATATTCTTTCTCCCTAGCTCCTATCCGCAATTCCAGCGCTCTGATACGCCATCTAGTGGCTGAAAGGTGGAAACATTAAAACTCGGTATTTACATTTGAAAATTGTACGTAGTTTGTGAAGCGCGTTGTGATCAGTGAGTAATTAAACGTTAATTTGTGATTCTTCTAGGCGTTATGAATAATTTAAAAAAAAGGGCAGATCACACGTTTTGTTGTGTACCACAGTGTAATTCACGAGCATGCATAGAACCTGATTTATGCTTCCATCGTATTCCTGGTTCGAAAAACATGAAACAAGATGATAATACAGCAAAGCGAAGAAAGGAATGGATTCGCTTATTGCGAATTGGGAAGGAAGTCGGACATTACATGAAAGTGTGCTCTAAACATTTCAAAGAAACTGATTACATTTTGCCTGGTAAGAAAAATTTTTGTTTATATGCAAAATTTCTTTCTCGTGTATATATGTGTGTGTGTGTGCGTTTTGAAAGTAAACATGCATATTTGTGTCCTGAAGTATAAATGATTGCAGCTCATTTATCTTTTAAATATTATTAATATGCATACGTATATAATTAGGTTTTCATGCATGTCTTATCTGCAGAAATGTAAACTCTGCTTCAGTTGATGTTAGCAATTATGTAAATGAAAATTTATAGTATGTCACATGTAAAAATAAGAATTAAGTCAGTCACTTCTTCGTAAACTGTTGAGAATAGTTTACAGTGGTTGAGGATATTTTGCATAAAGAAAGTTCTAATTTCAGAAAATAGCTGTGGTTATCTGTTACAAATAATAGTATAAAAAGTATTCCAGATATCAAATCTTTTCCATTACAAAACAGCAAGTGCCAGATTATTTCTTATAGAATGATAAACATATTATTGTTACCTGTTGGGCACAATAAAATGAAATGTTTTTCCTTATTTCTTATAGCAGTGCTCTTTTAAGTAAATATTAGTGATAAAAAGTTTTTGAAGTAGTTTAGAAAAATGTCCCCAAACTGCCACATATATCTTATATGAGAAAATTTTTTTTGAGACATGTCCTGTCAGTTAACATGCATATTTGTGTATGTGTGCACTTTGAAAGTAAACATGCATATTTATGTATGTGTGTGCTTTGAAAGTAAACATGCATATTTGTGTACTTAAGTATAAATGATTGTAGCTCATTTATCTTTTAAATATTATTAATATGCATACGTATATTGTAATGTAAAACAATCATGTAAAACACCCAAAGTCTCTAGTCAGTGATAAATATTGATAAGAAGAGAGACTTCTATATAATTTCATTTCTCAGTCATTATTCAAAATATGATTGCATACAACTATTGGAGTAAATGAAACAGCGTGCACAGACAGATAGATGTACAGGGTAGCGAATAAAGGCAAGGGCAGTGGTTTTTGATCAGTTTGGGAATTTATTAGATTCTCTATGCATTTCTATTTTATTTATAACAGGCCTTTATTCAGTAGAATACGAAACAGAAATATATAATAATTTATTTTTATTCTGCTTTTTGAACGAATATAAAATTCTGAAGCAAAAAAAAAAAAAAAAATTATACACAGCTTTTTAGTTGTCACAAATAAAATTTTTGCTTAATTATTTAAAAATGCAACCATATTTATTGTCTTAACCATGTGCTGTATTGCTTGTATTCCGGGGGCAAATGTGCATTAATCCTCTTATAATTAAATCATTATAATTTTTTTTTATCGTGTTGATTATATGTTAGTAGCTAGAATCAGTGTAGATTTTATGCAGTTTACTTCTCTACAGTGTTGATCCTGTGAATGTAAATCTCATTGAAAATATATGGGTATTAGATTAGTGACTTTTTTAACTCATGGCTTAAATATTAGACATCATTCTACCAAATAGTTGCTTTTTTTGTGTGTTGGGGGGGAGACATCTGCACTGTAAACATTGGCACAATTTCAATATTTTCATTGCCAGTATGTAATATTTGCCTGCAGGATTTTTACTAAGAAACGTATAGGACATATAAAAAACGGTAAGAATAATAAAAACTTTGATAAACATTGTAAATGAATGAATTTATCTGTCATTAAAATATTTTGGATGAAAAAAATACATTAAGTGATGCTAAATGAAGAAGCTGGACGAAATATTCAAATCGTCCAGCTTCTTCATTTAGTGTGACTGTAAAAAGTCTGAAAATAGTATTAATTCTTTGGTAAAAATATGTTTGTTTATACTAAGTGCTGCAAATCACGTTTTTTCTCAGAATGATATGTAAAAACTTATTTTAAATATGAAGAAGAAGCTCATGCTACCTATAATGCCCAGAATCAAACAAATGTTTATATTTAATTACAAATTATTGTTTCACTTTCATATCTGTGTTACTGTTACCAAACACCTTTTTTTTTTTCTTTTTCTTTTTTTTTGGTTAGATGTTCCAACAAAAAGACCACATCTAAAAAGCACTGCCATTCCAAGCTTGAATTTACCAGTATTAACCACTGATAATGTACAAGCTAGGGCTAAAAAGCAGAAAAGGGCTGATGAAAGGCATGAAAGATACAATACCATAATTCAGTAAGTTTATGATTATCATTATTTTATTTTGAAGTTGTGTGGATAAAAATAATATGAATATTTTTAGTCATTTTTGGCTATATAGTTTTTTATCTTTTTAAAATTCAAAAAGATTACATATTGCAGTTTAATTATGCATTTAAAAAAGAAGAAATTAAAAAAAAATTATTACCTTATTTCGTAAAATCTTATTTATATTTCAATATGAAAGGCCAGTGAGCTACAAAAGTCTCGGTACTGTTCAGTAATCGGGACTGGAGTCATTGCTAAATGAAGTTGCTATATGTTTACTTTTAAATTTATTACTATATTTATTTTTAAAAAAAATGTCAAAAAATGCCCTTTTAACTGACACCGAGCATGCAAATTCTAAACATACAACGATAACTTGTGTTTTAGTATTAGTGTATTTACTACGGATATGAAAATTAGCGACTTTCCTAATGATGAAATAGCTTCTACACAATTTCCTCAGTTGCGAGGAATTATTCACTCTGAAAGAAAAAACATAAAAAACCATAAAATGAAGCTCTACTTCAGTTGAAGGAAACACTGAAATGGAGATGTGATGTGCCAAGTAAAAAAAAGAGCTTACGTTCTCAAAATTGGTTTGAAGGATCAAGAATCAAATTCTTAACGGAAATTCATTCCACTTAAACACATGCTGTTTAAAGTTAACTTAATTCTTTGAAGTTTGATAAGTACCAACTTGATATAAGACAATGTACTGTTGTTGATTGGAACAGTGGCATAAGAGAAGTCTGTGGTCATGCTTTAATGTCTAGACTATGGTTAAAATGGGCAGCACTGGTAATATTGTCGAAGTTGGACAAAAGTCTATTTCCTCATCAGAAAGCAATGTTAATTGTAACCGGATGCCTCGATGGATGTACGACGGTATTTGCCGAGAAACAAAAGAATATTATGCCTAACTGCTTTGCCAGAACTCTGCTTAAAATTATTAAAGAAAATATTATTGATGGCACTATTATATATTGAGACTGTTGGAAAGAATATAATACTGAAGAACGAACAGAGGTCGGATTTGATCATTTCTGCATTAACCATAAATATAAATTTATTGATCGGGATACTAGTTGTGATAGGGCAGTATGAAATAAACTTCAGCACTGATCCTAATCAATTAGATTCTTTTTTAATTGAGTTTAGATGGCAGTAAAAGCATCCTAAAACACAAATGTTTTCAGACATTTTAAATGATATGTGCAGTTTCATGGCTCTGTATTGATCTCAGTTCGCTAACCAAATTTGTTTTTTCCTGATTTCTTTCAGAAGTTGTTCAGTTAACATTAATCATTTCTATTTTATTAATATATGTTACTTATTCTCCATTAATTTTTCTTCAACTTTATCGTATTTTTTTATGTTTTGAATTTTTCACCAAATGTCAGCTTTTGGCAAATCTAAATCCAGTCCCGATGACTGAACAGTACCAAAGTCTTAATTATATTTACTACATTTGTCAGTGTTTCTGCATAAAATTATGGTATGACTATCCAGTACTTTGCTGTTTAAAACTAAAACTGTTTATTCTGGATGTAGAAAATTTAGAACTTTCTAAACTGACGCTTAGTCCAATATTCTAAAGTGTATTAAATTTTATTCACCAACATTTTAGCCAATCCATAGTTGTCTTTAATGGTATACTTTTAAATATATTGTAAAAGTATGCTGAGCTGAACCTGAAAATGTATTACATATGCATTAGAAAATATTAAATGGCATTTTTAATATTCCTTTCTCTGTAGAAAAAAAAGTGCTGCATCTGTTATCAGAAAAGATTCTGAGTTACAAGGTAGTACAGAGGGAGAAGCTAGAAATACAGCAGTTGAAGCACTGCTTAATCTTGCAAGGTTGGTTTATATATGAAACTATTTGATTTATTCTTTTTACTGCATCATAGTTTCAATAATTTACTATATAAATATATATTCTTTATTCTACAGTACATAACATTTTTTGTTTCTTTTAATTTTCCAGTATGGCTTTCACATCTGATATGGAAGGAACATCACCTAATTCCGACGATAATGCTAGAAATGTAACACCTGAAGATCAGCCACAATTTTTAAACATGTTACATTCTTTAAAAGATCAAAGTACTCAAGTATCTAGTGGAGATTTTGTAACCCAAATATTAATCCCCACTGATAAACTATCATCAAAGCAATTAAACAGTCTAACAGGTTTACATTCTGTAAAACTACTAGAACAGTTAACAGAATATGTCCAAATGGAGTTACAATCTGCTCCAAAACGATGCATGTCCATCAAAGACAGGATTATGCTTTCCTTAATGAGAATGAAGTTAAATATCAGCTTTGTTGTTTTGTCTGTGTTGTTTGGTTGCACATCAACTACATGTAAAGTTATTTTTAGTGAAACAATACATGCTTTGGCAGTTACTTTACGGAGCATGATTTATTGGCCTTCAAAGGAAGAAATAATGTGCAATATACCAGTATGTTTCAAAAATTTTTTTAATGTCCGAACTGTATTGGATTGTACTGAAATTCCAGTTGGAAAGCCAAAGTGCCTCAAATGCCAGATAAGGACATATTCACAATATAAAGGTATGCATACCATTAAATATTTAATTGGAGCATCCCCAGGTGGTATCATCACATATGTTAGTAAAGGATATGGAGGACGAGCTTCAGATAAAGAAATTTTCCGACAGAGCGGCCTTGTGGAGATGGTGGAACCACATGTCGATGCCTTTATGGTTGATAAGGGCTTCTTGATTGATGATATTTGCGAGGAAAGAGGTATCAATATCATCCGGCCACCATTCCTCAGAGAAAAAAAACAATTGTCTCCTCAAGAAGCGAATCTCACTAGGAATATTGCAAGGGCACGAGTGCATATTGAAAGGATTATTCAAAGAATAAAAGCCTTTAAATTATTGCATTATGGTAGAATACCATGGACTATGATCAGTCTAGCAGATGATATGATGATCATTGCCTGTGGTCTTGCAAATCTTGGCAGACCTGTTCTATCAAATGATAAATTTTGATATATTGGTAATTAATCATTTTTTAAAATTTTATAAATAAAATTATTTATGGGGTGTAATGTAGCTGGTCTCCTCATTAATATAAGTATTTAACAAATGATTTTGATCATATTTTATGCATCATGTAGACTATTATTTACAGCTCTTTCATTTAACAGCAAGTCTTGTAAATTTATTTCCAATGTATGAACATGAAATATCTTCTAAGAAACTGTACAAGCTTACTCACTTATTCTTAATTTAGTTTATATAAAGGAATTAAAATTCATCACACAATTAATTCTTAACATGTAATTAAAATAATTTAGTAATACTTGTTACTGTTATTTAATTACTGTACTTTTAATTTTAATGTTTTCAAAAATTTGCTACATCAAGTTTATATTTATGTGACCTTGCATCAAAGGCACTGATAATAAATTTGTTTTAGCAGTTCTACCATTTTTAATGAAAAACTTTTTACTGATGTAAAAAGAAGGAACAAATGATATTACCTTGGTAATAAATGTCTTATAATATTGCAAAAACTTAAAGGACTTTTCATAACTTCTTGTTTAAGTTCATAATTTGCTTTCATAACTTCTTATCATCTTTGTTTTACTCTCCTATGTTATCAAGTAAATGTAAAAGGTATGTTTCTAATCAAATATTCTTGCTTTCATACCAATGTTATATACCATGATAGGAGCTGTGTTGGCATTAATGATCATTATTGAGATTTATATCATTATGTATTGTATAATTTTCCTTTTAGAATACATCACAATATATATTTTGAGTTGCTAATAGACCTATAGTGTACATTTTTCTTTTGAATCACTTTTTTTTTCCAGTATGCATATGAAATTTACTTGAGCTACATTTTCCCCATATTTATGATATTTATGCATTTTTAAAGCCCTATCATATCTAGCAATTTTCGTAGCTAGGTGAGACATTTCCGAGAAAAAGCTTTATATATTGCTGTTTTGTTGTAATATAACTGTCTTAAGTCATTTTTGAATTGCATATTTATTAAATTTATAATCGGAAACTGCAGAGTACACAGTATTTTATGATGTGTTTACAAATCATTCGCGACCAAATTTGTCGTATTTCATGCTGATAGAGTGAAAAGCAATGTTATTGTTACATAATAAAAATTTTTTTACTTAAATTTAAGGTGAATAACTTTTTAAAATCTGTTTGTATATGTATAACTTTACTTTTCTGCTAATTATTTGTACTAGTTTTAAATTGAAATTGCATAATCAGCGACAGACTATAAAAAACACAAAAGGTGTGTAAAAAAAGGAAAACATAGCTTATGTAATAATGAGAGTACACATTAAATTTGTATGCTATTATTTTCATGTTATAAATGAAATTCTTTTTAGTTTATAAATACATTAAGAAGTATATTTTTATTATAAATGCTACATACTGAAACATTTCAGGGACAAAATAAATATTTTTCACTCATCACTAAACATATATCAATAAATTACTCTATATTGTGTACATAAGTTATTAAATAAATATATGTAATATTTACAATAATAAAATCAGAAATACTGACAAATCGCTGAATATATGATGTAAAAGTATTTACAAAAATATATGTAACAGATCATTACAGGAATCAGAGCACTCAGCATTACTGTGTGGAATTACGAGAATAGCACATAAAACTCTTGCCAGTCTATCATATTTTGGTGTTCCATCAGCTCTTTTTATTCTTTTTAAGGTACCAACGAGGACATAAAAACGGTAGCATGTGAGTAAAATTTATGTTTTCACCACAGCTTGTAATCACCATTTTCATCACCAGTGAAAATGGTGCAATCTGCTAAAATACAGGAAAATGGCTACTGGTCTTTGCACGTGACTGTATATAATTATTCTTTCGTTTTAAATAAAAACGGTAGCATGTGGGTAAAATAAATATCTGTCAGTCTTTTAGACATATCAGTTATAAATTTTACGTCAAACGGGATTAAAAGACTGACATACGATTCATCAAATGTGGCAAATAAAATTAGTTCACAGTCAGTAGCCCCAAGCACAGCCATGCCTAACTGTACTTGTCCAAAAAATTTATGTTTTGACCGCAGCCTGTAATCACCATTTTCATTAACATATATAAAATTTAAATTTTTAACAATATCTTTTGCTGGTGCAAACTGTCCATATACAGGGCACTTTATTTCTAAAATCCGTGGTTTGCCATTTATCATAATAATACCATCGGGGCTGAAACCAAACCAAGGAGCCGCTGGATTCACTATCAACCCTGATTGTAAAACAAAATGCCCTGTTTTAGCTTGATAGACATTTCTAGCGAGCACTTCAGCATTTGCACCATACTCAGTTGCTTTATTTCCTTGAAATGTGCTGTTATAGATATTATTTAGCTTTTTCTCCCAGGAGGGTGATTTGTTCTTTGAGTACGTGAACAACTCATAACAGATGCTTCCTGTGAATCGTTTTCTCCTTTCTCGCATCCATATATCGTTGTTCTGACCAAGTGTTTCTTGTGCGAGTGATATAGCTTTGTCTACATCAGTTTTAATTTCAGCTATGTAGTAAGCTGCTAAATCATCGTCAAGCTCTGGTGTTACTGAGTTACATAATACTTGAACACTGTTTCCAGCAAAGCAGCTCTTCAGCAAATCATCCAAAGCTATAGAACTTTTAAGAGTCTTCTTTGGTGGCCTGGTGGGGATAAAGAAGATTGCACACATATTAAAAGGTATGCAGCAGTATATATAGCAATTGATTATGCACACACTTATATTGATTTATAAGACTGTGAAGTAAGACATACATAGCTAATTCAAATTCCATTTTCAATACATAATTCTAAGCTATTTTTTTTTTCAGATTTTTAGTCTGTTCAAGATATTTTTAGCAATATTTTTTTCATTTAGAATTATCATAAGGTATTTTAAAAAGAAAATTAGTCAATTATTTATTAAAGTAATAATTAAAGAATAAAAAAAAAATATTTGCAGTTTTTGAGTACCCAGTTGTTTTTTCTTTGCATAAATTTGAGAAATATATATATATTCATACTTACATAACAGTATCGTTTGTTTTCCGCTTATTATATCGAAGTACATGATAATTAAAAGCTGCTTCTGGACAGGCTGCAAGGAGTCCTTCACGGTACAGTTTAATTTTTTTATCAGGAGCATCAGAGACTTCAGTAACTTCTACGTGACAAAAATCTTGCAGAGGGACCACCTGATATTCCAGCTGGGACACACTTTTATTTTTCCACTGGCACTTTACATCGGTTGATGACAACCGATTCAAGTCAGAAATACAGTTCCTTATAAAAAAATACACACATAAATGTTATGTTTCATACATAGCAAAATTCTGTTGCAATTATTAAATGAATAGTTTAAGTAGAATGGTTTTTATTTGATTATAGCAAAGCCTGCTAAAGGCTTTCTACCGAAGGAGATAAATAATGCCTTTGTGTAGCATTTTCGATTAAAAATTGTCACATATGCATAAGAATATATTCAGTTTCGTGGTGCATATGACATATGCACCACGAAACTGAAATTGTCAACAGTAATTTAATATACTTAACACCTGTAGTTTCCACATTTTATAAAAGTGTTAGGTTTTTTTTGGTGCATTTTCTGGTACATATATGACAAAACACCGCCCACACAAATGGATTTATATATTACAGTTGTCATTTAACTTTTTTTTTTTTGTGATAATGAGTTACTATTGAAATACAGAGCCTACATGCTGATAAGAAAGAAAGCATTGGATTTCTTTAGAAATACAGAGCTTTTCCTAAGAACAAAGAATGCAAAAAATTTGCATTCTATAAAGTTGTACTTTTTAAATGACAAAATTTTAAAATCTACAATCAGAATATTAGAATATGGTTGGAAAACAGGCCATAAAATTTCTTGTTTCTACCAAAATGCTTTTAATATTCTGTGATGGAATGGGATAGCTCTTATGAAAAATTCTATTGTTTAGAATGGTTTCTTTTTTGCTTACGAATTTATAACCAGATAGCAAAGCTCTTATGACAAACTTTATCGGATTAATATAATTGATAGCCTTTTTTTTAATGAAACAGCTGTTGTGTATAATAATTGAAGTTGTCCTGAGTGGTGTGTAATATTTTCTTATCAAGCTATTATCGCATAATAAAATTCATTTGATAAGTACCAAACACACTTATAAAGTCTCATTGGTTTCATATAACAGGGTTTCTTAAACGTTTTTCAGTCGCGACCCCTTTTTATCACTGAGATTTTTTTCGCGACCCCCAGGACCCTATAATATTTACAAAAATTTTGTGGGACCATATAAGTATTGCGCAAATCCGACACACGCGTGAGTAAAACTGCCAATTTTTTCACTTGCACTGTAATATACTATTGCAGTTTTAGGTCATTAACTTTAATTTCTAATTTTAAGACGTAAAGCAATGTGAAAAGTTTAAATAAGTAACAGACGAAATGACAGCGGCACGTGCAAAGCAAGGAAAATGACCGTTTTTATAATAAAAAGAATGCGTCGTAACGTTTTCATTATTTTCTTTGTCTCTATTATCTTATCTTTAACTATTTTCAGATACACTGTGTAAAAATATTTGGGAATTGTAAAATTATTATAATAAGTTAAAGAAATATAAAAACTGCTGAAATTTTTGGCGACCCCCTGCTGTAGGTCCAGCAACCCCCTTGGGGGGTCGCGACCCACAGTTTAAGAAACCCTGTCATATAGCACTGATAATTCCTTAATAAACTTTTATTTGTTGATTATATAATTAAGTAAATAGCATTTGTTTTCTCAAATTTCCAGTAGTTTGAACATATATTTTTTCAAGTTTTTTTTTACATCCTATAACAGTAAATAGTTTCTGTTGATCATGTAACTCAAAAAGTCATTTAGTTCTATGTGAAGTTATTCTCACATACTGAAAGACATAGCATCAACTTTAAAAGAAATCTAACTTTTTGGTTAAAGTGCAAAATCGCCCACTCATTTGTTAAGCGCTTTTTACAAGAGTAAGAATTGGATTTTTGCCAATTTTCTTTGACTTTTTAAGTGAGAATCGGTCGATGTGCACATGGATAAAGTCAAGAAAGTACATAATGCCATTTTTGTGCAATTCTGAGATTTTTTTTTAAGTGAAAATAGGTTGATGTGTACATGGATAGCGAGTACGTGCAATTCTTAAAAACACGCCAAGCAGTGAGTAATTCCGCACTTTCCCCGAATATTTTTTTTGTGTGTTTTTGGTTACTCTAAATGCTGTAATTTATTTACAAAATTTGAATAATTCTTTGGTATAATGTAATTCATATCATCCATGTTGCTGAAATTGTTTTAATACAAAACCATCATGTCAATGTAAAGTTCTTGTATGTGGAGACTTTGGCTTTTCTAATCTTTGTGTAAAACAATGCAATATGGAAAAGCTTGTGCTGTGAATTTTGATAATTATAATTTATTCTTGTATTAGGCTGGAATGGACCTAGTGTTTTAAATAGGATGTTTCATACTCAAAGGGTTAGTTCAGAATTTCATATTGAAAGATGATGAAGTGCATACAATGTAATTAATTGACTTATTACAATTTATTCTTGAATTTTAAGCTAAGATAAAAAAGTTATTAATTAAAAACTCCATTAGAAAAGCCTAACTGGTTAAAAGACAACTTCAGTTATTTTTAAATGCTTATGTTTTGCTTGAAAATAGAAAGTGCTTGGTTTAATCCTGGTATATGCTTTACTAGTTAATGCTTTCATAGGTTCAATAAAATTTATGTCACATAAATTAATTCAATAATTTATTTTCATATATGTGCATTCAATTTATACATATATATGAAGAACACATCTGACTGCACAGCTTTTCTGGAAATCCCAGGTTAAACACATATGAAATCATTTGTGTGCAGTCAGTAAAAGTAAATATTAAAACCAGCTATCTGTTGCAATATAATAAAACAGACTGGTTAAAAAACAACTTCAGTTATTTTTAAAGTTGATATTTTATTTTTAAATGCATATGTTTTGCATGAAAATAGAAAGTGTTTGGTTTAATCCTGGTATACGCTTTACTAGTTAATGCTTTCATAGGTTCAATATAATTTATGTCACATAAATTAATTCATTTCTATATAAATGAATTCAATATAATTTATATATATATATATATATATAAGGAACACGTCTGACTGCACAGCTTTTCTGGAAATCCCAGGTTAAACACATATGAAATCATTTTGTGTGCAATCAGTAAAAGTAAATATTAAAACCACCTACCTGTTGCAATACAATAAAACAGCCACACAGTGCTTACAACAACCTGCAGCTCCACCTTTACATGAACAAGAAAATTTTTTAATTTTCAGTTCTGCATTTTCAACAACGAAATGTCCTTCTATTTCATGCGGTGACGACGCTAGAGAACTTGTCCTCAAACAAGAAGCCAAAATTTGTACATTGGATTTTTCAGGTAAAATCCCGTGCATTACCAAATGATCCGCTTTTAAAATTCTCTCTGCTTCAGTAATACAGCGAGAATTTACACCTCCTTGAACAAAATCAAATATCTCAGAAAAGCTAAGCAACTCCATTTCTGAATGCACGATGACAGATCACAAATCAAAATACCGGTTTTTATCCGCCACATTGAAATGTGAGAGCGCCACCTATAGGTGAATTGAATCGCGGATTCCTCACATGATATTAACTTCCGTTAGCATAATGAAATGTCGCCCATATCCTTAATGAATCCAAGTTGGCGCTACCTGTAACACGGCTGTTCTCCGAAGAATATCCGATATAGTAATACTAATTGTGTTATAATCTTAATATATGATAGACAAACGCGAAATGTATCCGGAAAAGTGTACCGTCACGTGATTAGCTTAAAGCTTTTTATCACATTTTGTCTTGAATTATGGCAAAGAATAACATTTGTTTGTTTTCGTGTTATAGTTAAACTTAGTCATAGTCGAAGCTTATAAATAAATGTTTCCCGATAACAATTCACTTAAATTCACTGGTGAAAGTAAGCTTTAACCCAGTGCATGGCGAGTTTTTGAAAATGCATTCATCTGATTTTTCGAAAATTGCCAATTTGGCACGTTTCTATGGTACGTCTCTGCAATTGCAAACCCCCCCCCAAGACGCTCTGCAAAGAGTAAACAAAATGGCATCGAAGAAAACACAAATAGTTTTTTAAAATGGCTAATTTTTTTCTTTTTTCTTTTCCAAGAAAAGATGTAAAAGCTCAAAATACGCTGCATTAGCAAAGTTGCGAAGGCGGAGCTGAGTGTTGCTTTCAAGAAACAAAGTGCTCAGAACTTCTTTCCTGACAAATTCACCAAAGATTACATTATTCCATCCATCCGTCTTTCCACAAAATGTTTCAAATATTTTCTGGGCAGAAAATATATGTGTAGATCATATCACAGCTTCTTTCAAGAAAAGATAGGAACGTAATTGATTAACACATTTATGGAGTCAGATCCAAAAGTATCTGCCCTACTTTCTGTCATAAATGTACCTTAGTTGACTAATTTATGCTTTGAAAAAGGGTGACTTCTTGAAGAAATTCTGCATGCGTTAAGAACTACTTCGGTAAAAGAAAAAGAAGAAATCAGTTATTGATCCGAGTAATCTTGGCAACAGCTAGAAACCAGACGATAACTGTAGAGGTTTACAGAATTATGCAACGACAAACGCAGACGGTTTACGGAAATTAGCGTTACCGAATCGGTACTTCGAGTCAACCGTTGTACCCGTTACTCGGTAACGAATACATGCGGTTTGCTCCAGCTCTGCTCGTAAGTAAGCAATACAGTTTTCGGCCATTTTGCTTGTACGTGTCTGCTTCCTAACCAGGTACGTGGTATTAACGCTGATATTTTGTGTTTTGATCATCTAATTATAGTTATGTTTTTGTCTAGGCACTCTGAAAAGATGAAAATACTCATAATCGGGGATTCTATGATTAAATATTTAAAAGAATATTTGTCTGCGAATTTAACTGATTATGAAGTTGATTTTCGTTGCTTCCCAGGAGCTAAGATTGAAAGGTTGGCACGTGAGATTGCCTTTATGGACAATCATTTTCATTGAGTTTTGGTCCACGTTGGTACCAATAATTCAAATGACTCTTTAGATGAAATTCATCGTAAATATGGTTGTCTGTATAAGGGAATTAAACCCGAAGGTCATTCTGTTTTCAGGTGTTCTCTCGCGATGCTGGAATTTATTTTGAGATTGTAACCCGTATCACCTACAAGAACATAACGGAAAGATAGTAAAGATAATTCTAGACTTCTCGCAACATACGAAGGTAAAGATGGGTTTTTCTTTTGCAGCTCCTTTGACTATTGGAAAACTTTTTATCCAGAGACGGTTTGCACCTAAATCGTAGAGGTATTGAGCAGCTGGGAAAAATCTTTGTGAAAGACATCAAGAAAAGTTTGTCTGTTGCATAGGTAAGTGCACCTTCTTGTTCTACTTCCTTTAGCATTTTTCCTTCTGTTCTAAGCACGTATATTTGGATAGTAATCTTGGTGCTGTTGTTTCCAAACCACTCTTTTCATATGTTGTGAAACGTGGTTCTTTAGTTTTCAGTGTTCCTGCCTGTAATTCTAGAGATTTCTTGCTCCATGTTTCTTCAAAACAACTTTATTCAGATGTTTTGAAGCATGCTTGGTTTACTAGCTCTGTTTTGAAAAGTAATCCCAATATTTCGAGTTTATCGGATTTTCCACTTCTTGAATAAGTAATCCTTCTTGAATCCGTGTAAGTTTTTTGGATTTACCTCCTAAGCCATTTTATTCAGGTGTTTTAAAACGTTGCTATACTAGTACAATTTTGGATGTCAGTTCAAGTGTTTTGAATGTATTGGATTTTTCAGCTCCCGAATGTTCCATCCACAGTATATCAGGTGTTCTAAATTCTACTGGGCTCTAGTGTAGAATTGGGTGCCCCTTCGATTGGCGACACATTTTGTTTAATTTTTGGCGGTAAAACGCCATTTCTGGTTACTATGATAGTTTTAACTTGGTTTGCTTCCATTGCCGTCACTTTAGGGTTACCGTTACTCTGTTTTAACGTTATATGACGTCATCGTTGTTACTAAGGCTACTATAAAGGGCTATCTCTAGTAGCTCTAGTTGTTACTTTCTTAAATGTAAATTTTATTGGTTGTTTTTGTGATTACGTGAGTAGTTTATGT
>KK116520.1:231481-251611 GCA_000611955.2 Stegodyphus mimosarum | reverse complement strand
AAAAAAAAAAAAAAAAAAAAAAAAAAGGAAATTAGATTAATCAGTTACATGACAGTTAAATTGCAATTATAGTATACAAGAATTGAATTACAAGATGCCTGAAATCAGGTATAATAATTTTCTTATTATACCAGGATTATTTTATTTTTATTTAATTATTTTATATATTATTTTATTTCTATATATTTCATTTTTATGGTCAAATAATCAATAGACATGTTTTTTAAGTTTAACTTGAAGCAACTAGGCACAAATCTGGGACTTAATTTGGAATGACCTTCGCAAATTAAAAAAATTGAGATTATAGTATGCTGTTTGCAGTTCTTAGTTCTCGAAACATATCGCGTGGTGTTTAATTTTGTTTACATGTTTAATCTGTTACTACCATTTCTATTAAACCAAGTCGAAAACTCAGTCATTATATTCAATTTAATATTAAATTTTGCAATATGTGTGATTCTTGCAGTTTATTATAATATGCATTATGTTGGTTCACTAAAAACACTATATCTCTTTTCAAATTGTTGCCTCCAGATATTTTTAAAGAAATTAAATGATGAAGATTCTGCATGTATTTCTTGAATTTGTAAAAAATCGAAGGTTCCTAGAGCCATTAAATTTTGAATAATTTAGTCCTTCTCCCAAACATGTCCACCTGGAAGTCCGAATTTTGAATTTCCAATTTCTTTTATTATTTACTTCATCTTTTGTAAAAGTTTAATGAATTTTTGATTGACAAACTTAATGGTATGAAAGCGAGCAATGGCAATACTGTTTGAAATAAAACACTTTTATATCAGCACATGAGACTATTGCCAGTCAAAAAAAAAAATATTTGTCCTTCAATTTTAATTAAGAAACTCAACTCTAATAAGCAATGTGTTGCTGCTGCTGAAAATAATTTTTTTTTATTTTTCACTTACCAATTTGTTGTTATTCAGCAAAGCCTAAGATAGTTTCAAATTTAATCCAGAAAGTTATTGAATAATAAACTAAGGATTTAAAAGCAATAAGCACAGTTCTAGATAATATATTTTTTCTATTTTTTAATATGATTGATTTTCCCTTGGCGCCCCACATTTTGTGAATATGGGTGTGGCAATCCCAAGGTACCCTAGCCCTTGAGGGGATCTTCTTGGTGAGATGGGTATCATGGTCTTAGAGCCCCAGTGATCTATTATCTTTTCCGTCTCCTCTCCTCTTGGCTGGAACTTTTTCCCTTCTCTTTTATATTGTGATTTTCCTCTTTGGAGGTTGGGGTTCATTATGAGAAACTGGAACAGCCCTTGTCTCTAGTTTTCCAATGGTGAGAAAACTGCTCACATGTTTGCCATGCATGGAAACCCGTGTCGCTGGAAAAGAGGGTCTTGGTAGTTGAGGGGCGAGAAACTGTCCCTCATATTTCTGAACCCTATCCCACTTTTAGAATTTTTGACATCACGGAAAAATCAACTAGTTTTGGCTGGATAGATAATTCTTGCACATGTGCTTAAGTAGCTAAAGGGCAAGCAATAACATAAGTTTATGTATGCGTTTGTAAATCCGTTCGCGTCTTCGTGCGACTTTAATTAGCCGAGATATTAATTAAAAACTAATTTTTCCCACTTTCTTTCTCGGTGATTCCTATTGAAAGGGATTTGGCTACGTGCCAAATTCTGTTTTCGCAAATGTCTATGGAACGGCGCTTAGGTGAATTTCGAGACGCATATCCCCGGATTCGAAAAAATTCTATGAATCCGTCGATACCGTTGTCATCTTCGTACGACTTTAATCGGCCGAGATATTAATTAAAAACCGCGAAAACGTTAATTTCCGCGCTCATTGTTTCGGAGTGGCAAGTCTCGGCAGACAAAAATATTTGGAATCACCAAGGCCATTCGCCATTAAAAAAAATAATGTTCATTAAAATTGCACAAAAAATTGGTAACTCGGGAACTAAACAGCCGATTTGCTTCAAATTTTGAAACTTAAACCACCCACATGTTCTAACGAGGTCTCCCGTTGAGTCCACAGTGTTTTGCTTATTACGAGTGTAATTAGCTGGGTCATTAAAAATGTTCCAATACTTTTTTTTCGACAGGTGCAAATGGTTTTTTGCCGGTTTTCCACGGTTGCGAATGGCACCTGCGCGTAAGGTAAGCGGCTCCGAATCGTCTGTGAGAAACTGTTCCTTTTTTATTTCTTTAATTTCCTTTACACATCGTTTTAGATTTATTATAGCATTTGAATAGAACTTTTGGAAAATATTTCTGGAATAAATATTTTTGCTATATATATATATACATTTTTACCTTTAAAAATGATCGAATTATGTTGTTCTTATCTTTCGGTTCGGATTTTTATGCTTTTAGTTAACCAGCCTGCAATAATTGTGGAATTATCAACAATTTAAAAGTTTTTTTAAGTGCGGCTAAGCCTAATTTTTGGTTATGGTAGCGGACATATTTGTTTACATTTGAAGTTTAGAACAATAGTGGATTTGTTGCCAATCTCTAGAAACTAAGCTTCGCAACAACAAAGTAACGTCTTCTTTTAATATTGCGAATTAAATTACGCTTGATTCATTCTGGAATTGTCATTTAAGTTATTAGCTGCTTTTTGCGTGCAGATCGGAGTTTTAATTGGAAAAAAACTTTTCGTAATTGTTTTAACTGCACCTGTTGTTTTATGTTTTTATGTGTCTTTCAATTTTTAATGAAAATATCAGGGTTGCCACGCTACCTAGAGAACCGGAAAAATTCAGGAAATTTAAATATTTTAGTCAAAATCTGGAAAAGGTCAGGGAATTTCATACAGAATGCGCTCCTGTAGTGGTGCGTAAGATTTTGTTTTGAGTCACCTGCAATTTGTTGATATCTGAGCTCGTAGCAGTCGCCCAGACAGGGCACGCCTAACACATAATTGGTCGTAAAATAGAAATATATATCTGCCTTTCCCTTCTCAGATCTAACTGCGAGTTGCGCCCCAGCAGTACTTGTAATTGTTGAGCAACTCCTCTGGTCTTGTTTGCAATGTAATTGACATGCGTACTCCACATTAGTCTTTGATTCAAGTAAACACCTAAATACTTGGCCTTATTTACCTCGGGACACATTGGCCGAATAGGTAAAGTGGCTGAACTGAGACCATTATTTTCTTCCTTCTAACAAGAAGTAGCTGTGATTTAGTCGCATTGATGGAAATCTTCCACCTGGAGCAGCACTCCTCAATCTCTGTAATAATATCCTGCATAACAGAAATTGCCCTGTTAGGCTGAATAGATCTGACTGCTACAGCGATGTCATCCGCGTAGCAGGCCAGCAATGTATTTCTGTTGAGTTTATCCCGCGGAGAAATCAACCGCATAGAAAAGATAGAGAACTGGGCCAAGACAGGACTCCTGGGGGACGCCTGCAGCAATAGTTTTGTATCCAGAATGACTCTGCTTGCAGTTAACTGTAAAGTAACGATTTGCAATATAAGATCGGGTGAGTAAGATTAGTTCTCTAGGCAAATTTATCATTATCAATTAATATAATAAGTCCTCATGCCAGATGCGGTCAAATGCTTTGGTCACGTCCAACATGAGCACTGCAGTACAACTCATAATGCAGAGAAAAGCCAATGAATTCCACAAGCCTAATCAGTTGTTTAGATGTGGAAAGTTCGCTCCTAAATCCGTATTGATCTTCCGGAATTAACTGTAAATAAAGCTGGCATTTCCGTAAAATTATTCGTTCAAAGATCTTGCCTATATTAGAGAGCAAGCTTGTGGGCCTGTGATTCTCCGCCTTAGTGATGTCTTTTGCAGGCTTCGGTAGGAGGAAAATTTTTGCATACTTCCTGCAGTCCGGGAAGTAGCATAACATAATGCAAATATTAAAAATGCTGGTGAATCTCGTGATCCCACCGCGCCGGAGGTTCCTGATCATTAAGTTTGTAACTCCGTCAACACCCGGAGCTTTCTTGGGAGTGAATTTGGAGATAATATCCATAACTTCTCTTGGATTAGTTAAACCATCGGCATTTAGAACCGTGGGAGCACCTAGCTATTCTACTTTCATTCTCACTTAAGTCTCAAAATGAACACTACAAGGTGTCCGATTGGGAGAAAACTGCTTTTCAAGATGTGAAGCGAAAGTCTGACATTTGTCAGTATCTGAATAAGCAGTCATGCCGTTGGCAATAATTGGTCTAGCACACTGATGCGTCCTCTTTAACATTTTTGTAAACTGCCAGAAGGCATCACTATATAAGTTTAACTCCTCCATTTTGTCTTTCCAAGCCTCACACTTTAATTTTTGCATTTCAACTGCCAGAAGGCATCACTATATAAGTTTAACTCCTCCATTTTGTCTTTCCAAGCCTCACACTTTAATTTTTGCATTTCAAGCTTAATATGCTTACTGATCCTATTTAACTCCGTTTTAATAACTGGGTCCCAGGTGATATTATACCTCTTTCGCAGTCTGTTTCTTTCAGCTATGAGAGATTTCATGCACCTTGGAATCAGCGATTTTACTAGACCTTTGAGTAACCTTGGTGGCCTCATAGTAAGAGCCATTAAGACATGTAGTAAACCTATCAATCTCCTTGTCAATATCAGAAGGGCTTTTCATAACTCCTAATTTAGGGAGCCTCACTTTCACAACATTGTGGTACATTCTCCAGTCAGTGTGGGTCTTAACATTCGTATACATTAATACTAGTGACCCCTAGTGTAGCAATCACAGGAGTATGATCAGAGTTTAAGTCGTCTCGAATCTCCAGCACCATATTAATTCCTGTATTAGACAAAATGATATCCAAAATATCAGGCGTGTATCTAATGTTGCTGGGTCTGAATATCGGCATGTCAGGCCCCCAAAATACCAACTGGATGGTTACTGATATACTCTATCAGTATTTTACCATTGTGGTTGGTGCTGCGGCATACCCAATCTTTTTGCTTACTATTGAGATCGCCACCAACAATCATTATTGGAGAATCCGGAATAATACATATTTTGTAACATTTTGTCAGTTAGCCTATTAGTAGGGGAGTTATAGATAGCCGCAAATAAGGTATCTCCTATCTTAGGCAAGTTAATAGAGGCAACCACAATTTCGTAGCCCTTGTCTCTTTCAGTCGAAATTAAACAAGATGAATATTTGCAATGAACGTAGATGAGTGCTCCACCTCCTCTGTGATGTAACCTATCGCATCGGTAGGTTCTATAATTTTTGATGCTAACTCTGTCTCCTGAGGTGATGTGCGTCTCGGAGATCAGGCAAATATCAATGTTGTTCTCATATATAAAGTTCTCCTTTCCTCTCATGTTGTTAGCGTTCCACGCTAACATCTTGATTGGCCTAAAATTATTGCCTTCCCTATCCATGATTGGGTTCATTATTGTCCGCGTTGAAACTACTAGCATATGCACTAGTAGTTGAATTTACTTATAGAATGCCGGAGGCCTTAATAGCTTCAACAAGGTTTTAAGTCCTTCAAAAATACTTCTGGCTTCGTCTAGAATATTCGCGTTTTCTCCGCCCACAGCGGCGGCATAAGATTTAATGATAACTACTCTATCACTGAATTTCTTGAAAGGCGGATTTTAAGTATTTATTTTGGGAAAACTCGGGCAACTTCTGTAGTTGCTTGTATGATCTAATTGGCAATTTACACACTTAGGTTTCTCTTCTCTTGGTTTAGAGCAGTCTTTTGAGTAATGATCGCCAGCACATTTCATGCATTTCGGGTCATGCATACATCCTGCCTGGGCATGATGAAATGCCTGACACCGTAAGCACAGTACCAGCCCTTTCCTTCCTTTGTAAGCTTCTGCTTTAACATTCAGCAAACATAATTTAGTTATATTATCTATCCGTCTCATTTTTTCATTCCTTTTAAACGGGCAGATTAAATTTTTCTCCCTTTCTGCGTCTTACTACACTCATATCCATAAATTAAGAATAATGCAAAATCAGGCAAAGGAAGAGTTAGAAGCAAAACAAATTTAACTTATTTGTAAAGCTTATTTATTAAATAAAAGGTAAAGAGCAAAAAAAAAGATGCTATATGTTTTATATTATTGAAAAATTAGCGATTTTTTTCTCCCTAGAGCAAATAACAAAAAAAACCTATTTACAAAAAACCAATATTACATGGTTATGATTGTTAATACATTGTATGCCTCCAAGACGATGCAATACAGTCCGTAGAACTCCTAGGCATGCTGAGTATCAAACTATCGATCTGATTTTGGGGAATATTACATCACTCAAAACGCAATGCTCTCCGAATTTCCGGTAGACATGTAGGAGGAGGTTGACGGGCTGCAACTCGTCGGCCAAGCATGTCCCACACGTGCTCTTCTGGATTCAAGTCCGGTGAGAATGCTGGCCAGTCCATACGGGTGATATCCTCCGATTGAAGGCATTCGCTTACGATGTTTGCACGGTGAGGACGGGCGTTGTCATCCATAAACACAAATTGTGCGGCCATGGCGCCCCGAAACAAACATACATGTTATTCCAGAATGACGTCCCGATAGATTGGCTTGTCACGGTTCCAATTTTAACATGCAAGTCAGTTCTGGAACCCAGAATAATTCCACCACAAACGAGCACTCCTGCACCACCGTAACTGTGTCGTTCAATGATGTTTTCTTGGTGTTAACGGGTACCTGGAGCTCTCCATATGAAAGTCCGGCGAGAATCAGACTGCAAGCTAAACCTGGACTCGTCGGAAAGCATCACACAAGCCCACTGTTGCGGTGTCCACAATGCATGCTCTCTACTCCAGGCTAACCGCAGGCTACAGTGAGTTGCAGTAAGTGGAACGCATCTGACAGGTATACGAGCATATAGAGCAATCTTCCCCAAAGTGGGCGATAACGCCCCCTTGTGGGCGTTTGAGACCTAGAGGGGGCGTTAAGGGGCCCAGAAAAAAATGGGGAGCGTTGACGTAGGTTAGGGGGGCGATGGTAGATTTGTAATTTGATTTACTTTATATTTTAAATTTCACTAGAATTAAAACTTGCCTACTACACAATAACGAATACTTAGTTTATATTTCTACCCGGTATGATGGTATAAAAACTTAAAATACTTAACATAGATTTCGTAGGATAGCCCGCACGCCGTATGCGCTTACGTTGTAAAATGACGAAAAGTATACAGCTGTGTAAATGCATGAATCGCCAAATGTGGCAAACATTCCGGGGCAAAAGCCTAACTGCAGGAGCCGGTGCACTTATGATGTTGTACTCCGTGACGTACTGTCCGTTTTCGTTTGGAGAAACCTTCAGCGCTTTTACGCATGCGCCAGGTCTGCTTCGAGTTCATCAAAATAGGGTTGAGACAAAAGAGAAATGTTTACTTAACATGCGTGCTTCCGTGCTTCTGTAAAACCGGCCTGAGGAAAAAGTCCATCTCAGTGTATCGCCCCTTTTCAGAACAGAATAGTCGACAGATAGGTGGCAGTTTTGCAATACGAAAACGGACTGTACGTGGTAGCAATCGGCTGGTTCATCGATACTTGTCCTAACTTGCTCAGTACGATTGAGCGTCGAAAGAGATAAACGAGTTTCTGCGTGTTTGTCTTATTCCTGTCGGTGCTTGCTGTATTTAAATCCTATAAAAAAGCTCGTAATTTTTCTTATATTTTCATTAGTGGTTTCGCGCGCTATCTTTAAACGAGTATTTAAGTTCAACACTTTATTTACATATTTTTGAAAAGAAAAAGCCATGTCGCACGCAAAAAAGAAGAAACGGCAATACAGTGCAGAATATATTAAATATGGATTCATAGAAAATTCGACAAACCCATCTTTCCCTTTGTGCCTTCTTTGTTCAAAAACATTTTCAAACGAAGCGATGAAGCCTTCAAGACTTCAAGATCATTTAAATAAAATGCATCCAGATAAGAAGGACAAAAATGTAGCCTATTTTCAAGATCTGGAAAAGAAGCATAATGCTCAGCCAAGTGTATCGAAACTTTTTTCGATGGCTGCTAAGCAAGACGATGACAGACTTCGAGCTTCATACAATATCTCTCTGTTAATTGCTCAAACAGGTAAACCACATACCATCGGAGAAACGTTAATTTTGCCGGCGATAAAAGAAGTTATAACTACTGTGCTCCATAAACCGGCGGCAGATATAATTCGAAAAATTCCTTTGAGGAATAATTATGTGCAAAGACGAATTGATGAAATGGCTGAAAACATTGAAAAGTCATTGTGCAATCATCTGAAGACTAGTCAATTTTCAATTCAGTTGGATGAGTCCACTTTACCAACTAATGAAGCATTGTTGTTGTCTTACGTGAGGTTCATTAAAGATGAAAAAATTTGTCAAGAACATTTATTTGCTAGAAATTTAGAGACAGACACAGAAGGAGAAACCATATTTAAAACACTGGAAAAGTTTTTTGATGAAAAAGAATTTCTTTGAAGAATATTATATCAACTGCTACAGATGATGCTCCAGCTATGATAGGGTCTCGAAAAGGCTTCATGTCGTACTTAAAAAACAAAATTCCTGATGTGATTGCTGTACATTGCGTTATACATCGACAGCATTTAGTTGCTAGAAATTTAAGTGAACGACTGTTTCAATCATTGCAACATGTCATCAGAGCAGTCAATAAAATCCGAAACAACTCTTTAAATGACAGATTATTTAATCAGCTTTGTGTTGCTAATGATGAAGATTTCCACAGATTGATCTTTCACACAGAAGTGACTCGTTTTTACAATCTGTTTAACTCTGTCATAGTGCTCTTGGAAAACAAAGACACAGCATTGCGCGAAAACCTCATCACATCAAAGAATGATATCGCATACCTGACAGACCTTTGTACATTGTTTACTGATATGAATCTCCAACTTCAAGGCGATGACTTGAACTTAATAAAAACAAAAAATATCGTCACTGCTTTCGTAGCCAAGCTGCTCTTACACAAGAAGAATATCGGCAGACGTGAGTTCCATAATTTTCTCAATTTGTCAGTATCCTGCAACAACGACGACTTGCTCGTCTACTGCCAACATTTGGAAAATCTTCACAGTGATTTCATTGAAAGATTCCAGGATTGATGAAGTTTCATCAGACCATAATCCGGTCTCATCGAACTTGAAGTTAGTCACCATAGCACACCAGACAGAAGAGCCGTTATTACCAGCTGCTCTATACCAAAGCTCTAAACCACGCCCACTACACGAGCACAACTATACACACGAGTGATGAGTTAGACGCTGTAGTTTAACTCTCCGAGCGTTACGGGTTTAGCCCTGCAATTTCGAAGTTTCTCAAAATGTCATGAATTAGTTGTATTTTCTTGATTTTAATTAAAAAATGACTCTCATTTTGTTCATTGATTTCTTTTCTTCCAATATACATCCAAACCGAAATCAGATACATTAAGAGATAGCAGAAATTTTCATGTGTAATGAATATAGAAGGCAACCTTTTATACGGAATAATCCAGCCGTAACGCTGAGAGGGTTAAAACTTCACCAACGACCTATGTTCAGCCTAAAAAAATACAAAGTCACTTCCTAGTGAAAAGCTTAAACAAAACAAACAATTGAAAGAGCTCATCAGAAAAAGAAATCAAGCCAGAAAAATATGGCAACGGATTCAGCACCCAGAAGACAAACTACAGC
The DNA here is from genome assembly GCA_000611955.2 of Stegodyphus mimosarum. Lineage (NCBI taxonomy): Eukaryota > Metazoa > Arthropoda > Arachnida > Araneae > Eresidae > Stegodyphus > Stegodyphus mimosarum. The sequence continues at coordinate 241,979 of KK116520.1, read as the reverse complement.
TAAATACACTTCATCGAGCAGTCAGGACTCTTACCAAAGAACACTCACAAAAACGCTGGGCTAATTACCTTAAAGGTCTTAGAACCGGTGATAACTCAATCTGGAAAGCTACCTCAAGGTGCAAAAGATGCTATATATATATTCCTCCCCTTCAAGGCCCTACGGACATCGCCTACACACAAACTAAGAAAGCTCAGTTCCTAGCGAATCACTATGCTACTCAATTTATCACTAACAACATGCCCGATACAAACATAGAACACACAGTTTTGAATACTATCACACAAAACCACGTTAAAACCACGCACAAACAACAGTATCGAAGTTAGTCCGTCAGACGACTCAGGCGAACGCAGTTCGCATAAAAGGGCTCCCGCGCGGATGCGCTATCCCGGAGTAACATGTGATGGCGATTTTCGAGGGAGACATGTAGGCTGAACATAGTAGAAGGTGTAAAAGCATTAAATTGGATAAGCTAATATGGAGTTGTGATATGGCATAATTGAAGAAAAGTAGTGGAACATAGGTGAGCCGTGGCATCTATGTTGGATAGAGAAAAGGTGAATGAGACCGTCGGTCGAAACTGCTTCCATTCTACCGTCCATTCTACCGTTTGATTGGCAGTCGAAAGATCCTGTAAAGCTGAAGGATAAGTGCAAAATCATGGCAGGTGGGGGGAGGGAGGGAGTGGCTTGAGCCAAGGAACGGCTCACAAGCGGGCCAGTCGGGGGTTAAGGAGAGGAAAACAGTTGCTGGTATTTACATGAGTTACAAAAATTGCAATTAAGAGTTTATTTTATAAATTATTTTACAAATGCATACAGTAAGTTATCACGAACTGGCATACAGGTCCACTTACAGGTACAAGAACAACAAGATACACTAAAAAGAGATGCATATGATAATAAACACAGAATAATACAGATATAATCAACAATCAACTGCGTACGATGCATAAAGGAAACAATGTTAACATATAACATGAAAGGCCAGCAGGAACTGTTGCTGACAGGTTTACATACAGGAAGCGTGTTAGTGCAACTAGAAAAGCATTCGTCAGGAGTTTCATGAATATGTATGTAAATACGTATATCCATATATATATATATATATTCCTAGAATACAGTATGTATAAGGCCATAAGGTGATATGCAGTACGTACAAGTTATTTTCTGTGGTATATATGTATATATCTATATATTTTTTAAAATTATAATGACAGACAAACATGCGTATATAGAGATTTACAAGTAACAGAAAGATTGAGCAAGAGGACAGTTATCGCAACAATGCAAGTGGCCGTCTCCGAAATCTTTGGACATTATAATTATATGAGAGCCTAGGAATTGGCCTGTTTTGGGTGCGGGGTATTCTGCGGATGAACCGCTTCGTAATATGCTTGATGAAGTTTTTAATTGTAAGTATATTTAACTCACGATGAAGAGCTTCATTTCGGATAAACCACCTGCAGCGTGTGATTTGTCTTAAGAACGTGTTTTGGTGGACCTGTAGCCGTTTCATGACTGTGTCACAAACAAAGCCCCAGTCTGGGCTAGTATAGGTAATAATGGGAGGCAGCATGGATTTATAGAGGAGTAACTTGTTTACTAGCGATAAACCGTTGTTTCGAGCAATTAAGGGGAAAAGAGTAGCTTTACGCGCTCGAAACTTAGAAATAATGTGTGCAATGCGGGGCCGCCATGTGAGGTTATAATCTAACGTAATTCCTAAATAACGGGCTTGCTTGGTCCAGGAGATGGGAATTCCATACATAATTACTCTTTGATCCTCATCAATGTTGAATTTCTTAGTAAACAGTACTGCTTCGGATTTGTCAACATTGACTTTAAATTTTCCACATATGAAGCCAGGACTCCAGTGCATGTATGCGAGACTGTAATGCTTGTTTGACTGAGCTAACAGATGCATTTTGAGCAAGGATTGCAGTGTCATCTGCGTATATGGCGAGTGTTGTGTTGTGCGTGTGTGGAATATCGTTCGTGTAAAGGTTAAAAGGTAGCGGGGCAAGGAGAGACCCCTGTGGGACGCCGCTATGAATAGCGCGGCTATTAGAGTGTGTGTTATTAACACGAACGATAAAGTGTCTTTGAGATAGGAACAGATCGTGTTGATGATGTATGCAGGGAAACCCTGTAGTATGAGTTTTGTTATGAAGCCCTCCAGCCAAACCCTGTCGAAGGCCTTAACAATGTCCAAAAAGATAGCTCCAGTGGTGAGTTTGTTCTGCAAATCATAAGAGATAAGTTCAGTGACCCGATACAGCTGATGCGTCGTCGAGTGCAATTTACGGAATCCATGTTGATGTGGAATAATAATATTGCACTCATCAGCGATTTGTATCATTCTCTGCAAGATGACATGCTCAGCGACTTTGCTAAGCGCCGAGAGCAGGCTGATCGGACGATAGCTGACCGGGCCCGTAGACGGTTTCCCTGCCTTGAGTAAGGCTGAAATAATAGCAGTTTTCCAGGCTTGAGGGTAATATCCCAACTTCAGGACAAGATTAATAATTCGTACAAGCTGGAAAATGCATATGATCCCCATGTTCTGAATCATTTTGTTGGAAACTCTGTCCAAGCCAGGGCTCTTTTTGATTTCCAGTTTGGCTATGTGCATAAGGACCTCCGAAGGGAGGACAGGAGGAATGTTGTGTGTGTTGTGATTGGAATGGAATTTTGTTAGCGTATCAGTGATAAAGTTTTCAGTGGGTGTGTGTGAGATGTTGTGAGTGTGAAACTGACTGGCAAAATGCAAGTGATTCTGCCTTGTCGGCTTCCGTGTAGGCAATTTCTTGCGGACCGTTAAGGGGCGGAATGGTATTGTAGCATCTGTTGTACTTGGTCGTCGCTTCCCAAATGGAATATTCATCTGGGCTGAGTGACTCTAGGTAGTTAGCCCAGTCATGATCTGCTTGTCTGCGAGTAAGAAGTCTGACTTCGTGATTGAGTTTAGGATTACTTTATGTTTTATTATGTTTAGGATTTATTTATGTTTAGGATTACTTTGTCTGCAGGGTGTCTGAATCTTTGCGATTCCTTACGCGCAGCATTCCTTCGTTTTATAAGGTTGCGAATAACTGCGTTTCGTTGCTTTTCCTTTTCAGTATAAGTTTTGCTATTGTTTAATAGGGCCGTGTGAAGCGTATCCGTGAACTCAGTTATCATAGCGTCTAACGTATTCCCATCGTATATTGTTGGAGTAGTGAAGTGCGTGTTGTTGAGGGCTTTGGTATATTCCAACCAATTTGTAATGAGGGCCCTTTTGACTGGTGTGCTATGGCTGTCGAAGTCGAGGTCCAGGGTCACAGGGTTATGGTCGGACGAGAGCTCGTCCATGGCTTCGACAGAAAGGTGGTTTAAACCTCGTAGTAGGAAGAAGTCAATAATAGACGAAGAGGTTTCACCTAGCGTGTGGGTGTAGCTGGAGCTGCGATAGTAAGACCGTTCAAACGAGCGAAATGGTGAATTACTTTTCCTATGTAGTTGTTATTGACGCAGTTCCATTCTCGGTGGTGTGCATTAAAGTCTCTACATATTATGATGCGATTGGTAAGTTGCGAAAGTAGTCTCAAGTCTGAGTCTACATTTTTGTGTAATTGTCTGTTGTGAGGAATATAAGTGGAGACAACAGTGAATGGACGGGTAGAATTTGGAGTGACTGTGATAGCTAAAGCCTCTACGGCCAAAAGCTGTTGTACTGTAGTGGGCGGTATGGGGAATCGAGCGCTTAATAAGGATGAGCAAGCCTCCTTCAGCATGCCTGGAAGGTTTCATACGGTCCTGCCGGTACATATCGTAATTATTAATACTGAAGATAACATTTGGACCAAGTATGTGTTCTTGGATCAGGATAATATCAGGGTTGTACTCCTCTATAAACTCTCTGAGTTCATGCACTCTGTGGAAGAGTCCATGTGCGTTCCACGTTATTATTTTAAAGCAACTGGCCATAATTAGTTAATACTCGCGAGCCCGTTGACATCTTCAATGACCTGGTAAAGTATATTAACTTTATCCTTAATGTTATTGCTGCTCTGCATATTAGGTAATTGTGCTTTAAAATTTGCATTACCTTTAACAGGTCAGATCCGAAAGCTTTTTGAAATTCAGATATAATTTTGAACAGTTCGAAAAATTCTGAGATGGAGTTCAGATTTGGACTAATATTAGATAGACTACTACGGGCGTTGCTATTTGCTGCTCTCTGATCTACAGCACGATTACCGACCAATGCGGGTTGTGCAGCAGAAGGAGGCGGTCCTGTGGGCTGGTTCTTGGCTTCATAGTTCAGCTGGTTACGAGAGTTCCACGTGTTAGGCTCGGCAGCCTGCGCATAGCTCATTCCAGGTTTAATTGCGAATTTTTTAACAGGTTTCCGAACAGTTGGGAACTTAGGGCACGCACGATAGTTCGCTGTGTGAGGCCCGAGGCAATTTACACATTTAGGAGTTTCTAGCTTGCCAGCTTTGTCACAATTTTTGGTTTCGTGGTCACCGGCGCACTTCATACAGCGAGGAGCAAAATGGCAATTTTCGGAACTATGGTGCAATTTCTGGCAATTAAAACATTGTGGGATTTGAAACTTAGCATTATATTTTTCGATTTCAACGTAAAAACGTAGAAGATCTTTGAGCTCATAAATTTCTTCTATTTTATCATTTTTAAACAATTGGACCTGGAAGAGCGACATAGGCGCTTTGGTCTTAAATTTTGTCATTTGGATAACTTTGTGGACGTGGAAGCCTCGTGATCTAAGTGCCGCGTGAATTCTATCCTTATTCATACTTGAGGGCAGTCCTCGGATTACAACTTTAATTGGCTTTTCTTGCCTTGGATTAATCAGATAATGTTCTACATTATTGTGTAGAAAATATTGACTTATGGTCCTGTGATCATCGGGGGTTTTGGGCATTATTCTAAGAAATTCCCCACTAATTCTTCCTAGGAAATCAACATTTGGCAGGGTCACTGCAAGTTGCTCAAGATATTCATCAAATGGAATTTCATCGCCAGGACGAACCATAATGGGCGGGGGGGGCACCAACATTCGCCTGCTGTTGCTGCACTGGGTTATTATGTACAGTCTGGGGCATATTATCATTCAGATTTAAATTACCTAAACTATTCGTAACATTAATATCAGGATCACATACATTATCCATGCGAACATTATTATTAGCTAATACAGTAAACTTATTATTAGTTAGTACATTGCTTTTACTGTTAATCATTCTGACCGCTTTCGCGGTTTTGGTCGGTTTCCTGAAGCCTTCACTATCCGAGGAGTCGGCATAAATTGATTTCCTTTTACCCGCACCGCGCGTAACGGCGGAAGTGTGCGTACTATTATTAGAGTCGTTACACGTTACACGTTACAGTATCAGTATTTACAGTACAGGCATCAGAGGTATTCACAATTTCATTAACAAAAGACTTATTTTTACTATTACTAACATACAACAAATCATCAGGATTAAATGCATTAAGGTAAACGCCAGCATTAATATGGGGGAAAGAACCTGCTATTAATTCGCACTTACCTTCTAATTCCTTGATATGTCGCTTGAGTTTAATCATCTTAGGCTCCAAAATCTTGCGGGAGTGATCCGGCGGGTCAGCACGGGAACGGGCTTTCTCAATTTCCATTAGCGTTTCCTTCCACATATACAATTTATCTTTAGATTTTCTGATATCCTAATCTTTAGATTCGAAATCCAAATGAGCTTCCTCGGGAGTAGCAGGCGGGATAATAATACAGTCCATATCGGCATCCGAGTCGCTGGGTAGGGGGGGGAAATCATTCAATACATCATCGATCTTCGCTACTTTCTGTTAAAATGGAAAACTGGAATTTTCATACCCATTCCCAAACCTGAAAAAAATCCCAGCAAACCTGAATTATGCAGGCCGATAAGTCTCCTGTCAACCTGCAGCAAGATCGCAGAATTTATAATACTCAAAGCAATCCGATACTTTGCAAAAAACAGAAGTCTACTTATTCCAGAACAGTAGGGATTTAGGAAACAACATTCTACAGTGCACCAACTCTATAGAGTAACTGAGATGATCTCATCAAGCCTACAGCGAAAGACAGCATATCAGCAATATTCCTCGATATAGCTAAGCCGTTTGATCGAGTTTGGCTCGATGGACTCATCTACAAATTAATAACCCTCGGTTTCCGAGAACACATCATAACAACACTCTATTCCCATCTCTCGATTAGATACTTTATCGTTCGCATACAAAACACATATTTCACCAAACAAAAAATTTATGCAGGCGTACCCCAGGGGACGCCCTTACCGCCATTACTCTATAATATTTATGCGAACGTTGTCCCACACACTCAGAACACAACACTGGCCATGAATGCCGATGATACAACGATACTTTCCGAAAATGCATCTATTAGCTCAGCCATACAACACCTATAAATTCACCACAATTGACAAACTATCCCTGGTACGCCCGTGTCGAACAATTACACGATGAATGTAAAGTCCCACAAATCAGAGACCTCATGGTCAAGTACTCAAAAAAATTCTTCAAAGATCTATCAAATAACCCTTCCATACCAATTTTGGACTACGACTCAAATCTGGATCAAAATCAAGCTAAATCAAAATTTTGGACTACGAATAAGGCCTAAAGCCATCCTCAGGACTCAAAACTAATAAAAATACTATTAAGGCAACTAAAAATTTTCTGAATATGCACTGTTTTCCCTTTCGAATAATTCACTTAGCTTTAAATAGCGAAAAGTAGAACTAAAATTATCTATATGCAATTATAATAATATACATATATATAAAAATCTTATAGATATAATTATTCTAGCACATTCTCTTAAATCCTTCCCAAATTAAATTAAAATATGCCTTATCATATATCAAAATTATCGTCCCCTTGCATACATTGCAGTGCACTAACAAAATCTTTACCTAATTCTCATTAAACTAATTAAAGCAGGCTAATTAACTTAGCCCCTTGTCTCATTCGGTAATCCTTCTAAAATTGTATGGAACTGAAAAGAGTCTAGCCCTCCCCTCTAGCAGACAATTGGTCCTCACTTGCCCTTAACTCCTCCTCCTCACCAACCAGCCCCAACTTTCCTGACTACACCCGTAACATCTTTGCTCCCTTTCCATTCAACCTCGCACTCTCGCCCTCTTTCGACGCATTGCTAACTCTCTGGAAGTATCTACGATTTTCGACGTTTCCTTGCCTTCAATCCCAACAACTTCTCAACTTTTAGGACTCCTAAATAATTTCTCCATCATCATTTCATCTTCCTATTCATTCCTGTGCAAAGAAATCGAATGATGCCAATTTAGAATTCTTCAACTTAGCTATTGCTATCACCGAAAACTTCTGTCTCTACCGTTCTCACGCTACCTGACAAGACTCGGTAAAAAGATTAATTACTATATTGCGATAGGGCCAAGCCCAGGCGCCCGCAGCAACTGGACAATAATTCACCGAGGACCACTTCCCGACGATTCGACCCTTATGACATGGTACATTATCATACCCATCTCCCAACGGAAATACTGTTGTCATAAGTGGGCGAACCAACGATGTTCACCTATCGCATAGACCTCAGTGATTGTTCTATGGGGATTAAGAGTCATAATGTGCTGCATGGAAACATTGCCCACACCATATTAACTGCGACACCGGCTTCTCTTCGCCAACCATGCATCCGGGAGCTAGGGTTTCGTTTGGAAATCGACGTATTAGCACACGCCCATTGATTTGATGCACCAGAAAACGTGATTCGTCGGATCATAAACCTTTATTCTGTTCTCCTAAGGTCCAATTCCGATGTTTCTTGGCCCATTGCAGATGCAGCTACCAGTGACGTTCCCGTAAGTGCAGGAACATGCTTCGCCCTCCACTGCGTAGGCCCATACGCAGCAATGTACGCTGCACCAGCGTGTTGAAAAATACTGTTTCGCCACTGTTGTAGTTGGTGGTGACTTCGGCTGTTGTAAGCTCTTCGTTTACGGTGAAGAATGCGTAGCAGTCTCCGCTGTCCTCTGGAATCAATGCTGCGTCGACGATACACTGCTGGCCAGCGACTAGTCGTTTCAACACCCATACACCACTTTCGATATGTGCTAACAACAATTGCCGTGAACAGCCCACTACACGCGCCGTGTCTGATATTAATGTTTCCAGTCGCCGAGTCCACTCTTCGGTGCGTCCATTGGACATAAATCCTTTTCTTACATAAAATATATATGTATATATAAAATAATTAAATAAATCGTAAAAGAAGTCGGAATAAAAAAATATCCTGTTCTGAAATCTTAAAAAAGTATAGTATAAAATTCATAAAGGGAATCATTAAAATGCATAAATGTAAGTAAAATTTAAATTATGCAATGTGCTTTATTAAATTAATAACAAATGGTTGAAAATATATATTTTAATTACTTAAAACATAAAAAGTTATGTTGCAGAGATTAATGAATATAAAATTACTGCTTCAAATTTTCAAATTACTACTGTTCATATTTGAACTACCAACTTGAAAAGTTAATCATCATAACAATCATTGCAAAAATCACCCGTTATCATATTCCAAAGATCAGCAACAAATATTTTTTTCAAAATCTTCCATAATATTGTTGCGTGCGGTTTCGTAATGGATTGAATGCACAAGTCAAAGAAAGTTAATAAAATTTATTCCCTTCACATGAAATAAATGAAATAAAACAAAATTCTGAAATATTTCCTCAGAGATATTCGTATAATATCACAATATCTCACAGCAGTTATATTTTTAAACCACTAGAATATAAACAGAACTCAAATTTAAAATACAGAGAAACTTACTCCATGTCACAGCGAATTCGCTACATGCTCGTGAACTAGATTGTTTACCAGCGCGATTAGCGCTAAGTAAACAACATAGTTCGCTTAAAACAACAGCAAATGAACTGAGATGTTTTAATTAGGCTTTTATAAGCTTTTTAATCAGCACGAGATCATTCTCTTGTTTTGTCGATTTTTTTAGATAGCAAAAGAAATTATGACATATTTATTTATTAAATTATGCACGCGCACTTGTATTTTTGCTTTTCCGGCTTAGCTTTCTCTTCAAATACGTAACGCGCTGCGTTGCACCGGAAAATAAAACATCTTTAATTACAATTATATTAAAGTATCTAAATAAATACGAAATCAGCAACACTGCCCCCTTCCCAAGGACTGCACGTTCCGGGCGGTACAATCCCTGGACAGGAAGGCAAACTTACAACTAAGGCATCAATGCAACAATAAGCATTCCTTTACAATAATAAACAACATAAACGCTAATTGCAATAAGTAACTTAAAACAAATCAAATACTATCAAACAGACAATAAAGATCAAATACTATCAAATACTGAATACGAAAAGGACCATGGTCTTATCCTATTTACATTACTATTTACAATTATATACACTACGTACTACGGCCATAATAAGGAGCCAACCTGTCGTAATGAGGGACTTTAGGCTTAGAGTTCGATGACTTACGGATCCGAATTACGATGTCGTTCAGCCTGTTTAGGACTGTGTACGGACCATCCCAAGGTGTCTGTAATTTCGGACAGAGTCCTGTCCTTCGAGCCGGATTCCACAACCACACCTGGTATCCTTCGTTGAAACGATGTCCACAGCTCTCGTGTCGTTTCGGATCTACATCTTGTCCGTCGCCAAGCTGACTCTCTCCGATATGGACTTAGATATGGACTCCGATCTGACTTCCGATATGGTGCAAAGTTGTGCATCACTTCAAAGCGGGCCTAAAGATCTTGGATGTATTCCTTAGGCGATGAAGGCGCATCCGGAGGTCGACCAAACAAGAGATCACTAGGCAAGCGAAAATCACGACCGATGAGCATCTGGGATGAAGAATTGCCGGTTGTCTAGGGTTTCTTTTCGACCCTAGTAGGATTGCGGCAGCTTTCTGAGCAGGGTCGTTCAGACAACGCGTCGGCGTTTAGAGGTCAGGATCCTTTCTGATGATGGATAAATATCTCCTCTAATTCTGAAAGCAGTTTGTTGTTTTTGACGTCCAAGAAAAAATTGTATTTCCTTAAAATATCCAATCAGAGTATGCAGGGATCTGTAATATCTGCCACATATGCCGTGTGATGGTAAGCGGCACTTCCAAGCGTGGTGTTCACGTTTAACTTCTCATCGATGTCGATTTTATCACCAGACGTAGTCTGGAAGGTAACACACGATGACGTCCAAATGCGCTTATTTTTAAATTGTTGAGCTAAATCTTTACGAATGATGATAACATCATCTCCTGTGTCAATGATCACATTGCAAGGAAATCCATCGATAAGCCCATTAATACTGTTGCCATTACTGTTGTTCATTACTGTTGCCATTGTCCATTACTGTTGCCACTCACTACAGAAATCTTGAGCACTTTAAAACGGGGTTTCTCCTTATCTGGCAACCTCCGCTATT
>KK116520.1:207353-231459 GCA_000611955.2 Stegodyphus mimosarum | reverse complement strand
CTTCCGATATGGTCATTAATTTGCTTACTGCCTCGTTGCTCGGAAATGATCTTATTTTCCATGCTTTGGGGTGTTCTGCAGTTCCTTCGCATGTGGCCTTCAGCATCACAGTTCCAACACTTCAGGATCGATTTCTTGTCACCAATATCCCATCTCAAGAAATTCAGTTGTCTCGTTAAATCCTCTATCTTATTTTTCGTGCCCATGGGTGTTCTGCAGTTCTTTCGTACGTAGCCTTCAACACCACATTTGCAACACTTTACAGTCAGTTTGTTCTCGCTCCTACACAGTATCAAGGCATTGACTTGTCTGGATTTTGCCCAAATCTGGATTTGGGACACATCATCTAAACGAGCCATGAATTGATCCACTGGGTCATGGACTTGCACAGCTCTGACTGGATGGCGAGTTGCTTGCTGGGCTGCCTCGATTTTCATGGCGTACACCAAGGCACTTTTTAAGTCCTTCACACCAGCTATTCGCAGTGCTTTCTGTTTTTCAAGTTCCCGGATGCCATCGATAAAGTACTGCAGAGATGGGATTTGCCTGTTTCTGTCGGGCACTCCGAAAAGACGAGGTGGAACAGCCTTTCAACATCCGTGGCGAGCTCCTGGAGTATTTCCGTAGGCTTCTGTTGACGGATTTAAATTGAAGCCTGCTATATTCTTTTAAACACTTATTCCCAAAAGCGCAGCTCCAACGCGCCGGACCGAGAGTCGAAATTTTTGTTTGTCTTGTTTGTGCCCACCTTTTGTTTTCGGGAAGAGTCTGAAGGATATCCGCAGCGACTGCTCTCAAAGAAACGGCGAGATGACAGGCCTTAGCTTCGGGATCCCATCCATTCGCTTCCGCCATTATAGAACATTATGTCTTGTATACTTGCTAGGAGGTCTTCCCATCATACGTGGATAGCTTCAGTGAGGAACGAGCAGGCATGGGTAAAAATTTAAAACCTTCCGAATTGCTCCTTGCCGTCGCTATGAGTTTCTTTAAGTTATCATCTTCTTTGGCAGCTGCAGAAGTCCTGTCATCAATTTGTTGTTCGATGTGTCCTTGGACGACAGAAGCGTTTTCTTCAATTTGTTGCTCGATTCGCTGTTAGGTGGCCTGAACTCTTCCTTCGATTCGTGGGTCCACAGCAGAAAGTCTTTCTTGAATATCTCCAACTTTATCTTCCACAGCGTCTATTCTGCCTTCCATAGCCTCAAATTTGTTTTTTATTACACAGGTAATCTCTTCTTTAACAGCTCTCATCTCTTCTTTAACAGATGCTTGACCGGCTTCCTCCCTTTCTTGAGCTGCTTTCATCTCCTCTTTAACGGATTCTTGGCCAGCTCTCATCTCTTCTTTAACGGATTTCATTTTTTCTTTAACAGAATCTTTCATCTCGTCTTTAAATTCAGCAAAGGCTGCCATCAGCTGTCTTAACTGTTCTTCCATCGCTCGTGTAACTGGTATTCAAATCCCACTTTTGACACCAAAAATTGTTGCGTGCGTACGAGTTCGTAATGGATTGAATTGGCAAGTCAATAAAAAGTTAATAAAACTTATTCTCTTCACAAGAAATAGAACAAAATTCTGAAATATTGCCTCAGAGATATTCGTATAATATCACAATATCTCACCGCAGTTATATTTTTAAATCACTAGAATATAAACAGAACTCAAATTGAAAATACAGAGAAACTTATTCGATCTCACAGCGAATTCGCCTCAATCAATAACAGCGCTAAATAAACAACACAGTTTGCTTAACCCTCTGGAAGTCTTCAGAAAGTTAAAGTATTGTTTCTGAAAGCCTCACTAGCTTTGTCAACAAAGATTTCGAAAAGCGCGCAATGTTTCTTTCACTGAATGCACGGAAAGCGTTAAGTTTACGCAGTTTCCTTTTATCCCCCCCACCTGAGGAAAATCATCACTTGAACTGATTAGTGTCTGCTGTAAAAATATCAATCACTGTCAGAACTTTGCCCTTTGTTAGTTTTTCAAGAAGGTATATGTTAGCTATGTTTTCCGACTTAACAGTACTTGTTCGCTTTAGTCAGGATTTATGTTATTATATTTTGTGAAAAACCGCAAATCAGGACATTAAAAGAAAAGAATTATAAATGTTAACTTTTTTTTTCTGTTCATAAACCTGCATTTTTACGTATGCATGTATATATGTGTGTGTACGTGTTTATATATATTTATTTATTTAAGTTTTTATGAGCAATCTATATGCATGCGGGCATAATATCAAAACATTGCGTTTCTAATAACCTTCACTTTAATTATTTAATTTAGCTCTTATATATGATTGCCTGCATAGAAGGAATATTGTCTCATTGAAATAGTTTGATTTTTGATATGTTTTTCTTATTTTTTTAATAAAGTAAAATGTCTTAGGAACTTAGAAAATTTTTTATTTTATTTGTAGCTTTGGGTGTTTTTCATCCAGACTTTATTTGAAACTACGGATATAAATAATATTTCACAACTTACTTGATATGACAGAACTAATTAACTAAATGAACATGAAGTAAAAAACTTGTTTATTTGCTAATCATAATCACAGACGTTTAAGCTTTTATCATGCAATTTTCCGCTTTTGTGTATAGCAATACGTAAGGAAAGCCGCGAGTTTATTAATTGTTCCAAAGTTTATCAATTGTTTTCTTTAAAAATCTAAGAAAAATTAAATCTATTCCACTACTTATTTTTTGGGGGGCTAAGAGGAAATAAACAGTTGCTCTTAGGAATCTTCGTGTTGAAAAATTATAAGAGCATTAATGAAAAAAAAATCGGATTTTAATAGATTGATTTTTATGGGATTTATTAGTGTCTATACCTTTAATTCTTTATCTCTGTATATATAGAAAGAATTAAATAGAGACACTAGTCTAATGCTCTTGATGATTGCTTACTTTTAAAATTTTATTTAATTTGATTATGAATCCTGGGCCAAATTACCAGCTTTCACAGAATTTATTGCTTGTCCGCTGATGGGCCAACGCTCTTGATACGTTTCATGCAACATGAGTTTTTGTATGTGCAGTCAGAAAATTGAAATAATTTTTTCAAAGTGGTATTATAGTTAAACAGAGGTAACGCATAGTTTTATTAAACATTTTCTATCAGCATTACTTTCAGTGTAGTTTCCTAATACAGAAACATAAATTTGTATTTATAATTTGATTTTTGATACATTGAAGCAAGATTATTTCCCAGAATTCACTACATTCTTAAATTTTATTTTTCAGTATAATAAATAATATACAGTTATTTTTAAAGGGCGTAAATGATGAAAGTTTTGAAACATGAAAAGAAAAAAATTATGTTTGCACTCAAAAATTGCAAATCATAACGAATTTTAAAATAAAATTATGTAGAACTAACTGATTATGATTAGATTCATCTTCCTTCAGCTAGGTTTTCTCAAGAATATTTGAACATGCTCAAAAATGCGAATATTAGAAATTACGTCAAACGTGCAGTGACGTAGAAGTAAGCTTTTCAACAAATTTCAACTAATTTCAGGAATACCCGGGATAATATGATCCCAATCTATCTGAATATTCAAGAATGTCTGGGCAACAGGTTTGCTTCCTAAGGCTTATATTTATTTATTATTATGCACATGTAGGAGTGCTATTTTTTTATATATAGAATGTTTTCCCCCACCTAGGGTTTGCGACAAAACAATTAAAGATTTTAATTTCTGTAAAATAAAATACAAAACAGACTTTCTGCGGTAAAACTGAAGTGTAAAATCTTTTTTATTAACCAAAATGCACAATATATTTCTACTTCCATTGATTATCAAATATCATTTGGACCCTTTTTATTAGATAACATTTGTAGAGTTCTTCACACACTCCATCAATTTTGAAAAGTGAGTGGAATTCTTATTTAGCGACTGACATTTCCGTAGGATTAATTTTGTCTCAAAGCTTTCACAAAGTAATAAAGATAATGAACAAGTAGATCTTTTCCCAGTAAGCAATAGTTCAAATCATTGAGATGACATGTAATATTGACAAGAAATGCAAAGTCTCTCAACTATTTCTCCCTTTAGATTCTATGAATCGTTGAACTTCGATCTTCAAAGAAAACAGGCGCTGAAGCATCTTTCCTCGGCTCAACCAACGTACTTCCGCGTAATACATAACATCACCATATTCAGCTTCCATATCACTCAAAATCTGTTGAAATTGCGTGTGATTAAGTCCTTTAGACCGAATGAAATTAACCATTTTTACAACAACATTCATCACATTTTCAAAGCTTGAGAAGGATTTCTTGCACAAATTTTCTTGGTGGATGATGCAGTAGAAAGTTATCATAGTATTATTTCTACTTGCCTTCCCATCAGATTTGAGCAACGTTGTTACTCCTTTTTTTCTACAATCATAGATTTAGCACCATCTGCGGTTATAACAAATATATTACTGAAGTCTAACTCACATTTATACAAAGTTTGTGTCAGACTCGAATACAATTCTCTTTCTGGTGTTGTACCTTTAAGTGAAACGACAGTGGCTAATTCCTCTACAAGTGTAAAGTCTCTATGAACGCCACGAATAAAAATAGCTACTTGTGCAGTATCTGTTGCATCTGTTCATTCATCCATCGCTACAGAATAAAACTCAAAACTTCTGCATTTGGATCTTAATTTACTGAATATATTTGTTGCGAGATCCTCTATGCGTCTCGCTACTGTCACACCAGACAAGTTAATATTCGATATGACTTGAGTCTGTGATGTACAAAGCACATCAACTGCACTCTGAAGACATTCTTTTACAAATTCTCCATCAGCAAAGGGTTTTCCACGCTTAGCAATTTTTCTGCTATCATGTAACTAACACGAGCGCATTTTCAGATTCTTTATTCGCTGTGGTGAAGAAAGAATGCTGAAAATTTAGTTTTGATTTTAATTCACTCACCTTATCACTTCGAAAATGACCTTCCAATGCAGAATATTTCTCACTGTACATAGTATCATAATGTCTCTTAAAATGTATTCTTTCATCACAGCTACACTGTCGTTGAAAAATAGAGCACTTTTCTTGAAAAATTGGCACTTCTTCTTCAACTTTTCGTTATTTTTGTTATCACGGCTTGTCACTGTGTATTGATTCAAAGACCTAAACGCTTCTGAATTTTAGAATGTAGTATGAGCGTGAGTAACTTAGCTAAAATCAACTGTAGAAAATTAGCTTATCACCAGATTAAACAGGATATTTACGATCACCCTTTCCTTTGTCAACTGATTGCGACATTAGGAGAATTCTGTTAATTTATTCACCTTCCCCTCTACAGTAATGGCATGCTCAAGGTCACCTTTGGCGAAGTATTGACGAAAGATTGACACCTGTTACGAACCTGTTAGAGCTAAGAATCTACCTCTTTATGGAATTGAGATTGAATGCGCAATCAAATTTTTTATTATCATAATTACGTAAAATAAAGTGAAATTTTTGAAAAATTCATCATTTTCAGAAAATTTTGTCTCAAATAAAATCAAGCAGGTCAATAAAATGTTTTAAACATCAAGACTGAGAGAAAAAAAAGTTTTTTTTTACAACAAAAAGCTGGCAAGGCAATTTTTCTTGAAATCAAAATTTCTTAAAATTCTTCAATTTTTCTTCGAATTCAAATGTGGGGCCGCGGGTTGAAGACCCCTAATTTAAGGCATGATACCGTTTTACATGATAATAAATTTGAAAGTAAACGGGGCAATAAAGGTGAGCTTAAAACAAACACAGTGGCGTCGTCCATTTCGGAAAGAGATAAGAAAAGTAGTGTTTATTTACGAATTGCAAATGTCCTAAGGTCAGAATAAAAGAAAAATGTAAGACTTGTTGAGTTCCTCATTTTTATTGTTCTAAATTAAATGTCGAGAACCTAGTGAACTGTTAAGCGAAATATCGCTTGGTTCAAAATAATAAGGAAGCGTAAACTCGAAAAGGGTAAATTACCCTTTATGCACTCAGAAATAAGCTGAACAGTCAGCCCCTTTCTTCGGAATTACCACAAAGCCTCCACTCGGGTTTGAAATCAGAAATAAGAAATAAGAACAACTGTAACTAAGAGATTTAGCCAAAGCTAACACAAATCTAACGGAGTTGGCCCTTAGTTTTAAACTAGCCGGCAAATTATCAAAAGGCACGTAATATACGGTCGAGCGTAACAGCAATTAGAGAGACTTAGCCCAAAGGCAATTGCGCTCTACTCAGCATTCCTAGCTTTCTTCGCGAAGTAAGTTGAACTTTCCTTTAATACTACTTACTCATTTTCTTTCAACGCAATTCTAAAAACTCATTCTGTTAGGGAGTTGTAAATTGAAACGAGGCAAGATAGGAAAGGTTCACTAAATTAAAATAACTGTTATAAAATTAAAATATACCTTACTCAATTTCGATTCATTTTCGATTCTGTTCTCATAAATCTTTCCTCATGATAGTATTATCAAAACAATTGAAATTAAATGTTGTAGTGGAAGAACTTCAGATTTACGCCTTTGGGCTCTTCTGAGCCTATATTTAAAAGGCTAAAAGAGGCTAAGGTTATTTTTAAAGATATAGGTGGACCTGGAAAAATAATAATTGGACTTCTTGAAACTCTAAAAATTAAGCAAGCTGTTATTGGTGTGCCAGGAAAGCAAATACTTAAATATTATAAGGAAAATTCGATACGACTTGCTGATAATGTAGATATAGGAGGTCATAACTCTCAAATATCAATATCAATTGGTAATGATTTTATAGGGAAATAGTCATTGGGAAGGTTAAAAGACTATCAAAGGGTCTTGTCGTCTCTGAAACCTTATTTGGTTACACTGTAAGTGGAACTGAAGCATTAATTAATGCTTCTACACTTCATTCGGCAATTACGGTAATGAATATTGTTGAGAATATTTCACATGCACATGATTTTGAAACTAGTGCAGCCCTAAAATGTTTATGGGATTTTGATACAATTGGAGTACTTTACTCTACACGAAATGAAAATGACATTGAAATTATGCGGAGATTTGAAGAAACGATTCAATATAAAATCAATCGTTGCTAAATTTCATTACATTGGAACGACAATGTCAACAAAATGGGTAGTAATTATAATATCACCTTAAATAGATGGAACAGTTTATTTAGAATGTTTCAGAAAAATCCTGAAATGTATGACAAGTATTCAAGGCTAACTGAAAATTATCCAAATAAAGGAATAACTGAAAGGACTCCGAAGAATTCTGCAGAAAATATCTATTTTTTGCCACACCATTGTGCAATCAGAGAAGATCACGGTTCTACGGAATGAAGGGTCGTATTTGATGTTTTTTCACATACTCATGACAGTCTATCTTTAAATGATTGCTTACATTCTAGACCAAATTTAAATCATGAATTATTAGATTTGCGAATTAATTTTCGTCAACACAGACCAGTTTTTGATTAAGATATTGAAGCTGCTTTCTTACAAATTCTGTAGAAGCCTGAGGACAGAAGTGGACAGTAAGATTTCTTTGGACTACGAAAGAAAAGGAGCAACCGACAAATTTAAGAATGACTCGTGTAATATTCGCAGTAACCTGTAGCCCCAGCTTACTAGTACTTAAAGTACTACTTGCTTTACTATAAAGCATCACGCAAAAAAACTGAAATCACAATATTCGTCACTTTCTTGAAGAAAACGTTTATGTAGAAGATTTGATTCATAGTACAGATGATGAAGACGAAGCTGAAAAAGTTTAGGAAGATGTGAAAAAATTATGATTCTCGCTAGCTTCAGAAAATGAATGGGCAATGACTCCCAATTACATGAGATTTGGAATGCAGCTGAAAATATGAAATTTAGTGAAGACGGAATGAATAGTATTTTGTTAGAATATATTTGGAATTATGAAGCAGATAGACTAGAATTTTGAATCAAAGGTGAATTAGTCAAAGATCTGGCTGAGGAAATCATGAAACGGAAGATTCTTCAAGTTCCAAGCGAAAATATACGATCCTACCGGTTTCATATCTCACTTTGTTGTAGCTAAAATGATGATGCAAGAATTGTGGCAAAGAGGATACCAGTGGGATACACCACTTTACCAAGAATTGCAGAAACAATTTAAAACCTGGTATAATGAAAATGCTAATCTAAAAAAATGTTAAAATTCTAAGATATTATTTCAACAAGCTATCAAAAAATATTTTGTAGAATATTCAATTACTCTGTTTTACAGACAGTAGCCAAAAGGGATATGGCGCAGTTGCATATTTCAGATAAAATGAAAATGAGATAACAAAACCATCATTTGTTATGTCCAAAGCAAGAGTTGTTCCCATAAAGAAAGTTACGTTACCTCGATTGGAGCTATTAGGAGCAGTCATAGAAGCTCAACTTATCTCATTTAATCGACATTCGTTCAACTTAGAAATAAAGATATGAGAAGAGATTCAGAAATAGTAAGTACTACATGGGTCAAGGCCGATCCGACGAAATGGAAACAAGTTGTACAAAATAGGTATCTGGAAATCCGAGAGAAAACTGAACCAGATTGGTGGAATTATTGTCCCAGCTAATAAGAATCCTTCGGATTTATTAACGATAGGACAGAAAGTAGGAACCCTTTAAAAAATGAAGTGTTAGTATGGCCAACCTTGGCTTGTTAAAGATAACATCTTTTAGCCGAGATGTTCAAGAATTCTTAAGGAAGATAATAAAATAATAGATTCTGAGAAAGGAAAAGGAAAGAAACAAGAAATCTTAGCAGCAAACTGTATTGCTGAAAAGAGCAAACCTATCATTCCTATCGAGAACTTCAGTGGCATAAAGTATATAGAATAGCAAACCGAAAACTAAGAAAAATTTGGACCTGTCAAAGCTGAAGAGATGAATTTCTGGGTCAAGAAGGCTCAGGAAGTAAATTTTAGAGAAGAAATAAGGAAGTTTAATACGAAGAAAAGCATAGATAGATCGAAAATATTTACATTAAACCCATTTGTAGACTCAAATGGAATACTCAGAGTAGGTGGAAAGCTTCAGAATTCTGCTCAGACCTATAATCAACACATACCCAGCAATATTACCTGATATGTGTCATTTGACAGATCATATCATTAAAGATTGTCACAAAACGCAATAACATGCTGGTATAGCTGAAACTTTAGCTCAAGTTAGAGTAGCATTGTGATATTAAAAGGTCGACAGCGTGTGAAGAGTAATATTAACAAGTGCGTAATTTGCTACAGATTTAGCCACTAAGTCAAAATATCTCTCCTTTACCAACCAAAAGAATAACAGAGCAAATCCCTTCGAAGTTGTTGGAATTGTTTTTGCTGGTCCTATGAGTACAAAGGATGAAACTGGGAAGACGTATATGGCTCTCTATACGTGCGGTGTAACAAGAGCTGTCATCTGGAACTACACTGGTGTGCAAAACTTAAGCAACAGCAGGGTTTTTTGCCATAACTCGACGCGAAATGAACTGAGAGATATGAAATGCAGAAATGAAGGAGAGTATTATGTACGTAAAGGATGACTAAAGCATCGGAGCTGAAAAAGGAATACAATGCATACGGTATGGAGTCAAACAAAAACAAGTTTTATTGAACGCATAGTATCGTGACTCATGATTGTCTATCCAAGAGGAAGAATAACAAGCAGATGTTCCTTAATATGGGATATGCCCTCCCCTCACTGCAATGGTTGCTTCGCACCGTCTCCGCATACTCAGAACCAGTTGGTGCAACATTTCTTGCGGTAGGAGTGCCCATTCCACAATCAGCATCTGTTTGAGTTGTTGGGTATTCTCCGGAGGATGTAAGCTTGCTGCAATGCGTCTCCCCAAAGCATCCCACACATGTTCGATGGGATTTAAATCTGGGGAGTAAGCTGGCCAATCCATTCGAGTGATATCTTCACTTTCCAGCAGCTCCTCAATAGCAAGAGTCCGATGTGGCCGTGCATTGTCATCCATAAAAATTAAGTCTGGGCCAGTGGTACCTCGGAACAGACACACATATGGAAGGAGTACTTCCTCACAATAGCGATCCCCGGTTACATACCCTCTGTCGAACACGTGGAGCTCAGTTCCCCCGCTCAGCATAATGCCTTCCCAGACAAGAACTCCAGGACCACCGTTACGGTGTCTTTCCTTGATGTTACTGGGATAAAACCGGATCCCGACCTCTCTCCAAATCAAAACCCGTTGAGAATCGCTTCTGGTACCGAATCTAATCCGTAAAGAGGACACGACTCCATTGATCAGTTATCCATTTTTTGTGCTCTCTGCACCACTGTAAACGGTGGCCAACTTTCAACGGGAGGCATCGTTCAGGACGGCGGGCGAATAGGTCCCCTTTGTGAAGGCGTCTGGCCCCACTAAACCGCGACACTTGTCGCCCCGTTGCTGTACAGAGTTGCTGAGCAATGGCGCTTGCTGATTGCTGCCGGCCTCTTTTAGTCTGCAGGACGATATATCGGTTATTCCCTGCAGATGTCGTCCTCGAGCGGCCACCACCAACCTTTCTAACAGCTGTACCTGTGGTTTGGAACGCTTTCTAAGCGCGCGAAACGACACTTTTGTTGATTCCAAACTCTGCAGCTACACTGGTGACAATACGCCCCTCCTCCAACTTTCCAATCATTCTTCCACGTGTGAAGTCGTCCAGGTGATTTCTTCTAGTCATATTTCACCGACTGACTCACTGGCACTTGCAGCGAATATGTTGAATTGCGTCTCCGTCCTTCCTTTTATTCTACTGTTGAGCTGTGCGCGCCGACATCACGCGTTTTGTGTACGCTCACGTCGCCTCTGACGTTTCGTTCCTGATATTTGCATACGCATGACGTTTCTACTGACTTATGTGTTCATTGTACTGATCTCCAGACCCCCTTTTCTGCAATTTCATGGCTATCTGCTAAATTTTTACATTGTTAAGTTTTGCACACCAGTGTAGTATCTAGCCAAACAGCAAAAAAAAATTTCTTCTGTCCTTTAGAAGATTTATTTCAAGAAGAGGAGTATGTCGAAATGACATATTCAGACAACACAAAAACCATCAGAAGGGCAGACAAGGATTTACACAAACTATGGAATACTATCAATGTGGAAAAAGAGGCTTGGTGGGGAGGTTTCTGGGAAAGGCTAGTTAGATCTATCAAATCATGTGTAAAGAAAATACTCACGAAGGCTTCACTTAAATTTGAAGAGCTGGAAAAAGTTTTAATTGAAATTGAGGCAATATGAATTCACGTCCGCTGACTTATAGTTCTGTGCGGTTTTACTTATTTAATTCCAACGTTCTATCTTAGAACCCCACGAACACTAAAAACGAATAATCGCTTAAGTGTGTGAATAAACACGTAAGACTTAAGAAGGGTTAACAACCCTTTATTTCTCAGAATATTTAAAATCAGTTCCTAACTCGGAACTTACACGAAGCCTACACTTGGGCTTGAACTTGAATAATTATAAAATTAAACTGAAATTTATAGCCGAAGCTATTAGAATTCTAAGTAGTTGGCCTCTAAATATTAATTAAATCGGCGAAGCCAAGCAAGGGCCTAAAGTATGGCCGAGCGTAGTATCCTAAGAGAGAACGTAGCCAAAAGACAAACACGCGCTAGTCAGGAAAATCACATTCTCTCTCTCGAAGTCGGCGAAACATCGACTTAAATACATCGACTTTTCTCTTACTAATTTGCATTAACTGCGTTTCTGAAATTACATTCTGGTAAGAAATTGTAAGCTTAAATTAGATTAAATAGGAAATAGTCATAACTTGTTAATAAACTTAGGATAAATCTTACAGTGCAGTCGCAAAACCACAACCGCTGACACCAGCTCATTTTCTAGTTTGACGAAGACTGTCATCTTTACCATCTGGCAAATTTCTTGGGCCCGATTCATCTAATGAAATTTTAACAAAGCCTATAACTATTGGCTAAGATAATTAGAAAGTTTTTGGAAAAGGGGGAAAGCGGAATACTTACTTGAAATTAGAAACGTAAATCAGATTGAAAGAGATAATTCCGTTGCAGATCTTTTGAAAGGATCTGTAGTTCTAGTACATGAAAAAAACTACCAAGATTGTTATGGAACATGGGAATTGTACAGGAGTGTCATCCAGGATAAGATGGAAAGATAACGGCTTACACTATCCGTTTAGCTAATGGAAATCATCTTCGTTGCTCTGTGCAGTTATTGTACCCGTTAGAAATGACTTGAACTCTTTAAACTGCACACAGTCAATTTAAATTGCGAACATTGAGTCTATGAGCATTTAAACTTGTAGGACATTAAAAACATTTAGTGTTTAAAATAACTTCAGAATCCAATCCTTTCATGAACAGAGTTCATCGAGGACGATGTTACAGTTTTATGTTGCTGGCCACGAGAGGGCACAGCTTTTTTAATTTATGTTTATTATTTTTCCTTAACGCTTTGAGGACTATTTGATTGAGATGTAGTGGCACCGATAGAAAAATGATAAATGCTCTTCTATAACAAAACAAATTGTAAATAGCTGTAAATAAAATTTTCCGCGTGATAAAATGGCAAAAAAACCAAGCGTCCTGTGGATTTCATCAAGGAAAGGTAAGCAGAAAGATTTTCTTATGAAATATTGTTAAATGTTGACGGTAAAAATAAGAAAATATAAATTAGAAACACAGACAACAATTCAAAAGGTATTTTCAGATAGCAATGAAACCCAAAGGAAGTGCCCAAAATTGCTTTCATAATAAAATCAAGCTCTTATGCCTTTCTCAGAATGCCTTTTCGCTTGTTTGGAACCTCGGCGACCTTCCAGCGTACCATTCACATTATATTAAGAACTGCTCTGGAAAATCAATTTTATTTACCTTGACGGCATAACAGTAGTTAGTGAAAACATTGACGAACACATTTAAGTTTTAAGCGAAGTTTTCACTTTATTAATAAACCATACGCTGAAGCGGTTTCCATTGGACTTAACTCTGAAGTTCTTAAAGAAGCTAAACAATTCTTTGAAACTTTAACTACATTAGTCACTTTTTTAAAAGATTTTGGACTCGCATAATTAACCTTCAAATCAAACAAATCTCAGATCCAACTCAAGATATTCAATCCCAAAATGCAGTTGACTCATTGAAAATCACCCATTCAACTAGTAGTTAGGAATGCGTTAAGCATCTTTAATAAAGCAACCGAATTTCAAAATTTTTTAGCGTAATATGATGTAGATATTGCAATAATTTCATAACCTTTTGCTATCCCAAGTTCCAATATTAAAACTGCAAACTATGGCTTCTACAGATGTGACAGACTAGAAAATTACAGACTAACCTAAAAGGATAAAGAAGGAGGAGCTGCCATCTACATGCGGAACTCTGAGATACTGTCTTGTATTTGAGAGCGATGATCTGGTTTTGAAGTTGTTAGAGTTTTTGTTGATTTACCTTTCTTTGAAACTAACTTTAGCGCTATATGTAATCCACCTGAAAATCCACTTACTAGCGCTATATGTAATCCATTTCAAAATTCACTTACTTAAATCATTCTTGCCGAGTTACTTTCAGAAGATAAACCAAATATTTTAGCTTGTAATCTTAACGCTGAGCACTCTGATCAGAGATGCCGACGAAATAACAATGGTGGAAAGATCTTTCATAATTTTATTGTTAATCATCCTGTTGCTATTCATGCGCCAGCCGAATGTATTTTTCTACTAAAGAATCCCCAATATGCTGGTATTCTTCACTTATAATAGACCTATTTATGTACACAATAAAACAGCATTATCATGTGAAGAAAAAGTGGCAGTATGGAGGACACCTTGAAAAGCAATTTATTCCAAATGCGTCACCTCGTGATGCCAAGTTCGTTTATGAAGTCTGTTACTTTGTGCAAAAGGCCGGTTAAATATTTCTACTGTAAAAAATCGAACTGATTTTGCAACTCCTAATGAAATTGCCAATATCATGAAAAGATTAAAAATTAGAAAACATCAGGCTTCGACAATATTTCTAGTGTTGCAATCAAAAACTTACCAAAAAATGTTATTGCCATATTTATTACCATAATGAATGCCTGTCTGAATATTTGTTACTTCCCTGAAAAATGCAAATGTGCAAAACCAGGCCAAGATGGCTATCGGCCAGTCATCCTACTATCAGCCTTAGAAAATTTTTTTGAAAGAATCGTTCTGTATAAAATGAAACCATATCTTCAGCTTCTACCAACTGAACAGTTTGGCCGCAGAATATATATTGTTAAGAAGGAAAACTTCTCCACAGCAGAAGTGGCTGCGTCCCAACGTAGAGGGAAACAGCTGCGCATGCGCGAAATATCTGTCGCCAAACCACCAAAGCTCGAAGCCGGCCTCAAAATTCGAAGCTCGGTTTATCAAGAGTTCATACACCAAATATCGTTTTAAATTTCTTTAAACTTTAAAGGGAAAGAAAATATTTTTTTCGTGAGGGTAAATTAATTAATGGATTAGTTATTTTGAGCGAAAAAGTAAGAAAATCCTAGTTTAATTTATCACGAAACGTAAAAAAAGAAACATTTTGTCAAAAACGTTTCTTCTTAACATGTGTTCCTGAATTTCCTGTACACATGGCGGAAGGAGAAATTCTCCCCGCCACGTTCCGTCCCCAAATCGCTTGGCAAATTTTCCCTCTACTTTGCAGCGGCGTGATAGCAAAATATATCATATGATATACGGCGTGATATGGTTTACATTACGTCTATGAAACCTTTCCTTCTTTACATAGACTTTCTTTAGTTAGTCTTCCGACAAAACATTTCTACGCCTAAACATTTAGTAAGACTTGTTGAGTTCGCTGCCGCGGATCTTCATAATCGTCAAAATGTTGCTTTACTCATATTGGACGTGGCGAAATTATTCAACCGCATCTGGAATGAAGGACTAATTTACAAATTAATTTCTACAGAGGACTCAATCTCCTTCTAATTATTCCCTTCCTTGCAAATAGGACATTTACAGTTGCTATTGGTAAAACACAATCAGATTTAAGAGAGATCAGAGCTGAGTTCCAAAGGGCTGTATCTTAGACTCTGCCCTCTAGTTCTTCTACATCATAGGTTCCCAACGTGGGCGATAACGCCCCCTTGTGGGCGTTTCAGGCTTTCAGGGGGGCGGTAAAAAACCCAGAGAAAATTAGGGGGCGTTGATATGGCACAGAGGGGCGTTGGAAGATTAGCCAAATATAGTCTAAAAAAGACTTTAAAATCACGCTGATAATTCATTTCTATCACGTGTGCGAAAATTCACATATTTCGATATGAGACTTCACTGTTCAGAGAAAGACATACCTCTCTAGTATGTACGATTCTGGGGCTGCATGTGCTAAAACTAGCAACCTGTCTTGCCAATTTGGCGAGATGCACTCCAAAAAGTCGCAGAAAACTGTTGACTTTTGTTGAAAGGGTCACCATTTTAGTGAAAGGAGCAGTAGAACCGGAGTTCATAATATCAGAAGGAAAAGCCTTCAGTGCAAAAATATATCTTTATTGTCTTTATGTACATATTTATGTTACGTCCAAAGCCCGAAGTTCGGCCAGTTCGCGTTTTGGCCAGGAGGTTTGGCCAAAGTCCGAAATACTTGCAATTAATATTGTATTTTATACTTTGGCCGGCCATTTCGCGAAGTGGCTGGGAATTCTTGGCCAAAGCCTGATGTGATAATGGTAGATTGAGTCTATGGAGCAGAAAAAGACTAAGGATCACCCTTAAAGGTAGTTGACAAATTGAGTACTCAATTTGCCTCTGTATTCATACTCGATACGCAACGCATTTGCTTAAGATATAATTCGTCATTTTGAAGGGCGCAAATCTAATCTTCACACTATCACATTGTTACAGCATATGCGTTCACTGAATAGTTTCTACTCGTTGAACTCACAGAAGTACTCATTTTTAAATACTTCATTTTTAACAGTGTGTAAAACCATCTACCCTTGATTTCTTTTTTTCCAAATTGGCCGGTCAAAGACAGAAATCAACAAAAAGATTGGACATTCGCCGGTAAGTTTACAGCAACGTTGGCCAAAATGCGAATTGGCCGATTACGGGCTTTGGCCGTAACATTTACAAAAAATGTCACTGGGACTAAAAAATGCCACTTACAAGCGGCAACGATAGCGAGATCTCCAACTAAACTGTATTCTAAGAGAGTCTGTAAAAGTGCGTAGGCGACGTTGGACGCGGGAAAAAATTAGAGCGCCGAAATAAGCGGCGGCGGAGTAGACAAATCGTCGCCAGTGGTTTACCCGATCAAAAATTGTAGGTAGCTAAAAATAGAACAGCCCCGCAGAATGCTACAGACTCAGGCTCACACTATCTATCGTTCATCGCAGCATGTACTGCGTACGATGAAAACGGCGTTGCCTTAATATTTTGCTACTTCAACTTATATTATTTAAACCGGCAGTATCCCTTGCAGCTCCCTTAACTTGGATCAAGTATAAGTAAAGAAAAACCCATGTCGGAAGCAAAAAAGAAGAGGCGGCAGTACAGTGCGGATTATATAAAATACGGATTTATCGAAAATCCCTCAAATCCATCATCTCCATTGTGCCTTATTTGTCAAAAAACATTTTCGAATGAAGCGATGAAACCTTCTAGGCTTCAAGATCATCTTAATAAAATGCATCCGGATAAGAAAGACAGAGATATGACCTATTTTCTAGAGATAAAAAAGAAGATTGAAAATCAGCCAACTATATCAAAATTATTTTCATCAGCTTCTAAACAAGACGATGACGGACTTCGAGCTTCGTACAATATCTCATTGTTGATTGCTAAAACAGGCAAGCCACATACTATTGGGGAAGATTTAATTTTACCAGCAGTTAAAGAAGTAATAACCACCGTGCTCCATAAACCAGCTACAGATATTATCCGAAAAATTCCTTTGAGCAATAATTCTGTGCAAAGACGAATTGATGAGATGGCTGAAAACATTGAAGAATCGTTGTGCAATTATCTGCAGACTTGTCAATTTTCAATTCAGCTGGATGAGTCCACTTTACCAACCAATGAAGCATTGTTATTGTCGTACGTGAGGTTTATCAAAGATGAAAAAATATGTCAAGAAATGTTGTTTGCTACCAATTTGGAAACAGATACAAAAGGAGAAACCATATTTGATACACTGCAAAAGTTTTTTGACGAAAAGGAAATTCCTTTTAATAATATTTTGTCGGTTGCTACGGATGGCGCACCGGCTATGACAGGGCGTCACAAAGGCTTCATAGCATGCTTAAAAAATAAAGTTCCGGACGTGCTTGCTGTGCATTGCGTAATTCATCGACAGCATTTGGTTGCGAAAAATTTGAGCGAACGTCTCCATACATCACTGCAATATGTTATAAGAGCAGTTAATAAAATCAGAAGTAACTCGTTGAATGACAGATTATTTAGTCAGCTTTGCATTGCAAATGATGAAGATTTCAACCGATTGCTGCTTCACACAGAGGTGCGCTGGCTTTCAAAAGGTACTTGTTTGACTCGATTTTACAATCTGTTTGAATCTGTGATAGAGTTCCTAGGAAACAAAGACACGGAATTGCGCGACAACCTCATCGCATCAAAAAACGATATTGCGTACTTAGCAGACCTCTATAAATTGTTTAATGATGTCAATCTCCAACTTCAAGGAGAAGACTTAAACTTGATTAAGACTAAAAATAGCATTGCTGCTTTCGTGTCTAAACTGCTATTATATAAAAGAAATATAGGCAGACGTGAATTCCATACCTTCCCATGTTTATCAGCAGTATCATTCAAGCACGACGACTTGCTTGTTTACTGTCAGCACTTGGAAAACCTCTACAATGACTTCAAGGAACGATTCGAGGACATTTTAAACATGGACATACCAGACTGGGTTTTGGATCCTTTTTCCAATGTCAACACAGCAGGACCATCTCAGTTAGAAGAAGAACTGATAGAACTGACGACAAATGAGGAATTAAAAATTAAATTCAAGAATGGCTACCAAGAATTTTGGCTGCAGAAGTCGATTTCGCAATTGTATCCAAGATTATGGTCGATTGTGCAACGATTTCTGCTAGCATTCCCATCTTCATATTTAGCAGAACGTGGATTTAGTGCTGTAGCAACATTGGTAACGAAAAAGAGAAATCGGCTCCATGTTACTGAACGCGGCGATTTACGATTGTTTTTAAGTAAAATCGAGCCTGATATTAACAAGCTTCTTAAAATGCATCAAATTCAGCCTTCTCATTAGTTAAGTTAGAAATTCGATGCCTTTAAATTTTAATAAAAATACTTTTTAATAATAATTAAGTATGCCTCTTGAGTGTTCTCTGAAACTGTCAATTTATTTATTTAGAAAGCAATAGTTTATTATGGATCATTTCGTATCATCAAAACCCCTGCCTGTCCTTATAACAGGTAAGCTAAAACTTTTATTTTTCTATTTAAATAACGAAGAAATTTAGTAGCGTTTCAATTCCAACAACATTCCATGTATTAGTAATTTTTTTATTTAATTCTTGTTTTCACCATGCATTATGTACGCTCTTATTTCTCTAGGGGGGCGGTATTGAAATATTCACTAGAAAAGGGGGCACCAGTTCGAAAAAGGTTGGGAACCTATGTTCTACATGATAGCTTTCTCAAAAATTAAATTTAATAATTTATTTTATGAGTGTTGCACTGATGATACCGCCTTGGCAGTCATATCAGCAAATGCAAACCATGCAACCTGGAAGCTCCGAGAGTTAATGCCAATAATTGAAAAATGGAACATAAAATGAAGAATATACATAAATGTCTCAGTTATAGATTGTTTGCAAAGAAGCACGTGAATATTTTATTTAAGAAAAACCTAACTCTTTTTCCCGCGTATGTGATGGATCCTTAACTTTGCTCGTGCGGATTTTTAGCGTTCTACTAATTCTAGGCCCACCAGTGGCCGAGTGGTAAAGTCGTCGTTATATCTGTTCATTAATGCATCAATTAGTTTGTTATTACCTTGACCCTGAGTGGTGAGTCAGGAGTGAACTACTGCTTAATGCCGTCAATAAACGGAGACAGCTATCCACTAGACTTTGAACTGTAAATAACTTTACTATTTTTATTTCTATTTTTTCTTGTAGATGGGGATATGCCTGCTTTCCCGCGTATGTGATGGATCCTTAACTTTGCTCATGCTGAATTTTAGCTTTCTACTAATTCTAATTTGTATTGTGTATAATTTTCTAGTGTTTCATAGTTGTGCTCTTATTCAAGGTGTATATGAAGATGTATCCTGCTGTATAATAAAAGGGATATTCCTCAAGAAGCACGTGTATCACCCAGGTAGGTAAAATGGCTTTCCCGCGTATGTGATGGATCCTTAACTTTGCTCATGCTGAATTTTAGCTTTCTACTAATTCTAATTTGCATTGTGTATAATTTTCTAGTGTTTCATAGTTGTGCTCTTATTCAAGATGTATATGAAGATGTATCCTGCTGTATAATAAAAGGGCTTTTCCTCAAGAAGCACGTGTATCACCCAGGTAGATAAAATTTATTTCTTTTTTACCAAATATTGAAGGTACGACTATAAAAGATGCTCACTGTGTCCGATAATTATTAAGGCTTATACATAAGTAGACTCACTGTGTTTAGTTACTATTAAGATTTAAATATGTATATATTAAGAACCTGTACAGAACAACCGTTGACGGGTAGTCTCGGCGTAGTTCTGATAATTTTGGTTTTGGTTTTCTAACAATTATTGTGCACAACACGCGTAATATTTTCGGAGAGGTTCTGTTTTGTTAACGTTCTAACTCCATATGTGCTGTCAATATTTGCGGCAGTTTTGTAGCTGCTTTTTGGTGGAGGGGCAATGGATTGAGGGGAAGTGCGCGGATTTCGGAAAGTACGCTGATGTAGGTGGTTGCTTTGAAGAATATTGCGAAAAATGGGCAATTGCAATCTCTATGAATGGGAGTATTGCGTCTTTAATGTCCTCATGAGGGCTTCATGCATCACAAAACGACCAATTCGTTTGGTGTTAATTAATCTGTTGAGCTTTTTCTGTAAATTTTTAAGATCAGGTGTTTTAATTTCTTTTATGTTTAGTATTGAAGGGTCTAAATTAGTAATTTCCTCTTTAATTTCCTTCTTCTTAAGTATTGCACGCAAATTTGATATTGTATCAGAGTAACATTGTTAACGATAAAATAAAACATTTTAAATTCTTAGCTGTAATGTTTAGTTGCATGTTACTATATATATAATTGAAAATAACAATATTATTTTATCAAAAATAAAAATTAAGCTTATATTGGAATTTAAGCATCATCATCAAAAATAAAAATGTCTTTCTATGAAATCTGAAATATAAAAAAATAAAAATACAATATAAAAAGTTGCTAAAATAACGATAACTTCAACAATTTTAAATATTTTAAGGTAAAACATAAATACCTGGATAGAAAAAATTCCCTCTACAGAGCTTTTATAAAATTGTTTTAGTATTACCTTAATGTTATTCGGATTTCTTAATTTCAAATGACATACTATACCGTTAATAAGCTGTTTCAACACTGAATATTATTGTAAAATCCAACTCCGAAATGCCCATTTCTGAAATGTTGATAGCTTTTCAGTTGTTATTCACAGAATCTTGATGTCTTATTCAAAAAATCCATTTTATAACGCCCTTTCAGAAAATATAAAACTTGGTTTGTATAAAGTAATTTGAACGCAGATACTAAGAGAAATTGACAAAACTCAAACAATAACAGACTTCATAAGTCTTAGTCAAAAACTGACTTAAAAGTCAGAAGTTTAATTCAGTCGAAAACTGAATTAAACTTCAGAAAGAAACGTCTCATTTATTCCTCAATTGTGCGTCCAGCCCCTACCTGTGCTTCATCGACTTGGAGTACTCTTACCAAGCATGGCCTACTCAAACTCGAACAAGTGCAAAGTAGATACCTGCGTGTCATTTCTAAAGCATACTTCTACGTGCGCTATCAAATATTGCACGAGGACTTCAATATTGAAACTATTGATAGGTTTCTAAACAAAACCAACAGAAGTTTCTACAAAAACGCTTATAGTACTTGCAACCATCTCACGAATTTTAACTTGTTTCAACACGAAATTCCACAAAAAGATAAAGAATAACGTCTTTATGTCGCCCATCTCCTAAGAGATTCAAATTTTCCAAAGTATACCTTACTCATGTACTCCTGTATTTGTATATATTGTATACAGTTAATTTTCTGTCTCTATTTGAATTTTTTCTTTGTATTTTGCGTATCTATTCTTATCTCTGCCGCCCAACCGCTATAGTGGTTAGCGTCGCTGACTCCCGTGACGAAGGGCCCGATTTTGAGTCCCGGAGAAGGGATGGATATTTGTAAATGTACAGCGTCCGTGCGGCATGGGGTACTGTAATACGCGGCGAACCGAAAGTTCTCTCGAGAGGTTAGCAGTAGGGGAAGAGGGGTGTGAAACCCTTGGACCCGTACCTCCGGGGGGCTCTCCATCAAAACTGGAAGCATAAGTGAGCTAAATCGCATTGTCACCTGAACGGTGCTCAAGGCTGTTGCCAAAGATAAGCGTCTAAGGTTTTAGTTAAACTAACAAAGTTTTATTTTAATTTAAATCTTTCTATCCCTTCTCATTTCAACTTCCCGTTAGAATAAGCGCGCGTTTCAGCTTTATGCTAAATTGAAGTGGAGCCAAGTAGTATTTAAACGAAAGGTAGAAACCTTTCAGTGTGAGAGAGCTTTTAGTCTCAGACCACGGTTACTCTATTCGACATTCGCCTTACTAGCTAGTATTTAAATTCTAAGCCGTACCGCTTTAACGTGATTACTCATTGAAATAATTCCAAGTGCGTCAGTATTAGTTAAATCTTGCTACGTACCATTTAGTTTAGAGGCCAACCTCGCGTTATAGTTCTGTGAGCAACGACTGTTTAATTTCTTATTAGTTTTAGTTTAAATTATTTGATTGTTCATTTTAGACCGAAGTGCGGTCTCTACTTTCTGTATCCCTCCCGAGTTGGGAAGTGGTTGTAAATAATTGTGGTTTAATAAAAAAGGATTTTAAATACCTTTAAAGTGAAGTTCTTATACCATTTAATCACAATATTCTACCACAGAGCACAGCTGCATTCAGCTCCCTGTTCCAGATCAGGATTTCAGGGGTTCACGAAGATGTTTGCCAAGAATATGCACCGAACACTCAGTCCTGACAAGCGCATCTTGCGCTCCTTGCCACAAGGAATTTCATCGGTTTGGACTGACTATACGTCAGACAAATGAGCATTAGTCAACAACAATAACAATTTTTATCTCTACTAAGACTTTTTTAATCTCATATTCAAATCCATTAGGACGTTCTCCTCTCTTCTACATTTGTTAAATTTTCTCTTCTGTGAATCTCACTTGATGTATTTTTACGTGAAGTGCCTTTAGGGCAATATTTTAATTGATCTCGACACATTGAGAAATTCCAAGTATAGCGGCATAACATTACCGATACCCATACCGTAATAGTTTACCTATCGGAATTCAATCCTTTTCATTTGCAGCGAATTGTCAGTGAAATGCCGTTTTAAATCTTTCTGCTTGTAGTAAAAAAATGTATTTAATCTCTTTTTTCCTTACTTGATTTTGCTATATTCCGTATCTCTGATTTCGTAATAATGTGTCGAAATCATGCGACCTGTTTCATGTTTTGTGCTGCGGAGTAGAAAGATTTAGCGTGTCCTCTAAGGTAGAGGTTCTCATTAAGGGGGTGTTTGGCATCGGCCGTTAGCGTGTATCAAGGCCTGCCAGTATGAAAATATTCTTTTGTGTTTTCAGTGGCCTCCGTGATATTCCTACTGATCTCAAGATGGCGCTACAATCGTGCTACATTTTGCGATGTTTACAAAGATCGGAAATGTACCAAAAACAAATTCTCTCTTGTTACATGCAAAGTTTAAAAACGATTAATGCGTAATAATCAGAAATTGTTGATTTCTTCTTAATATTTCTAATTAGAAGGAAAGCATGACATTTTAAGCTACCCCATCACTTTTTTCCTCACATAAACACCAGGTATTTGATCTCAACTTTAATTCCCGCTTGCATCTAGATATGCGCTATATTGAATTGTACGCATTACAACTATTTATTCTAATTTAAAGGTAATTCAGAGCATAAACCTTACTTTTCAATTATTTACATAGTAAGGAGTCAGCAGATAGCTTCATATCATGTACTATTTCAGTGAAAAAATTTCAAAATACACTGCTCGACATTGAAAATGCAACACCCAAACCCATCACTAGAATGAGAGATGGTATTGCTACACAGCTGCCGGTTTTTTATGTTGAAACTCCCCGTAATGACGAGGGTAAGAAAATATGGCAAGTTAAATACTTATGTGATATGAAGGTTACTATAAAATCTTACAAAGGTAGGCCCGGACCAACGCAATGCTTTAATTGCCAAAGGTACGGGCATACCCAGAAGGCGTGTCACAACGAACCGCGATGTACGCTGTACTGAATCGCATAAATCTTTCGAATGCCCATATAAAAATAAAAAAGAACATGCAGCCCAGTGTGTCCTTTGTAACGGTTAGTACGCAGCGTGTAGTCTTGATTGCCCCAAGAGGCCTGGAAATATAGAACATTCTCCCAAACACTTTGAAAATAAGAAAATCATACCCAGCGCCATGACTGAAAAAGGAAAAATTTATACTCGCTCTACTGAGAGCCAATCAGAAAAAGGCACTGACTCCAAAACATACGCGGCCGCCGCCGCACTGAAGATAATTAGAAATAAACCCAAGCCAGGAGGTATAAACCTTCAAAATAATAACGAAAACGATATTGAAGGTTTTAATATATTTATTAAAAATTTATACTCTCTGTACCTGCAATTTAAAGAAGCACAAGACCAGATGAATAAGTTAAGCGTGGCTCTTGAAGCCATTAAGATGTTTGATATGAACAATCATGTATAATCACATCCAAACCAACTTAGCATGTAACAGTAGGCATATTAACTATGCAAAATTTATGTTCTTTAACTGTAATGGCATAAAAAGTCAAGTAACTGAAATTAAAGACTACATTAACAGGCATCTTAGATATC
>KK116520.1:185166-196567 GCA_000611955.2 Stegodyphus mimosarum | reverse complement strand
TGTTATCGCTCTGCATTAAATTTTAAAAAATGAAAAATCTGCATAAATGTATGCATGTTTCTCGCATTGTGATAAAACCTAGAGCCATCGAATTTTGAATGACGTAATCCTACTGCGAATATGGGCATCTGGAAGCCCTAATTTTGAATTTGAAATTTGCTTTATTATCGATTTTATGTTTTGTAACATTTCAACGAATTTCTGATTAACAAACTAAATGATTTCAAAGCGAGCAATGGCAACACTGTACGAAAGAAAAAAACATTTTTATCTCCAGCGCACGAGACTTACGGAAATTCTAAAGATATGTTCATTTTAAAATGATTTTGCGATATTGATTTTGAACTGAATTTTATGGTTTGAGTACGTAGTACATGATATTTAATAAAAAAAAGGTAGCACACGAAACGTTAAAAAAACGCGCCTTTGGACGTAATTTAAAATCTACGCAGTAGGCTCTTTCAGATTTTTTTTATTTTGAATGACATTCAATTTTCAATTAGTTACATTTGTTATGTGTTAAATAGCACTAACTTTACTTTTTCCATATATGTTCTTGATTCATCTTTCTTTCAGAGATTCCTTGCAGGGAAATTCATGGAAAGACACATTTTTAGTTTTCCTGTGAACGAAACTGGAAAACGGCACGCAACAATATACCATCCTGTGTTACTATTAGTAAACAGCGACACTTTTTAATAAAATACACTTTTCGTTAACAACGAGCCACGTTACAAATAGTGAACGGGTGAATGCGGAGATCGGAGATCATCATTCGTTAAGTGGTGTTCGACCCGAAGGCCTTTACCGCTACATGTTTATCATTCCCCTGAGGACCTGTAAAAGTTTGCTAAATTCCATAAAAATGGGAAAATCCTGTGCACTTATAATAAAAGTGCAAAGTCTTCAATAGAAGTTGATCAAGAGAGGGGCCACCTATCGGCCACGTATGAAGTCTTCGTTGGATACGCAATAATAGCAATTAGATATAGTCAGGCGTATCTTTTCGCAATGGCATATCTTTTACACATTATCGTAGATTTGAGACGGTAACGTACAGTAAAAATAGGAAATAATATATACTAGTCCCAGAAAATTTTTGTGCTTTCGTCTGAGGTGAAAGATAGCAAAATTGTAGCAGAAAGCGAGCGTCACCTAGTGATGAATTTCGCGAAAGCCTGGTAGAGTGTGGCAGGCCTTAAGTCCGCCGTGTTTTTATCTAACCTTCTCGATTTTTCCGAGTATTGGTCTATTTCGCGTTATATACCAATGATCATTTTGATTTGAAAGCATTAGATTAACATTATTTATATTGAGAAATTGTAGCGAGAGGTGAAAAGAGTGGCTTACTGAAAGATATTTTAAATAAGCTTTGAACGATGAGTTAGTTTTACGATTTAGAAATTTTTTCTGATCCGTATTCATTATGTTTCAGATTTTAAAAGATCGATATTTAAAATATAATTATTTATCTGACGCTCATCTCATATCATACTTCAAACTCGAATCTATGCAAGCTATTTAAAAACCAAAATATTCCTATAATTTTCTACAGTTTCATTCATACTCTAATACTGTGGCGACATCATTCGCGTTGATGAAGCGCCATCAGCGAAACTTCTCTCATGCGTTTTTCTTTTCACCAGAGTGGCAACAGTAAGCCTTCAATAAGAAAACGAACACTGACTGATTTTCTGTCTGTATTATTCCATATCCAAAAAAATGTAAATAAATATTAATCTTCTTGGAGTCAGAACGACGTTTAAAGTTTCCTATGTTCCAAACTTCCACACTGGTTTACCCGGATGCGATCCAATTCAACTTATGAAGTGTAAAGATGGAAAAAGAACGTACGATGTTTTTGTAATATAACGAGACTGAAATACTCTTAAAATGGTAAGTCCATTTTAAAAATTCTTGTTCTATATTGCAATATGCCTTCAGATGTAATGTATGCAATTAGAATTCTCTGAATGCATCAAATGTGTTAAGAATAAATGAACTAGTTTTTACTAAGCAATCTTTAAGCAGAAAAGCTTAAGCTTTAAAAAAATAAAAAGTTGGATAAAGGTAGCTGCACTTCCGTTAAGCCTAATTCTACTATGGCTGAAGGAGATGAAAGTAAAGAAACTGAAACTAATGCCACACCTGCGACTGTCGCCAAGGTCAGCATCAAAATTCCCCCTTTTTGGAAACCTGACCCTAAAATATGGTTTCTTCAGATTGAAGCCCAATTTCGCAATGCTGGAATAACGGCTGATCAAACAAAATATGATTATGTAGTCAGTTCTATTGAAACAGGGACATTGTCACAAATCTCTGATATTCTCACTAAACCACCAAACAACGGCAAATATCTGGCCATTAAAAACAGGCTGATTGAAATTTTTGCCGACTCTGAAACACAGAAAACCCAGAAACTTCTGACCGAATTAGAACTGGGTGATAAGAAACCATCCCAACTTCTCTGCGAAATGCGTAACTTGGCGGCTGAGAACGTGCCAGATGAATTTTTGAAAACATTGTGGATGCAACGACTACCACTTAATATGCGGAGCATTTTATGTGTAAGCAGTGATGATTTGTCAAAATTGTCTACAATGGCTGACAAAATTTGGGAATTAAATCCCAATCCACCACAGGTAGCTCGCATTGTTTCTTCCCCATCTGATAACATTACCGCCGAAGATCTACAGAAACAGATATCAAACTTAACACTGCAGGTAGCAGAAATGAATAGGCGTAGAAACCCCAGTCCAGAAAGACGACGATACAAGTCGAATTCTAGAAATAGTTTCAAAAATAACAATAACCCCAGTCCAGAAAGACGACGATACAGGTCGAATTCTAGAAATAGTTTCAAAAATAACAATAACCCAAATAATTGTTATTTTCATCAACGCTTTGGTGAGAGAGCGTACAAGTGCACTCCACCATGTAAATATCAGGCCTCGAAACAGGAAAACTGAATCCCCGGCCTTCGATGACGACAGAAAGTCAAGGGGTACAGCTGAGTCGTCTATATATTCGTGACAACGCATCAGCAACCCATTTTTTAATTGATACCGGAGCGGAAATATCGGTTATTCCACCAACACCATCGGAAAAAAGAACTGTGGCTAAGCTTGAGTTATTCGCAGCTAACGGTACAACAATCAAAACATATGGTCAAAAATTATTAGAGCTAGATTTAGGGCTACGCAGATCTTTCAACTGGCCTTTTATCATTGCGGATGTTAATAAACCTATCGTCGGAATAGACTTTCTTTCACATTTTAATTTGTTAGTTGATAGTAAAAACAGAAAATTAATTGATGGCACCACCTCATTAGCAACTACAGGTGCTTTGTGTAACAATAGCGTCACTCCTAAATTCATTGTTAATACTTTTCACAACCCATATAGAGACATCCTAAACAAATTTCCTAACTTACTTAAACCCAACATAAAAAACAATAAAGTTAAAGAACATGATGTGCAACATTACATCGAAACCAAAGGTAACCCTGTATCCTTTAAAGTCAGAAGACTTTCTCAAGAAAAGTTGATTGCCGCGAAAAAGGAATTCGATTATATGCTGCAGGAAGGTCTCTGCAGACCATCCAAAAGCAGCTGGTCAAGTCCATTACACCTCACTTTAAAAAAATCCGGTGACTGGAGACCATGTGGCGATTACCGTGGCCTTAATGCAAATACTGTTCCAGACCGTTACCCACTACCATTTCTAACGGACTGTACTCATATTCTGTATCGAAAAACAATTTTTTCAACAATAGATTTGCTAAGAGCCTACCAACAGATTCCTGTGCATGAAGCTGACATTCCGAAGACAGCCATCATAACACCTTTCGGACTTTTTGAATTTCCTTATATGACATTTGGCTTACGCAACGCTGCACAAACCTTCCAAAGGTTTATGAATACAGTGCTTAGCGGCCTAGACTTTGTATTTTGCTATCTCGACGATATCCTCATCGCCTCGCCAGACACTGAAACACACAAAAAACATCTTGAATTAATATTCCAAAGACTCAATAACTATGGACTGTGCATAAACATTGCAAAATGCAAATTTGGTCTGAGCAAAGTTGAATTTTTAGGATATGAAATATCAAAGGAAGGAATCAAGCCTCTTTCATCGAAAGTCAATACAATTAAAGAATATCCTAAACCACAATCCTTTACAAGCTTACGCAGATTTTTGGGCATGGTGAACTTTTACCATCGTTTCATTCCAAACTGCGCCAAACTACAACAACCCCTGACAATCTTACTGAAAGGAGTGAAGAAAAACAGCAAAAAAGCTTTAATTTGGACCGAAGATGCGCTGAAGGCTTTCACTGATATCAAAAGCGCACTGTGCAACTCTGTAATGTTAGTTCATCCCAATCAAG
Source organism: Stegodyphus mimosarum (assembly GCA_000611955.2). Taxonomy (NCBI): domain Eukaryota; kingdom Metazoa; phylum Arthropoda; class Arachnida; order Araneae; family Eresidae; genus Stegodyphus; species Stegodyphus mimosarum. The sequence goes on along the minus strand of KK116520.1, from coordinate 192,173 downwards.
CGGCGCAGATCACCCTAACTACAGATGCATCTGATTCTGCCGTGGGTGCCGTGATTCATCAACTATCCGATAATGACAAACAACCGCTAAGTTTTTTCTCCCGATCTCTCTCACAAACACAGAGAAATTACAGTGCATACGATCGAGAACTACTTGCAATCTACCTAGCGATAAAGCATTTTAAACACATTCTGGAAGGACGATCGTTTACTGTCTTCACTGATCATAAACCTATCACTTTCGCTTTCCACCAAAATTTAGATAAAGCTTCTCCAAGACAAGTACGGCAGTTGAACTACATTGCCGAATTCACTACAGACATACGCTACATTTCTGGAGAAGAAAACATTGTAGCTGACACGCTATCGAGAATCGACACCATCGCTATCCCAGCTCCAATTGATTATACAGTTATTGCAGATTGCCAGGAGGATGAAGACCTCAGGATTCTTAAATCAAATTCCAGTTTCAAAATAGTACAAATTCCTATTCCGGATAGCAATAAGAAAATTTATTGTGATACCTCCACTAATTTTAACAGGCCATATATTCCTAAAGAATTTCGAAAACAATTATTTTGCTCTATACATAACTTATCCCATCCTGGAATTCGTGCAACAACGAAGCTGGTGACAAAAAGATTCATCTGGCCTGGCATAAACAAAGACTGTCAGCTGTGGTCTAGAGCATGTTTGCAATGCCAACGAGCCAAAATACACAAACATACCCATGCTCCAGCTGCTGAATTCAAAGTCCCCAGTCAACGTTTCAAGCACCTTAATATCGATATTGTTGGCCCCTTACCATCTTGCAAAGGTTTTAGGTACCTGGTTACCATCATCGATAGATTCACTCGGTGGATCGAAGCTGTACCTCTGGAAGACCAAACCGCAGAGTCCGTCGCCCATGCCCTCATCACGACTTGGATTTCCAGATTTGGAATTCCAGAGAAGATAACGTCTGACCAAGGTCGACAATTTGACAGCCAACTCTTCAGATCCTTGAGCAAATACTTAGGCTTCAAGGCTAATAGCACCACGGCTTATCACCCACAGTCTAATGGTTTAATTGAACGACAACATCGAACCTTGAAAAACAGCCTAAAATCCCACCTGCAAACGTCAAATTCTTGGACTGACGTTCTACCTTTGATTCTTCTTGGCATTCGATCCGCCATTAAAGAGGATTTGCATTGTTCTTCTGCTGAACTTGTGTACGGTGCACCAATCTGTTTGCCTGGAGAATTTTTCAGTTATGTCCCCACTGTTACGCATTCAGATTTTATACAAAAATTGCAAAGTCACATCCAAAACCTAAAACCAACACCGACAACCAGCCATGAAAAAAAAACAATTTTCGTACACAAGGACTTAGCAAATTGTTCACATGTATTCATCTATAATAACATGATTTCATCTTCTCTTCAACCAGCCTATCTAGGACCATATTTAGTTAAGAAACGTTTCGAGAAATTTTTCGATGTGGAAGTTTCAGGTAAAATTAAAAGGATATCGATAGATAGACTGAAACCATGTTTCAGCCTCAAGAATGAAATAACAGCAAATCTCCAGACACACGAAGCTGATAACTCCAAAATCTCACCTCCACTTCCTAGAGACAATGATTCTTCCAAAGATATTCATCCTAGATACACAAAAGCTGGACGAAGGGTGAGATTTCCTGCATACCTGAAGGATTACAAGGTATAACGCTATCACTGGCAAGGGGGTGTGTGGCGACATCATTCGCGTTGATGAAGAGCCATCAGCGAAACTTCTCTCATGCGTTTTTCTTTTCACCAGAGTGGCAACAGTAAGCCTTCAATAAGAAAACGAACACTGACTGATTTTCTGTCTGTATTATTCCATATCCAAAAAATGTAAATAAATATTAATCTTCTTGGAGTCAGAACGACGTTTAAAGTTTCCTATGTTCCAAACTTCCACAATACATTAATCCAGTTGCTTTGTGTGTTCGGATAGAAGTAATGTGTGTGCGAAGCACGTGAATGTACTTCCAAAAAATTTTGTCAGAAATAAGTCAGTCTTATTTTGAAATGTAAGAATAATACCTTATTTCTAAATGGAATACTTCAATAAAGACATGAAAAATCAGTCTACTAATTACCTGTGAAAAACGTCATTTGTGTTGTTGGAAGTTTTTGCAGTTGAAGATGGATATCCACATTGAGAGTAAATCATATGATTGTGAAATTTGTTGTGAATCCTTTCCAAGACCATCCCATTTAAAGAAACATATGCTTCTACATAGTGGGAAGAAACTTCATGCATGTGAAGTGTGTGGTATATTTTTTTCGCATAAATCTAATTTACATAAACATGTACTTATCCACATAGGGAAGAGAGCTCATGTTTGTGATAAATGTAATAAATCATTCCTACGAAAAGAGCAGTTAATGTCGCATATTCGCATACATACAGGTGAGAAGCCTCATGTATGTACTACGTGTCACAAGTCGTTCACAAGGAAGCAGCATTTAGTAGTACATATGCGTGTACACACAGGAGAAAAGCCTTTTGTATGTGTTATATGTACTAAGTCATTTACTCAGAATTCTGAGTTACAAATGCATTTGCGCATTCATACAGGGGAGAAACCGTATGTATGCCATATATGTAATAATTCATATACACAGAACCATGCATTGCTGGCGCATATGCATGTTCACACAGGAGAAAAGCCTCACAAATGTACTGTATGTAATAAGTCATTTGGACGAAAGCAAAATTTAATTGAACATACACATTCTCACACCGGAAGAAGACATTTTTGTAACCTGTGTGACAAGTCATTTATGCGAAAGCGTAGTTTAGTATTGCATTTGCGTTCTCATACAGGAGAGAAGCCTCATGTATGTGATATATGCAACAAGGCATATGCACGAAGGAAGAACTTAGTTCAGCATGCACTTAACCACACAGCAAAAAAATATATATGTGACATATGTAATATGTCATTCACGCAAAAGCATGACTTAGCAGATCACGTATATATTCACTTAGGAGAGAAAAAGTCACTGGGAGAAAAGCAGAATATGGTGCAGTGTATACTTAAACACATTGCAGAAAGATATGTATGTGATAAATGTAACACATCATTTGCACAAAAACAGGATTTAATAGAACATATACATAATCATTCAAGAGAAAAAAAATTATTTGCACAAAAGCAGAATTTAGTGGTTAATGCACCTAATCATTCAGAAAAAGAATATGTATGTGACATGGTTAATACATCATTCATGCAAAAGCAGGATTTAATGAAATATAGCCATTTGAAAAAGTCGCTTGCACAAAAACGGAACTTTATAGAGTCTAAGCAGTCAGGAAAAAAATATCTGTGTGACAAATGCAATGCATCATTCACACGAAAGCATGATTTAGTGGAACATTTACATTCTCACTCAAAAGAGAAATCTCATGTTTGCTATATATGTGATAAATCATTTGAAGAAAAGCAAAATTTTGAAGAGCATATGCTTATCCATTCAGCAAAAGAATACACATGTGATGTATGTAATAAGTCATTCACGCAGGAAGGTGATTTAATTGAACATTTACGTATTTCCACAGGAGAGAAGTCTCATGTAAGTATGGGTGATAACTGATTTACTTGAAAACATTGTTTATTATATTACATATAGGAACAGAGAAAGTGTTGAAAATAGACCAATCATAATTGCACTTTCATTTTATGTGCTATCTAGTCCATATATTTGCTATTTAGTCATAAGTACACATTTGTTTTTTCATTTAAGCACTGAGTCAGCAAGTAATAGTATGCTGAACTGTTTTCTTTGAAGAGATGATGCCAACGTCACCCTACTGATTCATCACTGATCGTAGGCCTTAGTCTTCTTTACCCCACTGAAGGAGCAAAAATTCATCTCAAAATATACATAGTTGACTTTTAATTAACCTATGAAAGATTGATAATGAAATTATGCTAACTGATTTACATGAAAACATGGTTTATTATATTACATATAGGAACAGAAAAAGTGTTGAAAATAGACCAATCATAATTGCACTTTGGTTTTAAGTGCTATATAGTCCATATATTTGCTATTTAGTCATAAGTGCACATGTGTTATATCTTTTAAGCACTGAATCAGCAAGAATAGTTCCTGAGTTTGACTTTACTTTGGCATGTTGAACTGTTTTCTTTGAAGAGATGGTGTCAACGTCACCCTACTGATTCATCACTTAGTCTTCTTCACCCCCACTGAAGGAGCAAAAGCTCATCTCAAAATATGCATAGTTGGCTTTTAATTAACCTATGAAAGATTGATAATGAAATTCTGTTACTCATCGTAGGTTGAATTTTTTAACTGTGTGTAGGTTGTGTTTAGTACATTATTGTGTGGTTTTCATCATTTGCTGATAAAATATGCAATATTTCCCTTAGAAAGTCATGGAATGTTTTTCTTCCTATGGGTAGGTATTACTAGTGTGCTTTTATTCAGTTTATACATCAAAGGATTGGCATATGCATGTGTGTGATATGTATAAAATATGTAAAGCTTTTTAAAAGAAAATATAAAAACTGTATATGTAAGGTTTATATTTCATCCTTGTGATATGTAATATATCTCAAGGTTGAAAGTATAAAGCAACTGTATACATATGCGAGCGAGGTAAGTTGTATATATTTATACAATTTTAAGTATTTAATAATGGTAAGTATGTAGTGTTTTTGGTGAAAATGCGCTTTAGCCCACTGCTTGGCGATGTTTTGAAAATCGCCAATTTGGCGCGTTTCTGAGAAACGTCTTTGCAATTGCAACCTTCCCGACACGCTCCGCGAAAACCTATTGTAAACAAAACATAGAATTCTAAAGCATAAATTAGTATGGAAACTGTTTCCACAAAAAGATAATAAAATAATATGCAAAACGAACATTATGATCATTAAAATATTTGTCAGTTATTATTTACATTTTATGTTGTAATACTTACACATTTAATGCCGTTACATAACCTTCCCGACACGCTCCGTGAAAACGTAACCAAAATGGCATCGGAGAAAGAAGGAATTTTTTTTAAAAGGGCATTAAAATTACAAATGATACCATGTACACACCGTTCCATTTTAACTTAAAAAAAAAATCTGCGAATTGCACAATGTAGGCAACGTACACAAATGAACAAACACACCGTTCCGTTTTAACTTAAAAAAAACATAAGAATTGCACAATGTACGCAACGTGCACAAATGAACAAAATAACTAAAATAAATTACAAGAAAATGCCATGTGCACAGCGTTCCTTTTCAAGTTAAAAAAAACTTCAGCGAATTGCACAATGTAAGCAACGTACACAAATCAACAAAATAACGAAAATAAATTACAAGAAAATGCCATGTGCACAGCATTCCGTTTTAACTTAAAAAAACATCAGCGAATTGCACAATGTAGGCAATGTGCACAAATCAACAAAATAACCAGCTTTCATACACCAATCAATCACCGCACTTCCAATAAAGTAATAACTGTACATGTACATTCACTCACCTCTCTCAGCATCACAGCTAAATCCATAGCGACTTAGTATTTAGCGAAATATACGTACGAAAATAGCAAACAGTCAATAGAAAAACACCGCATTCAAAGAATAAAACGAGAACTGAAATAACTACTCAAATTAACACATAAGAATTTCGAATAAACCGCTACGTCATCTCACATTACCAATAAAACCGTTCTTTATAAAATAGGAAATATGTGTGCGCGAAAACTACATGTTTCCGTAGCTTCAAAATACCCAATCAGCCATGTTCGCGGATATACGGAGTTACCCATGTTGGCGCGTTTATTGCTCATTCAAAAACAATCGCCGTCAAGCAGTGGGCTAAAGCGCATTCCAACCGTGTTTTTATTTTCATATGTTTGCATTGTGAAAGAAATGCAACTTCATATGTAAATGATGGTATAATAATTCATGCGGAAAAAGCCATATTTTAAATTCATGATTTTAATGAATAATGAGCATGGGTTTATTATCGCAGAGAACCCATTGATGAATTTACATTTTGTACTTGCCAACAACATATCGGCAGTAGTTTTAAACATTATATTAAGTTATAAAGTTCACAGAAAAAATGTATTAAATCTAAAATAAGTCAAACTAGCTGGTATACAAGCTACTTAATGTATGTGAATTAAAGTTAGATAAAAAAAATATCTTAAGCATATACAGTACAAATTCTGAGATCTAGACTCGTTGTGATTTATGAAATAATGAATCATTTATGATTTAAAGGTATCAAAATTTACGTAATAAAATGCTTAATATTTATTTGTTTACTTTGTTAAACATTTCTTTCAGTGTAAGTTGTTTAAATTGCTTCATTTTTTTTTTGTGCTAATACTTTTTCTTTAATTCTACAGACAGACATAATTTCTTGTTCACTTACAAAGTTCCATTGTTCAAGTCCCGTAATTGTTGTGTGGAGAATTCTGACTAACTTAACAGTTGAAATTTTTTCATTTTCAGTACTCTCTCTGTCACAGTCTTCACTATTGGTAGCAGTATTTTCTAAATCTAGAACCATACTATAGATTTCACTGTCGATTGATTGTTGATTATCTTCATTTTTTACCACTTCTGCATATTTCTTAAAAAATTCCATTAATTAGGAAATTTCTCTCTTGGTTTGTGATATCTGAAAAACTTCATATTTGTGGCCATCTTCTTCATCATTCTCACCATGGAATATGGTAGCTGGCCATAAATTATGCCAATCGTTTTTTAAACTATCTTTAGATACATCCTCCTATGATCTTGCGATGCTCTATACAGTAGATTTTATGCTATAATATTTAAAAAATTCTTGAATAGTCTTGCTGTTATTTAAGAAATTTAACATGGATTTTAAAAATGCTACTTTATATTTGCAATTCGGCGTCTGCACTGTTCCGATTTCCATAGGCTGAATGATGGACGTACAATTTGGAGGAAAGAATAATATGGATACATTGTCTTTCC
>KK116520.1:159147-177277 GCA_000611955.2 Stegodyphus mimosarum | reverse complement strand
GTGTGCAATACAAGGAAAAAAAATATGTTAAAGTGAACTTTTGGAAGAGTGAATGAACTTGCTGTAAGACTTTCTTCCTTTTTTAAACTTGAATTCTGTTGATGGATCTCGCCATTAATATTATTTTCAAGCACAAAATGTGAAAGCAGTGGGATGAATGAATATAAAAAGAAGTCCATTAAACTTCATTCTTACTGTAAATATTTGCCATTAGTATTCCTTTTTTTCAAATATATTTTAAAATTATATGAAAAGTTAGTATTGAGTGTGCAATACAAGGAAAAAAAATATGTTAAAGTGAACTTTTGGAAGAGTGAATGAACTTGCTGTAAGACTTTCTTCCTTTTTTAAACTTGAATTCTGTTGATGGATCTCGCCATTAATGGAATTTTCAAGCACAAAATGTGAAAGCAGTGGGATGAATGAATATAAAAAGAAGTCCATTAAACTTCATTCTTACTGTAAATATTTGCCATTAGTATTCCTTTTTTTCAAATATATTTTAAAATTATATGAAGAAAAGTTAGTATTCAGCAGGCAATTTGTGTAGTTTCTATTTAATTTGTGACACATTTTTTAATCCAAATTGTAAAAAAAAAGTCATGATATTTCCATTTGAACATCTCCATTATGTAACTAATATATTTTGAAAAAATTTAAATGACTTTGATGCTGCAGTGTTGCCAGCTATTATTACTCACATTGATTACAGGCCACATCATATAATGTATCTGTGTATTTTAAATCGATGTTTTTACATACATTTTGCCATTAAACTATACTATCTGATAAACAACTTCTTAAAATAGGGCTGCAAATCAAATTTATTGTAAGAAATTTCCAGTTCCTCTTATTTAAAAAAATAATCTATTACAATGCAGTTCTGCCAATCACTAATTGAATTCTTTTAAATTGTGTTACATGTTTAATAATTTTTATAAAAATTTATGTTTTTAAGTAAAGGAAGTAATCTCATTTGTCTAATGTTATTCGAGGTAATATTTTCCGAACGTAGTTTGGTATATACATATTTTCTCATTGGCTATGAAAGTTGATGGAAATCCTGTTAAACTTGTGTCAGTTGAATCTTGAAGGAAGAGATGGTTCTTTATAGTTAGATAATAGCAGATCACTTTCATTTAGTTATGTGATTGACATATATAGATTACTAATATATTATGTAAGAGAACGCAAATAAATAACAGTTTAAGTGGGCTAGATGCATGGTTGGTTTTCTCCATGTGTAACATGAATATGAGTTAGTTTAGTTTAGGAATTTCTCCATGAAAATATCCCTCCCCTTATTCATATAGCCCTTGTGTACTTTGCCATATTCAAATAACCTAACCTAACCTTACATTTGAATGCTGTTCACAATTATGGTTTATGGTAAATCAAACATTAAAGATATTTTTTAAATTTTTGTTAGAGTACAGAGAAAATTACTCATTATTTGTAATGTCTGTTACTGTTTTGGATCTCTAGATATCCATACTCTATATAGTCATTTGGTCTTTAACTGTAATAATTCATTTGCATCATTGGAAAGAAACATTATATCTGTTTCAACGATTCATCCATTGCCACTTGTTTTTCTATATCAGACACATATACCGTATTTTTCGCCGTATAAGACGCACTTTTTCTCCCCAAAGTCGGGGGGGGGGGTGAAGTGCCTGCGTCTTATATGGCAAATACAAAAGCCCACCATGGCGCCGCTCTGCCTTGGCGCCGTCTGAGACCAGGAAGCCCCGCTTTGCCTCGCACTGTATCTGGACGGTCTCTTTGTGCACTTTTTAGAGTCTCGTAAGCCAGCGCGGGAGCGGGTGAAGGCACGCGCATCTGCGCTCAGCTAATAGCAGTGCGGGAGCAAGCGGATAGCTGTGAGCTGTGATATATGTAGTATGGTATATCTGAATGAAATATATCATATTTCATACCACCCCATCAAGATGTCGAAGCAGAAGAGACTGGCATATAAAGTTGCTTTCAAGCTGGAAGTAATAAAATTTGCTAAGGAGCATGGAAACAGAGCAGCGGAGAGACACTTTGGGCCACCTCCAACTGAGAAAATGATAAGAGAGTGGAGGAAACAGGAGGATCAGCTCCAAAAGTTGGATAAAAGCAAGCACACCTTGCGTGGACCAACTGCAAGGTGGCCAGAGTTAGAGGTAGAAGTAAAGGAGTGGATCACACGTCACCGGCAAAATGGACTTTCTGTCTCAACAAAAATGATAATTTATGAGGCCAAACGCATTGCTGTGGAGAAAGGCATTCAGGATTTCACCGGATCACCATCGTGGTGCTATAGATTTATGAAGAGATCTTTCTATGCGCACCAAAACCAGAATTGCACAAAAAATGCCAAAGGAATACGAATCAAAGATTCTGTCTTTTCATAAGTTTGTTATTGATGCGAGGAAGAAGAATAACTTTGAAATGAGCCAGATTGGGAACATGGATAACTTAACCTGCTGTTAACTTTATACAGTTGATATAAAATATTTTACTACAGAATTTGGTTCATAATCTTTTTTTCTAGATTTGCCTCCTTTAAAATTGGGTGCGTCTTATATGCCGGTGCGTCTTATACGCCGAAAAATACGGTACTTCTAAGTTTCTGTGCTTTTATTCTCACCCTATATACAGCCATCTGTTTTCACTTAAGGAGACTTCTGAGAATGTAAAACTCGGTATTAAAATTCCAAAAGCAGAAACAAGAAAGAGGTGCATGTTGTCTTTAAAGAAACCACATTACACTGTATGCGTGCAGAAAGCTAAATCTGAGAAAGCTATATCTTTTGCCAAAAACTGCACTATGCTGTCCACGACTAGGCTAAAACATTAAAATTCCAATCAGAGGGATCATAATCTGCAGCCAAGCTACTGAAAAGGGCCGGAGAAGTGAAAAACCGCCTGCGGGAATGCTACACACATACCTGGGTTGAACAATAAATATTTTTTGGCAACATTGTGCATTCTCCTTCATCAATATATTCTCATGGCTTATTGGTAGGGGTGTACCAAAAAAATTAACTGGCAAAATATTAGGTACTAATTAACTACTCTGTTATCGGGACGGGATTGCCCTCACCAACCTGTTAAAAATCCCCCATCTACTTTAACACAGCCTCTTTCTGCTCAGACATTTGTAGATTTAAAATTTCCTGTTAGAAGACATCTGTAAATTTTCAAGTCCTTGCTACATAATGTAGAGTTTTATGAAATTAACTCAAAAATATGTTATCAGAATAATTATACACTTCTAAATTTTAAAAAGAAATTAAAAGACATTCATAATTGGGGACATTAAAATCAAAACATACTGATAAGGCAACCAAAGCAGCTGAAATATAAACAGAATCTTAGTTTTAAAAATGTTATGATACTTCTTTACTATTGCAGCTTCCATTTTTTAAATGTCAAGCTGGCATCAGAATTATTGCCAAGTTTACTTCTCATGTACACTTTGTAGGTGTCATGTTCCCTCAGTTGCTTTTAATATGGCATAAGGATTTCAAGGTCTCAAAGATTTTCTCAACATGAACTCTGCAAAGTAAAATTCATGATGATAGTGAAATATGCCTCTTCGATTTTTATTCCACCACTTAGTGGAGCTCCACAGTGTTTCTGTATTTTATGTATGAGCAGTTGCTGTGTTAAAGCAACAAAATGAAATTTATTGTCCACAGTAAAATGTCTCTAAGCTGCTTTTTACCAGTTCCATATGCTCAGCAGAAGTATGAATAAATTGTCGTTCCCTCTTGTAGACAATCGACAATTTCTGCCCTGACTATGACTGAGCATGTGCTCTCTCTATTTAGAAACTGAATGAGAAAGAATTTCTCAATTTGGCATAGCTGGTCTAATATGCAGTACTCTGAAAGAATCATGCCATTTTTGGTTTTTTCCCCGTATAAACAGATTTTCGCCTATGTTCGCAATTCTTTCAGTGCTACCTATTCACATATTTGGTTGTCAGATTATATGTAGAGAATACATCTCCCTCAAAAAACACCTTCAGTGTATAGTCACATTTTTATAGTGCTTCTTTAATCTTGCGGTGTTACAAATAAATCTGAAGTCACTGAACCAGTTATTAAAACATGTGTTTTTCTTTCATTTACAAATTTTCAAGCTGCACATCTAAATGCTTTCACTGATGTGAAGTTTTATTTAATGGCCATTTTTGTATATTTGAATGCGATGTAAAATATGCATCTTTCTTCTCAGTAAATTAAAAAAAAATAAATGCATTAACATGTGGAATATTGAGAGCTCTTCTTGTGATGAGAAAATTATGAGCAATTATGAATTATTTGCGTGTGAATGGTAAAAATATGATAACATGGTTTTCTCGAAGCTCTTCTCATCACGAGCAAACTGTAAATGATCATTGTTGGGACTGCCAGATGTCTCAAAATGGTTTACATTGGCGTTTATGAAAAGTTTTGACACTTTACAAAACGGGATCCGTAATAATAAGGAAGAAACAGCATTACATGCTTACTAAAGCTGGGTTTAATTTATTTGATTACAGCACATAAAGGGAACGTAAAGGGGCCTAACAGGATGGATGTCTTTGTGAAAAACTTTCTGAGGGAAACTGGCGCGTACCTACATTAGAAAAGCTTGGAATCCATTTTTAAGGCTTAAATTGATATTAGCTTTCTATGAAATACCTTGCCAGTTTCACAAGGAGTCATTCATATTAAAATTTGAGTGTATTTCACAGGATAAAAATTTGGGGGAAAGTGCAGAATCACCCACTGCTTGGTGCATTTTTAAGATCGGTGTCCATGTACACATCGACCTATTTTCACTTAAAAAAAAATCTCAGAATTGCACAAACTCAGCACTACACACTCCTTTGACTTTCCACGTTCTGTTTTTATTTAAAAAGTCAAAAGAAATTGACAAAAATCCAATTCTTCTTACTCTTGTAAAAAACGCCAAATAGAAGTGTGTGATTCTGCACTTTAACGAAAATTTGTTATTCAAATTTAGAATGGGCACAATATGTTTCTCAAAACTATTCAGAATATACTTGTATACACATTAAAATTTATAAACATGTAAAACTATAAAAAAAAATCTTGCAGGAGATCTGTTTAAATATACTACATGATAGTTCTTCCGTCCAACGACTACGCAAATAATTTATATTTAAACCACATTCCTTTCAGATATACAGTAAAATAATACAAGATGCCACATTTATTACAAAAATGTTTCGTAATTTTAAATTCACATAAAGAAGCAAGTATTAATTTTTTTTCTAATACAATGTAGAAATTAAAGCACAAAACATTAATTATTGGGTCAAATGTATTGCAGATATTAACACAAATAATTTAAAACTGAAATCTCATTTATTTCTCAGTGATTTAAAATAAACACAAGAGTGTATTGGAAAGATATATATGCTAAAATGGTAATATTTAAAGAAATGCGGTACATTGAAACCCATATCACGCAAGCATGTTTCAATTTATGCGCAAAAAAAAGAGCATATCCTTTCATGTCTCTTTAATGTGACATCATCTTACACCCACGTTATATTTGCCACCTGCGCATTTGGACAAGCGCCTGGCCCCAGCCACCACCCCTGTTCTTATTGGTTGCCGTTTATGACGTCAGGTTGAAGAGATTTTCTTATCGGTTTCGTGTAAGTTAGGTGAACTTATACTTTTTTGGTCTTGGTTATGTTTTGTATAAATGTGAATTTGTGGAATGTAACAGAGTATTTGCAATTAAAGCAAGCTTTTCGCGCTCAAAAATGCCGCGGAGAATTCATGACATCACAAGTAGTGTCCAATAAGAGCTTGGGATGGTGGCTGGGGCCAGGCGCTTGTCGCATTTGGGGATTTAGCGCCGATCAAATTGTGGAGCTGCCAGATTTTAGCAGGGTTGCTACTCAAACAGGAGAATAAAATTTCCTGACTTTTCCAGGTGTGTTTTGCTGAAAGATAAATTAATTACGGTGTCACTTGAAAACACAAAAATTACATGCGACTTAACCACACACAATATATATATATATATATATGATATATAATCCCCAAAGCATTACTATTATAACTGTAATAGGAGTTGCTTTCCACAATGATGACTGAGATTAGAATCTGTCCAATTTGGATTAAAAAATGCCTTTTTTTTTAGACATTTTGCAGCTAAACGAAAGAAAGAAATCTGTTTAATGATATTTTAAAATAAATTCATGTATTTTATATTTATTTAGCATTTATATTTTCGTGATGTTATGTCATCATACTGCTAGAATTAGTTTCAGGATCATGGCATAGAAAATTTCCTGATATTTGAAAGTATTATTTACTAATAATAAATAAATTTAGTTGGTAGAAGCCACATTTCATGGTACAAATAACATCAAAATAAAGTTAATTACATAAAAATTGAATTACAATAGTCAACCATATTTTGGCGAATATTTGGTTAGCCTAGACGACTGATTACTATTTTTTTTTAATTTGATGTAAAACAACAAGTAAGGCATTTATTTAAAAAAAGTTTAAGAGATTTTGTGGTAAAATCCTAGTATATGCTATGGCCTTGGCAACGGGCTGCTAAAGCCCGCCGGGAACTGAGGAAATTCTACCAATCAAAAAGAGCCGTTGCGCTGGGGACTTTTGGCATTATTTTCTGTTCGCCAAATGCAATTTTTGTGCAAAACTGGTATACAAGATAGTATGCCAGACTTGTTAATGCAATGGTAACTTTTTGGTTAAGTTATGGAAATTATGAGCGCTTCTTAGGTAGCAGCGGGTCATTTTGCTTTGATTATTATTTTAAAGTACTCGCTTAATTTAATTTAAATTACTATAGGGGTGATTAGTTAAGAATGTACAATATTTATAGTATGTACAATATTTTAAAAAAAGCTTTCTATCCCACTCAATTTGTTTTGTCGTTACCGAATTACCTTTTGATTTCCTCATACCCTTGATTCACTATTGTTAAAAATTACTCTATTGTGAAATGTCTTCACTCGTATATTTGAATATGCTTGGTGATATCTAGGTACTCATTAGTTCATGTACTGCCAACATCGTAATATTCAATAAAGAAAAGTATTTTAAGAGTATAATAGTTTTCTATTAAAATATCCTTAATATATGAGCTTGTTTTAATTATTTTTGTACAAATAATCCAAATTTAAGATAACAATTGAAGATGGCTACTTGTAAACTAAGGAAGCAATATGAATGTATAGCCAGGTATGCATGTAGCATCCCTCATGCAGTCTTTCATTCTCAAGACATTTTCTCCAATGGGACATCATGTTATGATTTTTTCTATGGAAATTTTGGGATTTTACCATAAAAGTGGACCTCACATTTAAATATTCGTCATTATCGACTAAGTTTTCTGCACGCATACAGCATACAATAGCTTCCTTAAAGGCATCGTGTATGTCCTTTTTGGGATTTAGCTGCCAAAATTCTACAATTCTCCAAAGTACTTTTGTTTTTTAGTAGAAACAGGTTGCTGTGTACATGGGAAGAATACTACTACAAAGAAATAAGAAGTGTGCAAAAAAGTAAGGTAGTACAGTCAGTCACAAAAGTCTTCGAACACCGGCACCCATTCAGAAAATATACTTTTGAGGGAAAAAACAAAATGATAGTTTAAACCAATCACGGTTAAAAAAAAATTTTTTTTTTTACAAAAATCTCTATCAACTTAAATGTGTCGTCTTCATTTCATACTTGAATGTGTTACGAGAAAATTTGGAAAGTAAACAAAAAATTGCTGTAGTTTAAAATACGTTCCGTAATGAATACCGCGAGAGTTTGAACGAGTTGCTAGAATTGTAAATAATTTTGTCTATTAGTAGTTCACAATGGATTCATCACAAATTTCCAACAAACTGCTTTCAGTATTCATCTTCCTCATGATTAAAAACCATTGAGAGGAAATTAATTCAGCAAGGTTCACCTTTTCCGATAAACTCTTCAAACGTATCCTGACCAAAATCTAGATCATCTCAATATTGGGTAAACCATAAGTTGTAAAAGAAGAAGTAATTTGTTTTAATGTCGGTTGGGGAAAAAATCCACTATGGAAATTTATTATTACTTTTTCCAATTATGAAGGAGAGGGGGAAAGAAGCCTTGAATTAGGTTGAAGGACAATGTTGTAATAAATCTCTAACAATAACACTTTGTGATCTGAAGTGAAACTCGGAAGGTTTATATAGACCAAAATGAATTCATTAAAGTAACAGGTTTAACTATAAAGATATTAGGAACAATGTAATGATCATTACGAAATTTTCCAATGATTTCCTTTTCACTTCTACGTTAACAGCGTGAATGGAAACATGAAAACTTGTTTGTTATGGAGAATCCAGGTTGGAGGACCATGTTGTATGGAATTTTTAACAACCCATAATGATTTAAAGTGAAACTCAGAAAAATTTATATAGATAACGATAAGCTTCTTCTCTGAGAAATTTCTACCGTCTCACCGACTTGGAAAAATCTATCATAGAAAATCTGAATCAGAGTTTAAAAAAAAACTCTTTGTTTTTGTTTAATAATTTGATGTCTAAACTTTCTAGTTCTTGGATTCCAATAAAACGTTTAGACATCAAATTATTAAAATAAAAAAAAAGTTTTTTTTTTTTTTAAATTCTGATTCAGATATTCTCTGAGAGATTTTTCTCAATCGGTGAGGCCTTAAAAAGTTCTCAGAGAATGAGATACAGCTTTCCGAGTTTCGCTTCAAAGATCACATCGTTGCATAGGAGAGGGATAGTAATATATATTATAGGAGAGGGATCTAATACACGACATGATACTGCAATTTGGATTCTCCGTAACAGAAAGGTATGCAATCTTTTACAGTTTCATGGCTTCCCTTCTAATCTTTGCTTCATAGGATTCGTTTTTATTTCAACACCGTCAGAATCGATATCTTTTAACTGACTTGTCCAATGGCCATATGTTAACTCTATAATGTTTCAGTGGTAATGTAATCTTTCTACATTGGAAATGTCTGCTTCAAAGAATTCAGTTCGACATCGCTAATATTCAGAGGCCTTTTTTCCAATCGTATAATATGTTTGCAGGTCAGACTGTAACCTCATCAGTAGTAAGGCAATCGTTTTACACTTCAGTTGTTTTGCTTTTCATTTCAAACAACATTATTAATATTTTAGAAATTACCATGGACCCATTACCATTCCAATACCCCAAATTTGTTAGTAGGTTTAACTGTAATATGATTAGAAATAATATAATCTTTTACACTTCAGTTGTTTCACTTTTCAATTTAAAGAACACCGTTGATGTTTAGAAGTTGCAATGGACCCCTGACAATTTCACTACCAAAAAATTGTTAACAGGTTTAACCATAACACCATCAGTAGTCATGTAATCTTTTTACACTTCAGTCGTTTCGCTTTTCATTTGAAACAACGCCGTTAATGTTTTAGAAGTTGCCATGAACAATTACCATTCTAATACTGGAAAATTGTTAATAGGCTTGACTGTAATGTAATCTTTTTAACAGTTCAGTTGTTTTGCTTTTCATTTCAAACAGTACCGTTGATATTTTAGAAACCACTTTAAAGAGTTCTATGTCAATACCGTTGATCAAAACAGGATCCAAATTGGAGGAGCATGTTCTATTGAATTCAGTGGCGACTCGTAATAAGCACTGTGGAACTGCAGCACCCCCTATTTCCACTTATTATTATTTTTAATGTTGGTACAGCTTGAGTATAGGACCCCATTGGCGATTTTCAGCTTGGCGCACTTTTTAGACGGTATTTTTCTGGTAACCCAGTGAAGTCTAGAATGCCCCATTTCGGCAACCCTGTTTGCATTTTTGCTAAATCTTAAATATTGATGTATTCAACAAATTTCTAGAAATTGTAAGGGCCATAAACTGGGCAGAGTATAATACTTCTTTGTAAATTTGCCATGATTTTGTAAACTTTACTAAATTTCCGGCATTTCTTTACTGTATTTTTAATGTAAACATGTATTCTGAACTCCTGTTTTGTTTTACAACTTAAAACTTGCATTTTCAATATTACTACTTGAAATATACTTCCATGTACTTGTGTATTTTCAAACGTTTCTTTCTTTTTAATTTAAACATGCGTTCTTAACTCCTATTTTCATGTTTTTAATTTAAACATGAATTCTGAACTCCTATTTTCAATTTTACAGCTTAAAATTTTTATTGTCAGTATAAATGCTAAAACCATACCTCCACTTAATTATTTATTTTCAGTTTTACTGTTTAGATATATATTCTAAATTTGTGTTTAAAATTTTTCTTGTTAAAATGTGCATTCTAACTTCTATTTTCAATTTAAACTGCTTTTCTTAGGCTAAACTTGTATTTTCAATATTACTATTTAAAATAATATGCCTCCACTTACTCATGTACCTTCAAATTTTCTGTTCAAACATATATTTTAAAATTTTTTCTGGTTAAAACGTACTTTCTAACTTGTGTTTTCAATTTTAACTGCTTTCCATGGCTTGGCGACGTTTTTCGGTCGCCAAGCCAAAAAATCGCCAATGGGGTCCTATACTCAAGCTGTTCCTTAATGTTTAATATGATGAGCCTTTTTTTTCTTTAATTCTTTCTTTATACTTCTACAATATATAATCCTTAAACTTAATGTCAGTAGCCATCCTCCAGTTTATGAAAAAGGTACGAAAGTTTTTGTGTGGAACTGCGCGTTTCACAGTTCCAGCAGTGTGGTGTTTGGCTGTTCTGCCCATGCGCACACAGAAAGCAGCACTCGAGCCAGGGAGAGAGAAGAGCACTGTCGCTCTTGCAGTGCCGAAATTCTGGAAACGTAATTATTTCTTACTGCGCGCGTGATATTTGGCTGTTCTGCGCATGCGCTCTTTGGAAGCAGCCTACGAGGCTGAGAGGAAGAAGAGCACTGTCGCTCTTGCAGTGCCGAATCTGGAGTGTGGTTGGAAGCTGTTTTTTTTTACTCCGCGTGTTCTGTGTTTAAAAATCATACACCATGTGCTTGGTTAGATTATTTTTCAGCTATTCTATTTGATTCATTTTTTCGGTTCTTTTATTTTACAGAAAACTTTAACGATGTCCTTGCATCTTCAAGTAATAAATTCTGTGACTGTAAGTGAACTTCAAGAGCTTTCGTTTTCACAGCTGTCTATCCATGGGAAAATTACAATTAAGAAGAGAGGTCATTCAACACCTGATATTCTAATATGTCAGCTAGGCATAAGCAACAAGAAGAAATATATTCGCAGTTTCAATTCTAAATGGTCTTAACGGAAAAATTGGCTTTGCTGTTGTGAAGTAAAAAATGCTCTGTTTTATTTCCCGTGAACGTGGACAAAAGATGGTTTTAGAAATATAAACAAAATGAAAGAAAAAACTGAAAAGCATCAGAAGCCAAAGAAGCATGTTGATAATGTAGTTTCACTGTCACTTTTAGGAGCCGCTAGTGTTAAAGAGAAACTTAGTAAGGAATACAGACTTCAAGTCAATGAACATAACATGAAGGTTAAAAAGAACCTCGAAATATTGTGCAAAATAATAGACTGCATTTTCTTTTGCGGAAGTTTTGAAACTCCCATACGTGGATATGATGAAAAAGACGATTCAGTAAATCCAGGGGTATTTAGAGGATTAGTAAATTTTGCTTCTAAATTAGATTCAGATTTGAAGAATCACTTGGAAACTAGCGCAGTCTTCAAAGGTGTTTCTAAGACCAATCACAACGAGATACTTGGCTGCCTATTTCAAATATACCGTGAGGAGATAAGGACGGAAATTAGGAAAGCTTGTAGTTTAATGGCTGATGACACAACAGATGTTTCGGAACACACTTAGATGGTCCTTGTTCTACGGTATGTGTTGAATGGGGAAATATTTGAGCGTTTCTGGGGATTCTTTATTCTAGAAAATCAAACTGCAGATGGCCTATCAAAATGTATTTTTGAACAATTGGACATAATCCTTCAAGGAAATGAACAAAAGTTGATAGCTCAGACATTTGGTGGTGCAAATGTCATGAAAGGCAAAAAAGCTGTGGCTCAAGCAAAAATAAAAGCAATTTATACTAATGCACATTTCATTCACTGTTATGTACATCAACTTAATTTTATAATGAGAAATGCAGCAAATATTTCAAGAAACGGAAAAATATTTTTTTCTAACTTTCTGGCTATTCCAACATTCTTTTCAAGATCACCGCAACATGTAAAAAAGCATATTCTAAGAAAGCACCGTTAGCATTCCACGTCCTTCCTCTACAAGGTGGAACGTCAACATACGGACCATAAACACAGTTCATGAAAATTTGCAACCTTTAAAAAATTACCTTGCTAAATTCAGTCAACATCAAGTGAAGATTAAACTATTGCAGAGGCAACAGGAATTTTAAAATATCTAAATGATGATAATTTCAAGTTTTGATTAGAGCTTTTTTATCACATTAGGCCTCATGTTGAAATAATATGTAACCAAATGCAATCCAGAGAAATTAGTGTGTTTAAAGTTACTGAATATATAACAAATTTCAAAACTGCTTTTTTAGAATTAAGAAACTCAAAGTACTGAGAATTCTTCAAAGACACTGATGGCAGGAGCTAAGGAAATATGCGACTTTATATGTATTGATATAATGGAAAGATATTCTTCCACTAAACACTTAGCAGCTGCTAAATTGTTCAACAAGAAATGCTTTGCTAGTTTTAGGAAAGAACATCCTGCAGAATAAATAGTACTAACCACTGAAGCATATCCAATGATTGAAAAAAAAAGCTTGAAACTGAACTAAAAGTATTCTATTGTAGGTCTGATATTCATAAATACTGCAAATTAATTGATCTACTCAAATTTTTCTCGGAAAATAATCTAGATGATGTTCTTAGTGAAATTACGAAACTGATAAAAATTTTCTTGACAGTTCCCATGACTACATCAGAGGCAGAACGCTGCTTTATAACACTGAAAAAATAAAAACTTTTCTAAGAAGCACTATGAATCGGAAAGATTAAATGCGCCTGCAGTGCTTTCAATATAGAAAAATTTCCTCAGTTGTTATCCAGAGATCAAGGAAAAAATTATTTATCTTTTCGTGCAAATAAAAACAAGAAGAATGGATTTCATTTTTAAATGAATTGGTAAAGATTGAACTGTAACAATTTAGGTTAAAGTAATTAAAAAATGTTTAATTTTTCTCTTGTAAGATTTCATTGAAGTTTCAAAATAAATTTTCTTTTTATACATGTTTCTTTCCCTTTACACAGTTTTAAAACAAAGGTTAAAATTTTTTGGAACAGCACCCCCACTAATTTTAGCTACGAGCCGCCACTGATTAAATTCATTCTTTAACAACCCATTGTAATTTAAAGCGAAATTCTTAAACAAATATCTTGGGGGGGGGAATCTTTCAGAGAAATCAGAAATTTTTAAAAGAAATTCTTCAGTATAGCTTTCATTTTTACTTTAAAGAATTCTTCTCGATAGGTTTAATTCTATTGATCAGCAGTCATGTAATCATTTTACACCTGAAGTGTTTCATTTTTCCCTTCAAAGAATTCTTCTCAACACTATTCATGTTCAGAGGCTATCGTGGCTGGCATGAACAGAATTTAATATAATGTAATCAGCAGTCGTGTAATCATTTTTATATTTAAAGTATATTTCATTTTCCCTTCAAAGAATTTTTCTCAACACCGTTAATGTTCAGTGGCTGTCGTAGCTAATCGTCCCATGATAATGTGTTAGCAGAATTTAGTATAATGTAATCAGCAGCTGTGTAATCGTTTTACACCGGAAGTGTTTCATTTTTCTCTACAAAGAATTCTTCTCAACACCGTTGATGTTTAGAGGACCCAAAAAATTCCAAGACCATACATTTGTTAATAGGTTTAACTGTATAATGTATCAGCAGTTATGTCATCTTCTGTTGCATTTTAATTATTTTCCACACCGTTCATGTTTAGAGTCCGGCTGATTTATAAAATTTCTAATACAATTCCAATTCTGGAAAATCGTTCATATAATGCATGATTTCACCATAGCTTTCCATTTCATGATTGCTTGAAAAGAATTCTTTTCTACACCGTGGGTGTTCAAAGTCTATAAAAATTCTCACCAGCATTCTAGAAAATCCTTCCAGGTAACGCAGGAGTCGCAGGTTAAACTAGAATGTCACAAGAGAGTCATTTTCTTTTTCACACCAAAGAATTGTATGTCACTAGCGTGGATGGAAACAGGAAGAGTTTTCTGTTATGATAAGATTGTAGGATCATGTTGTACGGAATATTTAACACCTCGTAGTGATTTAAATTGAAACTCGGAAAGATTTATATAGATAACGATAAGCTCATTCTCTGACAAATTTCTAACGTCACATCGACTCGGAAAAATCCCTCAAAGAAAATCTGAATCAGAATTAAAGTCTATTTGTTTAGTTTTAATGATGTCTTCTGACATCATTAAAAATAAACTCTACTGTGAATTTTATTACAATAATTACAAGCTACAACTGCAAGCTACCTTGCAGAGCATGTTGGCAGATGCGAGCACTGTGTGGTCGGGCGTTAAACTGCTAAAAAATTGCATTAGGCAGCCCCTGAAGGTAGGGGATTGCCACCGGCCACACTAGATTATCCAAGTATCGTTGGGCCGTCATAGTGCCCTGAATACAAACTAGAGGTAATTTGGAATCGTAGGCAATAGCACCCCAAAACATTATGCCACGTTCTCGTGCCGTGGGGCGTTCCACAGTTACTGCCGGATTAGATATGTCTCCACGTTGACGCCACACATGTATGCGGCGAATGTAACTGGATAAACAGAAGTGTGACTCATCTGAGAACACGACGTTTCGCCATTCTGCCATCCACATCGCTTCAGTTCGGCACCATTCTAAACGTTGGCGTCTATGTTGTGGGGTCAATGGCAGTCTTCTTAACGGACGCCGTGAGTGCAGGCCACGTTCAACCAATAGACGGGAAATGATGCTCGTCGCTACGGAAACATCCAGAGTATCTTGCACACGCTGCAGAATCGCGGTAGAAGCGACTTGCGGGACCCCTACAGCTTGTCGGCGGCTGCGCCGATCCACGCGTGCTGACTTTCCTCTGGCTGGATCTGCACCCCTCCTTCTTCCCACATTCCCCTGTTTCAACCATGTTCGCCATATCCGATGCACCGTGCTGACCTCCATGGGCGTATCAGCTGCGATTTGACGTAAGGACCAACCCGTCCTTCTCAGTCCGATCACCATACCCCTCGTAAAATCGTCTATCTGCTGGAAGTGCCTTCGTTGACGGCGGCCTGGCATTCTCTCCTATTACACGTATCCTTCGGGACAAAAACCAACTTTCTTTGATAATTCGTCTGGCAGAAATAACGACACGAATATTCCCATTCGTTCGTTCGTTCGTTCTGGACAATTATTGCCGCGATATCACGCAAAAGCTCGACGTTTCCGGCTCAGTAATTTTGTTGCTAAAAGCCCATAACGTAAGTTAGTCAAATGCGTGGTAGGAGGTCGAAAGTGGCAGGAAAGGGGGGGAAAGTGACCGTTGTCACATGAGTAAAAGCAGGCGAGTAAGATAAATGGAGAGGCTTCAGCGCAAAGTAAGGCATAACACATAATAAAACAGTAAGATACAAAAGATAAACATTGCAAAATAATGACAGTACATGAAATAAAGATGAAAATTGTTAAAATGAACACTATAAAATAAACGCTATGTACAATTTTACTGTACAAACTATGTACAATAACACAGTAGAAATAAGAAGTCTACTTGGGGAAAATTAGAATCCTGGGTAAGGAACGGTCGGAGAAGACTGTCCTCTTCAAGAATGAAGTAATTTAGTACCTGTAGATGATCAAAATGATTGCAATTAATTGCACGCTCGTAGAAGTTAGCATTTGTTTTATGTTGGTATTCAGCAATACCCTCCAATTTGAGGTTTCTGTGCAGTGTGTCGTTTCTCACGTAGTAGTGAGCATTCGTTATTCTGCGAAGAAACTTGTTTTGAAATATCTGAAGCTGAGCAATGTCTTTCACAGAAGCGGTAGACCAGGCTAGGGATGCGTAAGAAAGGATGGGCCTTATCATGGCCGTGTAGATATGCCGTTTCTTTTTAAATCTAATTTCGAATAGTTCCCGACTAAGGGGTTGAGACTTTTGCTAACAGCAATAGCTTTCCTTTTAATGTGCTTGATATGATCTGTCCAGGTGAGTGATTTATTGAAAATAACGCCGAGATAGTTAGCATTTTGCACTATAGGAATTTCTTCATTAAATAGGCGAAGTCTGTTAGAAAAGGTGGCGTTAGGACGTCTGCGTCGAATGATTAAAAGTTGGGATTTATGCGCATTAATTGCGATCCTCCATTTTTGGCACCATTCTTCAAATATGGCTGTAGCCTTGTCAGTATTATTTTCTCAAAGATCTTAGCAAGCCCTGCAAGCAAACTGATGGGCCTGTAACCCTCAGGAGCAGTTAGGTCTTTATCCGGCTTAGGGAGCAGGATAACGTTAGCGCTTTTCCAGACGTTCGGAAAGTAGGAGGTTTCCAAGCAGGCATTTAGAATTCCAGTAAGTTTCGTGATGACTTTTAAAGGCATATTCTTGATAGCTATGTTAGAAATGGCGTCGTGCCCTGGGGCTTTCCTATTCTTGAGACGCTTGATATGATATAAAACCTCACTTGGAGAGGTGAAGTCAGTTTTATTTTTAACTGTAGGCACCTTAAGCCATTCATCAATGAAATTGTTAACATGTAACACAAACTCTGGGTTACAGGGATGATCATTGGGTGCAAACTGTTTCTCGAGGTGATTTGCCAATACTGAGGCCTTTTCTGCATTATTGAGAGCCACTTTACCGTCAGAAAGAATGGGCCTACTAATCGTAGGTTTTCTTTTCAGGTTGCGGGCAAAGGCCCAGACTGAATCTTTATGCTCATTGAACTTTAAGTTCTTATCCTCCCATTTTTCGGTTCTGTACGTGCTGATATCCTTTTTAATTTCTATATTTAAGGCATTCAGTTCTTTTTTAAGACGAGGATTCCAGTGCGGCTTCAGTGCTTCCGAAGCCTATTACGAGTTTTGATTTTCTGCCTAATGAATGGGGGAAGACTGTCAGCATGCTGATTCTTGGGCAAAATGGAGGTTGAGCTTTGTAGTGCAGAGCTGACAGTCTCAGTGAGAAGGTCGACAGCAGCATCTATGTCTCTGGTAGTTTTGAGGCTATTAAACACAGGAGGATTAGTACTGAGAATGTACCTGAAGAGACTTCAATCAGTGAGCTTTTTAACTGCATCCTCATTCGATTTAGTGATGCCAAGTGTGATAATCACTGGAAAATGATCAGATGTAAGTTCCTGCTTCACCTCAAGCATCATAGGAATAGCCGTAGTGGTAAGTATTAAGTCCAGAATATCAGCTTTGGAGTGAAAGCCGAGACAATACGTAATTTCCTCCGGTGCATACAGGGTGACTGGGTAATTGGTAATGAAATTAGCAAGTCGCTCTCCGTTTTTATTCGTCCGGCGACAGTTCCAGAGCGTGCTCTTAACATTCAAGTCGCCACCTAGTATCGTAGGTCTGTTGTCAGGAAGGAACTTCGCTAGAAGATTCTCATCCAGGGAACTTTGGGCGGATTATAATAGGCGCTGAAATAAACATTTCCCTAACCTGGAACGAGGACAGAGGCAGTAACAAGTTCTGAGTTCTTCTGAGCAACGTGGTGTGTAATTGCAGCCAGTTTGCGTGTGATGGAAACCTTGGCAGCGGAAGCATTGAAGCGGCCCCTGCCTACCTTTATAGTCTTGTACCTGAATGGCCAGATCACACAGGAATCTTTCATGATAGATGCGCCTAGATGCTTCCGTCTTTGGCAGAGTGACAAGGAAAAGAGCAAATTTAATGACTTCCCCATTTCGTCTGCGCGACATTTGCTTAACATCATCAATGTTGTAATCTCTAGCCATTAACTCGTCTTTGATATCCTCAGTATCAGTGCTAAGGGTAAGTCCTCGAATGACAACCTTAAGGTTCCTGTCTTGAGGCAAAACATAGCTGTGATGCTCAACATTCATTTCGCGGAGAAGCCGAACCTAGCTCTGTA
>KK116520.1:103323-134007 GCA_000611955.2 Stegodyphus mimosarum | reverse complement strand
GACGCTTGTGAAATAAACATTCGAAGCTTAAGTAATTTAGGTGTAACTTCCGGTTCATATGGAGACTTGTTAAATCCGATATTATTGAAATTATTGCCTCATGATTTGATTCTCGAATATCACCGAAAGTTGAATCCAAAAGAGGAATCTGATGTTACAGGTTTAATTGCTTTCTTGAAAAAAGAAATTGAATGCCGCTAACAAATGTACGCAGTTAACAAACCAGAACAGAAATCCGCTCAATGAAATGGAAAGAATAAGCATTTCGATAAACACAAAAGTAATTTAAAGTATACAAACAATATTAAATCTAAAGTTAATTCCTCATCGGCTGTTTAATTATTAGCTCCTGTAAAAGAATATAATTGTATTTTTTGCAAACATAACACACGTAATAGTGAAAAGTGTAATGTGAGCGTAAACCAAAAACGAAATTTTTTAAAAATGCAGAGAAGGTGTTATTTATGCTTAGCTAAAGGACATAGATTATCAGATTGCTCTTAGAAAAATTCTTGTATATACTGCCATAAAAAACATAATTTAGAACTTTGTTACAAAAATGAGAAAACACCTGAAACATCGAAATCCAAACGTGTAGAAAATTCAGCGTGCAATCATATTAATAGCGGAAAGAATAAAATATTTTTTCAGACGGCGACAGTAGAATTTAAAAGTAGGTCATGTAATAAATTAGTTCGTTGTTTATTTGACAGCGCTAGTCAACACTCGTATATTCAGAAACGACTGTCTAAACAACTGGGATTTAAAGTCGTGAGAAGAGAAGAAATAATGATTTATACTTTTGGATCTCAGGTGCCTACCAAACAGAACTGCTCGAGAGTAGAAGTAAAAATGAAAAGCATTTTCGGTAACCAGGAATTCATTATTGAGGTTTTAGAAACTAATAAAATATCAAATGCTGAGCTAGAGTATCCTTCCGAAAATATTAAGGACTTGTTAAAAGATAGGGGAATAATTTTAGGGGATGTTGATTACGAATCTTTAGACAACAACAACGTATCTTTACTCATCGGAGCTGATTATTACTGGAAGTTACTAAAGGGGAAAACTGAACGTTTGAACTCAACATTAGTTACAACGGAAACCAAAATGGGTTGGATTTTAATGGGAAAATTGTTTGATCATATTGATGAAAGGAAAAACGTACTTCATGCTGTTGCAGTGACTTAGTTATTAATTCACTCATCGAAGATTGAAAATTTGTGGAAATTAGATTTATTTGACATTCGAGACCCCGTGGAAACAAAATGTAGAAAGGAAATGGAAATTGTCTCATTGAATCATTTTAAGGAAACTGTTACCTTTAAAGAGGGAAGATATGAGGTTGTGTTGCCTTGTGTAATAGAAAAGGAACGTTTAAGTCAAAATTTCGGTATCGCTAAATACTTTTAAACAGTATGACACAGCGGTTGGTACAAAAGGGCAGAATTCGACGATTACGAAAATATTTTCACGGGTTGGTTAAATGACGGAGTTATAGAAGAAGTCCTTGAACACGAAATGAATAATCAGTGTCACTATTTACCGCATAAAAGTGTGTTCAAAGAAACTTCGACTACAAAATTGCGACCGGTATTTGATGCTTCCTGTAATAACAAACATTCTCGCTTACTTAATGATTGTCTAGAAAAAGGTCCAAATTTGTTGGAACAAATTATTCCTATAATGTTAAGATTCCATAAGCATAAAATAGGAGTAATTTAAGACATAAGAAAGTCTTTTTTTTGCAAGTGTCAGTGAATAAGAACGATCACGATTTCTTGCAATTTTTATGGTGGAAAGACTTTGACAAGAAAGAACTTCGAGTTTTTAGACATAAACGCGTTGTTTTTGGATTGAATTGCAGTCCTTTTTTATTGGCTGCTGTATTAAACCACCACATTGATCTGAATTCGTCTGAATATCCTGAAACAGCAGAAAAATTAAAAGAATCATTCTATGTGGACAATTTCATCACATCTGTTCCTGATGAGGAGACGCTCAGTCGATTCAACGAGGAATCAAAACAAATATTAGATTCTGCATCATTCGATCTGAGAGGGTGGAAGCACACTCCTCTTTTGAAATCTAAAGACAGTATAGGACCTACTCCAGTGTTGGGAATTTTGTGGGATAAGGAAGATAACAGCCTTTTCTGTGATGTGACGACTGCTACTGACAAATCGGTAAATCTTACTGGAAAAAAACATATTGTTTGCGGTACACCGTATTTTTGATCCAATGGGATTGCTTTGTCTTATAACGCTTAACATAAAAGTGGATTATCCGGTCCTCACCTCTCTGTTGAGATATCATCGGAGCGATAGGCTAAGAAATGAAGCTTTTATTAATTTTGAGCAAATATGCTAAAGTCGCCAATCGAGAAAGAAAAGCCCTATCCAAAATTTTTTGAAGTCTTCTGACCGAGAGATGTGTTGGCCTCGCCAACCTCTTTATTTACCTTTTACAAAAAATGCATTGATCATTTATAAGGTATTTCTCCCGCCTTCTTCGCATGCCTTCGTGGTGTAGTGGTCTGCATGCTCGACGCGTAACCGAGAGGTCCGTGGTTCGACTCCCGGCGAAGGCTTTGCTCATTTTTCATGTCTCCTGCTTCGTAATAACCTAATGTCTCTACACATTGATGACACATAACTATTACAAGAGAAGCAATAAGGAAAGATTATAATAATGTATGTTATTCAAAAAATCGGTATACAGAAAAAGTGGAATTGTGAATATAGTCAAAAGATATTTATCAAAATAACAACCATATTTACATACAAATTTTTAGAATGCAGTCCAATCGAATTTAAGTATACAATTGCTCTTCATGAGAATATATATACTCCATAAAGGAGGAAATGAGTTTTCTACCATTATCATTAAGTATTAATCTTTTTAAATTGTCTCTAGATAAGGTAAATGACAATAATTCTCGTCTTTTATGTTCAGTACTTGGACAGTCCATTATCATATGTAATGCATCCGCTGTATTTTGACCGCAGGAACATCTGCAAGATGCTGCACGCAGTTTAAATCTATTAATATACCGCGGAAATGCTCCATGTTTTGTTAGAACTTGGTTCAGGAAGAAATCACAAAAGATGACGTTTCTCAGAGACTCTTGGTAGGAGTTGAAATGTATGTCGACCCGTTTCATCTTGATTCCATCATTGTTGCCAAAGATTTTGAGCCGTGATCTTTGCTATTCTGTTCAAATAACTTAAAGGAATCCTGCAATCAACTTGATGTTGAGCATAAATGCCCGCTTTCGCAAGTGAGTCCGCTTTTTCATTTCCAAGACATCCTTGGTGTCCGCGTACCCAATGAAGCTTTGAATTTGTGTAACAAAGAAGTTTCTTTATGTCTATAATATGAGGATTGAGGATATCATATTTATTCAAAGATTTCAAGACTGCTTGACTGTCTGAATATATATTTGCTTTCTTTTTATGTTTCTTTAACCATTTCAGAGCTTCTTTAAGAGCCTGTGTCTCGGCTTGATATACCGAACATCTGGCATCAAGTTTGAATGAAAATTCCTCTTGCAGTAAACCATTTTTAAATATACAGAAACCTGCACCGGTTCCATCCTCATTTTTTGACCCATCTGTATATGCTTCCGTTTCTTGGAAGGTAGGTGGTCTATCATCCCATGTGAAGACTTATCCATGCAGGATGAGTATGCCATTTATTTACAGAATATTCTACGTCTGAGGAAGATATGTGTATATCTTCGAATTGGAAATCGGACCAACCTCTTTTTGTTCGTTGAATTGCACATTCAGAATCCAATTTTATGTCGAGTGGAACCAAGCCAGATAATATCTGTAAAGCCGATGTAGACGTTGTTTTGTAACTTTTGGTTAAGCCAGCAATATAATTCGTTGTATAATTTGAACTTTATTCTTCATTTTTACTGTGGGTTAGAACCACCAAGCAGGAGCTGCATAAACTGCAGTTCTTTCAATAGCTCGCTTGTAAAGTTCTTTTAAAACTGGTTTAGAGATTCCTGGCATCCGTAGGAGGGCGTTAATAATTTTACAGATTTTAGTTTTAATACAAAAAAAAAAAAATCTGAAAGGTTTCAGATTTTAGATTACGTCCAAAGGGGCGTTTATTTAACATTTTGTGTGTTACCTTTATTTGTTAAATACCATGTTCTTCGCACTTAAACCATAAAATTCAGTTCAACAGCAATATCGCAAAATAATTTTAAATTCTGCATATCTTTAGAAATTTCGGTACACGCTCTCACGCGCTGGAGATAAAAATGTTTTTCTGTACAACGTTGGTATTGCTGGCTTTGAAATCTTTGAGTTTGTTAATGAAAAATTCGTTAAAGTTTTAGAGAATATTGTTACGAATTTCACATTTATTTGGCTATTTATTTAGAACTGTAATTAGAATTCCTTTTTATTTTCCCGTGCAACGCACGCAGACGATTTTTGAAGAGAAAGCTACGTAAAAAAAAACAAAAAAACATGCATACATTTATGCAGATTTTTCATTTTTTAAAATTTAATGCAGAGCGATAACATTTAGTGGCAACAATTTGAAAAGTGATACGCCGTTTTTGTGTTTCCGACGCAAAAGGGCAAAACGAAAGTAATAGTCCTTCGGGACTAAATCCCTTTGGACTAATAATCTAGATGAGGCAGCCCTGTTAAACATTCATCTAAGATGATTCATAGATATTTAATTTGTTTTTGTCTTTTGATTGTGATATTATCTAATTTGATTGTGGGAGCCGAATAGGCCGCCCCTCGTTTTTTAAACGGAATAAACATGGAGTTTGATTTTTCTGGTGAGAACTGCAATTTACATTGTTTTGCCCAGCAAGGTAGTTTTTGAAGGGCAGCGTGTGCCCGAGTTTGTACTTGTACATGCTTGGAACCCGTTATAAGAAGGAGTACATCGTCAGCGTACGCCTGTATATGAATTCCAGTATCATAATTAAGCTGTAATGCAGTATTCATCACTATATTCTAGAACAGGGGTCCTGAATTCGAACCCTGTACACAACCTTTTTCCTGAGTTTGAGTATAAACTTGGCCATTTAGCTCATAAATAATCTTTCGATCTTTTAATGAATTTTCTATTACTTTGTATATGTTCAGAGGACTTTTTAGAGTACGTAGTTCTTTTAGTAGATATGGCCACCAAATGTTGTTAAATGCACTTTTAATGTCCAAGGAAATAACGTTTGTATAACAGTTATTTCTTCTATTTAGTTCTACTTGGTCTATGATATCTTTGATAGCGTATTGTATTGTGAAGCCGTATTGTTTATTGCTCAGTTTCATAGTTGAATTCAAATAATAGCTTAGTCGATGAGTTATTAATTTGTCAAATACTTTACTCCATGCATTTAATAGACATATCGGTCGATATGCATCTGGAAGTTCTCCATTTTTACCTTCTTTTGTAAACAAAACAAGTTTCGCGATTTTCCAGCATAAAGGAAATTCACCACGCTTTAATAATTCATGAAATAAATTAGTATGAAGTCTTTCATTTTAGTAGAACATTTGTAAAATAATTTCTTGTGATAGATTATCTATTCCTGGAGCCTTTCCAAGATTTAACGATCTGATGGTATGTTCTACTTCTTGCACTGTAAAGGGTACGTCGTCTGACGCATAATAGGCATTGAGAAGATCTTGCCTAATATGATTGTGTTCCAACGTATCAGTCATGATGGAATCCTTAGGAAAGTGATAATCTAATAAAGCCTGAATGGTCTCTTCTTGAGTTTGAGTTTTTGTATTGTCTGGTTTTAAGATTGTTTTAATCTGAAGGGGGATTGAATATTCCCCTTTGCAATATCGTAATGAATTCCAAAAGGAGACCTTGGACATAAGTCCTCTAAATAATGACGCCATAGGTTTCTCTTAGCCCGCAGTATGGCTCTCTTGTATTTAGCCAAGTTTCTTTTATAAATTTGTTTATAATGCACTGTTAAATCTTCATCTTGAAAACAACGTTGGTACCGCTTTCTTTCGGCGGTAACTTTTTTCCGCATGACGGACAGTTCTGGGGACCACCATGGTACCGCTTTATGTTTGATTGTTACAAAGCGACTTGTTGAACTGATAGCTTTATCACAAAATTCTTGTATTTTTAAAGTCTATTTATTAATAAGATCATTCAAATCAACAACTGCAGTAAGGAATTCCGTATCTAAAAGTCCGAAGTAATTACTTAAACTTTCTTTTAGTAGTTTGAGCCAATCCATTTTCTTTAGTTTATACTTCCGAGCAGAAATCATATTGATTTCCAAAATGGAAATTTCAAAATAAATGTAACAATGGTCATTTAAAGTGAGAGAGTCCAACACTTGCCAGTTATGCACTAATCTTCCGTTTGAACACGATTTTGTTGCTGTTATATCTATCCAGCTACTACCTCGTGAACAGTTATATGTTGGCGGGCCGTCTGGATCATTTTCGATGATCATTCTATGTGATGTTAAAAATTCTCTTACCGTTCTACCTCGTGGATTCTCAAATGAGGATCCCCAAAGTTCGCTCTTAGCATTTAGATCACCCAAAAGAATTATCTCTTGGTGTTGAGGGAGATAACGTTCGATAATGCATAAAAGATTAGAAAGGTCCGTCAAATCTGTTATTGGCTGATTATAACAATAAAATATTGTTATTATTTTATGTTGCAGTTGAAAACCGACGATGATTAAATTTTGTTCTGCAATTATGGTTAATAACTTTATTTTTGGATTAACCACCACAATGGCTGTTTTGGATTGGAAATCCATCAGGCTTGCCATTTATACAATATGGTTCTTGGATACAAATTAGATCATAATCAAAAATGCATGTTTTTAATTGCGCTGTTGCAATATGAAAGCGTGCAAGATTAATTTGAACGACTTTTAATTTTTCAATATTTTGTGAATTATCCATAGTTTATCCTTTTTTTCAGTTCATCAATCTCAAATTGTCTACATGAACATTCGTTTGAGAAACTAGAATGTTGCTCATCAAGCTGGTCATCATTATTTGCGTTGCGTTCTGCACAATTTATGCATCGTTGAAAATTCTTTTCACAAGTCTTATGATTATGACCCACTTTTCCACAGTGTCCACACGCCTCTTCCGTCTGACATTGCTTAGCAATGTGACGACATTGACAACAATTAAAACATTGTGTTGGTTTGGGTTAAAAAACTCCCAATAAAATAGACGTTTTTGAGGTTCATGAAGATTTTATAAGACTTTGGTGTAGTCTCAGCAACCCAGTGTAGAATATTCTTTTGTTTAATAGGAAATTTGAAAATCAATCCATCTTCATTCAGTCCTTCATTTTATGCTAAAATAGCCTCTTTCAACTCGTCTTTTGTCGTATCTTTAGGTAAATCATAGATTATGATTTTTGGATTTTTTTTAATGGTCTAACTAATTGAATCTCCTCCTTAAAATCTGAGATTGAGGAGATTTCCCTTTCCAAGATTTCTAAATCCGAATCTTTGTTAGTCTCTATTAATAGACCTCCCTTTGAGACCGGTTTAACTCGTTTAAATGCCGATCTTCAATTTAGAAGGTTCGATAGATTTTAGAATTTTCTTTTTTTTATAGAGTCTGGATGTTCATTTTCTTTTGTAGGGTATATTATGGTCACAAATTGTTTATCAGGTCATTTTCGAGATTTTGATCGTTCTCTTGGTGGACGTTTTAATACGTCCGCATATGTGTTTTTATCTGTTGTTTTGTAGGCTTGTAACTGTCCTTCAAGGTTGGACATTTCCACGCACTGTTCCTTAAGTAAGTTTAGCATCAATTGAAATTGATGCCTTATATCTGCCGCTACATGTTTGTTTAAGTCTGACGCTTTGTTTATTAAGATTGTCTCTAAGTTGACCACCTAATTTTGGCCTTCTTTTAAAAAGTCTTTCGCATCCATGATCAATTAGTCTGTAGAAAACTTATGTCCGTTCTAGGGAGTCGTCCGACTTGGTACCCTAGGGTTCACACCAAGCCGGTAAAATAGCTCTTCTGCTCAAGATTTAGACCCTCCCATTGAGGGAGCCCCCCGACCACGTCAAAGTACTCGAGCACTGGGAAAGCAAGAAATACCAATAAACGCTCTAAAAAATGTTTATTTTCCCAATAATGAAAATTGCATTTCTAGTATCACATTTTACAATCGCATTTCAAAATAACACTAATCGCTTTCCCACGGGGGGTCTTAAAACGCTAACACCAAAACTGCTTATACAAAAGATCTGGTTGTTAAAAATTGGTTGGAATACAAATATACCCGAAGACTTAGGAAAAAAGTTCTATTCGTGGATTGATGATTTGTGACTTTTATCCTGTATTAGAAATCCTAGGGCTTTAGATATAAATGGAAATGAAAGTATTAGTCTTCATACGTTCTGTGACGCAAGTAAACAAGCATATGGAAGTGTGATTTATTTAAGAAAAGAAACGCGTGAAAATATATCGGTATAGTTTCTTCTAGCTAAACGTAGAGTGAGTCCATTAAGGAAAATGACCGTGAATCGTCTAGAATTGCTAGCCTGCTGTATAGGAGTCAGACTCGCAGCTCTCGCCTTACAAACACTCATATTAGACAACGTTCAAATTAGAAACTATTGGATGGATTCGAGCACTGCTCTTTCTTGGATACAAAGAGATGATCATTGGGCGCCATTTGTCGCAAACATCACAAGCATTTGCGAAAATTATCGTCGAAATCTGAATGGAGTCATATTCCAGGAAATTCGAATTTCGCAGATATACCATCTTGAGCATGTTCGATTAGGAATTTTGTGAAATCTCGGTGGTGGCAAGGGCCAGATTGGCTTACGAAGAACGAAGGAGATTGGCCAGCTAGTGAAGTCATTACTAACGAAGAAGAAATTATGGAAGAAAATCGAAATAACGTTATTTCAACTTTGGCTAATATCACCGCTGAAAATAGTATCTGAATTACTTGTCAAGTTACTTTAAAATTGTAAGAATTATTTCTTGGATTCTGAGATTCGTAAATAATTGTAGAAATGAAGAAAGAAATTTTGACGGAACCCTGAGCGTTGAAAAACTGGGCATTGCTGAGAAGAAATTATTGAAGACAGTTCAACAAGAAGCATTCTCTAAAGAAGAACAGTTGAAGGGACATTTTAGCTTCAGTGATGGAGAAGGAATTGTCAGATTGAAAACAAAGATTTTGAGAAGACATGAGAATGAGAACTTACGGTACCCCACTGTACTTCTATCCAAACATAAATTAGTAGAAAGAATGATACAAGACTACCATTTACAACTTTTACATGCAGGTACTCAAATTCAGTGCCTTGTCCTCTCCCAGTCACAGATGTCTATGCATTTGAGGTGACGGGGGTCGACGTAGCAGGACTACTTTTTAAAAAGAAAATAGAAAGGCTTGGATCTTACTTTTTACATGCGGAGTTTACCGTGCTGTTCATTTAGAATTAATCCAAAACTTATCAACTAATGGATTTTTCCTCGGATTTCGAAGATTCATAGCACGAAGAGGACGGCCTAGAGTAATGTACAGCGATAACGGCACAAATTTTGTAGGGGCAAGGAATCTACTCCGATCTGTTGACTCGAGCCAAATTATCAGAAGTTCTTCGACAATGAAAATTCAGTGGAAATTAAATCCACCAAGCTGGTTCAGACGATCAGGAAATTATTGAGAAGGGTCCTGGGAAAAGCATTACTTTCATATGAAGAAATTTTAACTATCATATGTGATGCAGAAGCAAATATCAACTCCAAACCATTAACATACGAGTCAGAAGATTCCACCGATTTATGTGCACTCACTCCATCTATGTTTATTCAAGATGTTCGAACCGAGGGTGTTCCAGGTCTGGACAGTCTAGGTAAAATCAACTTGACGAAAAAATGGTGATACCATCTAAAGTTACGTGTAAAAGATTTAGAGATTAATATTTTGGACTCTTAGTACATCGACCAAAGACTGTACCTTCGCAAACCATCAAGAAAGGCGATTTAGTGTTTGTAGAGGACGATAGAAGAAAACGAACAGACTGGCCGATGGGTCGTGTAATCGAAACGTACTCAAGAAAGGGCAGCAAAATCAGAGTGGTAGAAGTAAAAACATCTAATGGTGAACTGTTAAGATGAGTTCAAAGAATATTTCCAATGGAGATAAACAATAAAGAATCTGTTTTTGAGCTCAAAACTACTGAATCATTCACATCTTCAGGAAATACTGGAAACAAAGATGACTTATTAACTGCTATCAAAGACTATCAACCTGAAAATTTTAATACAAACATTCAGTTTAGTAGATACGGCAGAAAAATTGTGACGGAAAATGGCTTGTACTTATTTAAGCAAGGAAGGGATCTATGAAAACGTGAATGCAGCCAGTCTGTTCGCTGAAATATGAACTTGAACTGAACTATCAGTGCTCAGCTGTCGTACCTGCTGGGTTGCGAAGGAGAAAAAATGCCTTCATGGATAACTTTCTAAGAAGAACTGGCTCTGTTCGTGTTATATATGGGGAAAACCATGGAAGCACTCAGGCAGCGAATTCGTTCGCCAGCATTTGGAGTTTGCCCAACTATCAATGTTCAGCAGTCTTACCCACCAGATTCCATGGTAGTCTATATATATTACAGATACAGTTGTTAATCACATTTATGGATTTTATGCCATCTCAGTGTGTTCCTTATGTTCCATTCCGTTCCAATGTGTGTGAATTCAAACATGAAAGAAGATTTCAACATGCACACAATAAAAATTGTTTAATACATAGCACTAATGCTATTATATGAGAAAATAAAGCAAAGATTATATGAAATTCAGGAGAAAAAAAGAACTTTCATAGGGCAGTAAACAAGGTAACACCACATTTCACAAGTGGTATTGTATTGTTTTCAGAGATTATTTAAAGAATCTTCCTAGTTATAACAAAAGACATTTTTTTCACTAAGTTTCGATTTATTCACTAACTTTAGAGGTAATGACATAAGTTCTGTAATGAGGGAAGATTGTCAATGTATGCTGATACTATTAAAGAACTTTGTTATTCTGCATGGAATAGGATACAAAATCAAAATCTTTATGTTATGTCGCAAGGCATGGCATACATACATACAGACACACACACACACGCACACAAAAGCAACAGTTAAAACAGGCAGAATAGTTTTAATTCTGAAAAAAAAATTAAGATGATAA
The DNA here is from genome assembly GCA_000611955.2 of Stegodyphus mimosarum. NCBI lineage: Eukaryota > Metazoa > Arthropoda > Arachnida > Araneae > Eresidae > Stegodyphus > Stegodyphus mimosarum. The sequence goes on along the minus strand of KK116520.1, from coordinate 122,806 downwards.
TTCTTTATTAATACCACAGACTTGAGCCACAGTATATGGCAAAACTGCTATTGTTAATAGATATGTTTATGCAAAATTAGGGTAGCATATTTGTATTGCATAAGGACAGCTGGCTTGCATTACGGTACACATAACCAAAACCACAAAAACTGTTAAGCAGCCAGCCCATTCACAAGGATTTGAACCATCCATATTGTTGCGTTATACGGGTTCGTGGATTTGAGAGTATCCGATGAAAACACGATGCAGAACAATAAAAAGCACAATTTATTTACAAGAATCACTATTTACAGCACAGTTCCAAAATTACCATTAAAAGCGTCGAAAATCTACAATAAATACGCTGAAACAATCAGCCACACAGCTTTAGGCTGTAACTGTAAAGGTGGCTTCACGGCAACACTAAACTTATAATAAACACCGTGGAACAATCACCAATACACTGTCAAGCTACACTGTAAAGGTAGCTTCACGGCAAAGCAATATCTCGATCGCTTTCCGTTCACAAAACTCTTGCGTAGCTTAGTAATCACAGTCAGCAGCTATTCTCGCAATTCTCACAATAAATCACACTCTTAATCACACTGCTCACAACTAACTTCACAATACTTCACAATCTAGTATAGCTTTTCTTAAAGTTCCACACGTTTCGAGAAATATCTCGACAGGAAATTATTCTAGAAGCTTCCCGATTGGACCATGGGATATCGCCAATTTGGTCGCCAAATGGGCGATAAAGTCGCCAATCTGGCAACCCTACCATACACTATTTTATGGCAACCCTAGCGCTATGCCGGAAAGCTTACATACAGGCGCAACCGCCGAATTTTTCGTAACAATATTTAGGGATTTCGCCACTTGGCCACTGGTGGGTGTTTGTTTATAGTATGGAAGATACAAACATCCAAAGAATTCAAGTACGCGTGAGATTTCAGTCTCTATAGGGTATACTGATAATCAGGGTTAGGTCAGATTAATTTATTAACGTAAACACACGAGACTATCTGAATAAGGGGAAATATAACTTCGTGGAGGACTTTCTAGAGGAAACTCGTTTGTATTTATGTTTCATATGGAGAAGTCCATCCAAACACTCATGCAACCAGCCTGCTCACTGAAATTTGAACAGAAGCCAAATTACCCAATATTCAGCTATCTTATTCACTTGGTCGCTCGTGGGCTACTTAGTAAAAGTACAAGAAGTAGGAATGAAATGTTAGGGTTCGTATTTCAGCTTTTTACCAGACCTTCGATTTTTATCTCGTACTCTTGCAGGGCAGTGATATTTTTTTAATAAAGACTAATCAAAACTGTATCAGTCTCTATTTTTCAACTGATAATTTTTTGCTAAAATATTCTACTCACTGAAGTATTTTTTAAAATTTTAATTGATGACTACTTAATTATAAAGCTATAAAATATAAAAAGAATTGTCATCTTCTTCATTTAAACTTTTATAGAATAAATTATGAAAAGCAAAATAACATGAATTTTTAAACAATTCAAAATTAATTTTTAAGATGGTTTTCAGATATAAATACCAAAGGAAGATTCATCAGAACAAATTATTTTTTCCATGGTTGAAAAATAGACTTAGTATTTTAATTTTGTATTTTATATATAGACTTGATTATTGAATTGATCAAGTCAGATATGTAACAGTTCAAGTTGTAAGTTACAGGTACAAGATGTCAGTTACAGATATGTGACAATTTAATTGCATTAAACTGTCACATATCTGTAACTTCATAAAAGTTTAGCACAAATTCAGTATGTATTTTAAAGTACTTCACATTTTCTGTTTCTTTCAGGGAAAAAAACTTTCTTGAAAATGCGCATAAGTTTATATTTAATACAGTAGATAATAAACTGAAACCATAAAAACAAAACATTCAAAAACGTAACATATTTTTTTCTTTAAATAACAACAAATTAATATTGTTGAATAATAGAAGGCTATTTCACAAAGTACTTTATATGCAAATGTACAGTACATTATTCACAACAATAATATCATTAACATGCATTAGTGAATCTGATACATTCAAAACATCAGACGGCTTCCAATAATTTAAATCTAGTCCTTTATAACGGTGCCGACAGCATTATACTTAGAAAATAGAGCTGGTTAATTTTAACACCATTAAATGCTACAATTGTACGGTTTTAGTTTAAACTAAGAAAATTTTATGTTAATTTCTCTTTCCTGTAAGCTGTTATTTCAACTTCCCGTTAAAATGAGCGCGTGTTTCAACTTTATGCTAATTTGAGTTGGAGCAAAGTTTTGTATTTAAAAGGTTAGCAAGGAACTTCTCGGTGTGAGAGAGCTTTTAGCCTCAGATCACTGCGGCTCTGTTCGACGTTCACTTGACTAGCTAGTATTTAAGTTCTAAGCCTTAGCGCTGTTACGCTATTACTTATTGAAGTAATCTAAGTGCGTTAGTATTAGCCAAATCTTGCTACGCACCCTTGATAGTTTAGATTAAGTGGCTGTCAATAGTGGTTTAATAAAAGGATAATTTTTAAACCCCCTCTTACGTGCAGTTAATCTACCATTGAATCACAGTTATTCTACCACAGAACATAGCTGCACTCAGCTCCCTGTTGAAAGTCAGGACTTTAACACTATCACGACCATGTTCGCCAAAAGTATGCACAGAACACTCAGTCCTGACACAATGTATTAAATGTTACAAATATAGATTATTGATTTCATGAGAAGTTAAAATTCACTGTAGTACTGTGATAGTTACTAGTGATACTTTGGTGTATGCTGTCACATACACTGAATGTGTACTCATAATTAAATAATTTAATAATCATTACTGAATATCCAGTAATATTGTTTCATCACTGCGTATAACAAGTAACATTTGCTAACGCTTCCTTGGAACTTTCTAAATAGTTTATGAAATTGATCCCAATTAGCTAAAATATTTTTCAAAATATACTTCACTTGATAAAACCTCTGAAAAGTAGTAGTTACAATCTGAATTCACTTCCCACTGGCGAAGAAATTTTGTATTGTGGCTTTCTACATGTTTAATATAAATACATATTAATAATCCATAGAAAACACTTTAGCCAGGCATTTATTTCATAGCAGGAATCCTTCGAATGCTTTTGTGTGGTAAATATTCAACTTGATTTAAAAAGTATGTTACTTTTTTTTTGTTTTTATTTTCTTTCCTCTCTTGTCTTGATATATCTTCTACAACAGGGATTTTCAACCAAGGGAAATTTCACAGTTTCAGGGGGAAGAACGTGGTCAGCCTTTTATTTATAGGTTAAGTATTTAGTTTTAGTTTATGAATATCAAAATCTACTTTTGTTCAAGTTTTGGCACTTATGAATATTTTCTACACATTTGTTGTTTAATTTATAAAACATGTTAAAGCATAGTCTAAATCTAAATAAATGTATATGCATTTTCCAAGAGCTGGGAGAAGGGGGGAAGGATTTTCTAGCAAGAGTGAAAGAGATGCATGGTTTGTTCTACTATTTTTAATACATCTATATTATAGTATTTATTATAGCTAAAGAAATGCCTTTGAGATACTTTTATAACAGATGAATCAAAGTAATATCATTTTAATCTTCATTCAAAAACACATTATCTCATTATAAATATTCATCTAAAATGTATATGCAGGAAGTATTTTTGTGTTCTTTCTGTAAGGGAAGAAAAAAGAGAGTCCATAAAGTACTGTACTTTCTTTGTATTCTCGGATTAGTCATGCTACTGTAACCTTTATGTTCTCAAAACCTGTGCATTCAATTATCATTTACCAGGTTACAACTTTAATTTGACCAAGAAGAAAAATAAATTCCCAAATGTTTTATTGCACGGAACTTATAAATTCAAAAAAAAAACGTTGAGTAGATACTAAAAGTTAAGAAGAGTTGAAAATGTTAAAGTATTATTCAGATAGTGATACAGAGCACCTGAAAACTTAATTTATTCAACATTATATAACCAGGGAAGCATTTATTACCTTTTACAGAGTGTAACAGTTACAGAGAGTAAACAGTATATTCTTAATTTGTTATAACAATATGTTCTGAAAATTATTTGATTTTTGAAAATTTTTAAAAATAGCACTTTTTTTTACTGTCATTTAAAATATATGAATTGTTATTTCCGTGTGCGTGAAGTATCAGACTTTTCAATACTGAGCTACATAAATTTCTATTAATTAAAACACTTCTTAATCTTTCATCAGCAACAAATAACAGATTTTATTTCAGATATAAAAAATGCACTCATATGTTCTGCTTTACCACTCAGCAATACTTGAGAGAATTTTGTGGAATGGGCTATGCTTTCACATCATTTTGAGTTTATTAACTTTCTTTAGAATATGGTCTTTTTTATCTGGTTTGACGTGTAGTCTCCCTTTTATTTTTTGTTCTCTCTATCTTTAAAATATACTCAATGTTGCATAATCAAGATAATATTGTTTATTTTGAAGTAAGAATTTTATTGTTACTATTTTTCTAGTTATTATGCATTCTTCAAAAATGTGTTCTTGTTTTATTATTGTGTGAGTTTTGTAACTATATTTCTTTTCCTGTGTGGCAACAACGCTTCTGTAATGCTTCGATTTGTTCTTTTGAATGTGTGCCAAGTTAAATGGCGTAATGCTTTGAAGCGAGAGCATTGGTTGATTGTTCAGATGAAACATGTTGTTTCAGAACGTTCTTTAAAAATATATAAAATAAATGTTTTGTTTTCTGAACTCGGATTATGCAAACGTTATTTAGTTCCAACATAAAATACTAGCGTTCATGACAGGACGTTTGTGTGATTTCGAACAGTTTTGATTTAGGCGTTTTGTTAAAATGGAATTGTTAAAAGCGAAACGTAAAGTGAACGTACTTCGTTTACGTTAACTACGAGGATTGTGGAAGAAGAATTGCCTATTTGTACAGATCCTGAGAAATTGCAAGTGTTTTGGGGGCAACTGATTGACAAATTTGAACGCTTGTACAGTACTCAAAGCAGTGTCTTAGAACAAACCGAGGAAGCTGATTTTGAGAATGAATTTAATACGGCTGAAGAATACAGAGATTTCTTTATAGCTTTAAAGGTGAAACTTCAAAAAAAATTGGGCAGTTGAATTTGATGAACGGTACTACAAATATTGCTTCAGATTCGATTTCGGATGCTAAAGAAAATAAAAAGAGGAAGTTCAAATTTCCTAAGCTTGAACTGAAAAAATTCTTTGCAGATGCAAAAGGATTTTTAGGAATTTTGGAGCCAATTCTCCAAAATTCATGAAGATGCGGATATTGTTCAGGAAGAAAAATTTTTGTACTTAGTGCAGAGTGCAGTACCTGGCTCCAAGGCAGCTCAACTTTTGAACAGTTTCCCTGTTACCGCCGCGAATTATCCCAAAGTTATCGAGCAACTGAACGAAAGATTTGGTAGAAAAGACCTAATGCAGATTTACGTACGACATTTACTTGGGCTTGTTACAAAGAATGCTACAACAGGCGTCGGACTTAGGAGTACTTTACGGTAGTATAGAAAGTAAATTACGAGCGCTGGAAAGCTTAGGACGCACCAAGGAAAAGTTCGCTGATTTCTTCGGACCTTTAGTAGAGTAGTGCCTTCCTGAGAATATTTTACGTACCTGGGAGAGGAGTCGAACTTCCGAACAAGGACAGGAAAACTAATGTGTTTTTAAGGCATGAAGTAGAACCAGAAGAAATGATTCGATTAGCTCAATCAGGATTTACTCATTCTATTAAACGCGTTGGTTAATTCCCAGTGAACGGTACGCTCCTTGTCCGCCATCTTGTTTTTGGCGACTATTGGCGAAGCACGACTCCGCGAAGCACACGCCAAGTACCTAAGCCTAACACGCAGCGGGACACCGACCGTTCGCCATCGCAACATCGGAAAACGTGACGCCGACGATGTTCCGATGGCGAGCGGTCGATGTATCTTCGTGTTAGACCTAGAAACTGAGCGTGAACTCTATGGAGTCGTGCTCCGAAAATAGTCATCAAAAACAAGAAAATACAACAAAACAACAATAAATTTCAAAAATTTTAGAAAGACAGAAAACACTTTCATAAAATCAACAAAGGCATAAACACTTACTTTTTAATTCTCGTGATTCTTCATCTTTCCTTTTGCTGCCTTAATTTTAGGTGCATCGTGTGTGGCCGGCGGATAAATATCGCGGATTGCATCAAGGAATGTCGTAAATAATTTGGGATAATTTTCTTGACGTATCCGCCGCCACATAAATTCTGATAGATAGGAGTCGAAACCCTCATCAATTTTCCTCACTTGTTTGAGGTTTCTTTTGATGCAGTTCCACATCCCCTCAACCGTATTGGTGTGAGCGCCTGTGTCTGGATCCTTAAAAGTGATACTGTGATTCACCTTTAAGTGAACAAAACCCTCATCCTCCAAACAGTCATACGCCTTCCAGCAATCAGATATTACAGTGCTTCCAGGTAAAACATACTTAGTTAATACATCTAATAGAACAGGTGCACTTCTGTTTTCAACAACTTCTACAAAACAAACATTCGACCCGCGCTCTACACCTCCAAAAACCCATTCGCCTTTTACTCTTTTTCCACGATTGTATTTCCGCTTGCTAAATTTACTTTCATCAATTTCAACAATTTTTCCTGCCCCCCCCCCAAGCATAACACTTTCGCGCACTACAGCTTCAACGCAAACATCGCGACAAAAATTCGTCCAATCAGTTACAGTGTTTTTAGAAATTCCCAATTCATCTGTAATCCACTCACATCGCATTCTCTTAACCCATAAGTAGGTAAGTTCTAAAATATGTATTAAACTCAGTCTGCTTTCCTCAAATCATGAGCCACACCTCATCGATCGTTTCACATAATACTTATTATTTCCATACACACGACAAACCCAAGTATACCTGTCATCCAAATCTTTCCTTTCAACCAATTTCATATTTTCATTACAATTAGGACAAGTATAATTACTAGCAATCAATCCTACACTCATACAATATTTAACAACATCCAACTTACCTTTCTTTTCCAATTCAAAAAAAAAATCTCAAATTCACTCGGTCTTGTTCCGATCCAGACAAAGACAAAAAAACCATTAAACTTAAAATTTTAAGAACCAGAAATTAAAACTTAAAGCCAAATAGAAATTACAAAATTTAAATACTATAAAATTAAAAACAAATACTAATTAAGAAACTTAAATACTATAAAATTAGAACGAATAAAAATTTTGAAATAAATACGATTGAAGAGAATGCAGAACTTAACCACTCCACTGGTGAAAAACAGATTGAAATGTAGCAAGCTGCAAAACCGTTAAATTAACGGCAAAAAGTGTTGAAATTCAAACTTACCTCCTACAACTTTTAATATAATTGGATCAAACAAGAATTAGATCATCATGACATCACATCATTCATTGCGCAAGTTACTCCTAAGAGGATCCGATAACGGACACACACCAAAGGAGAGAACGAGGTTACCATCTTTTAACGGGAGAGAAAGGGTGAAGTTGACAAGGAGAAAATAAGTATCGCCCGAAAAATGGCGCCAAAATACGCCAAAAAAATCGCCAAAATAGCGTACCGTACACTGGGATACAGCCAACGTGTTAATAAAAATGTTATCTTAGGTAATTCAGATTTAACAACAGCTGCCGCGCTGGTAAGTACAAATGAAACCAGCAAAATTAAGCAAAATGTTTGTATATTCTGTGGTAAGCCTCATATGAGTGTTAAGTGTTTTAAAGCTGAAACTATGAGCTTAAATGAAAAGAGGCAAATTGTTGGAAAGAAAGGTGTTTGTTTTTCCTGTTTAAAAATTGGTCATTTAAAAAACCAATGTAAAGCCAATATAAAGTGTTCCATTTGCAGTTGTGATCATATGAAATTTATGCGTCTTCAGAATGTTACTTCCGTAAAACAAAATGACTCTAAGTTGGATGTTTCCCTTTCTAATAATAGTAAAAGCGAGAAAGTTTAGTTGCAAACTTTATGTGTTCTAATTAAAGTTAAAGATCGAGAAAAAAAATTAGGATTCTCTTGGGTTCGGGATCCCAACGATCCTACGTTGTGGAGAAAATTATGAAGCGAATGAAAGCTGATCCTATTCGACAGGAGAAAGTAATTCATGGTTTGTTTGAGGGGAGTGAAACTGCGCCCGTAATCCATTCTATTTTTACTATTGACATAAGCAGTTTATATAACACTTTTAGCTGTTGTTTTGAAGTTTTTTCAGAAAAAACGAAATGCGAATTTATCCCAACAGTTAACGATGCTCAAATTATAGAGGAATTGAGGAGCAGGAAAATTGAGGTCAGTAACACATTTTGCGAGGAAGGTGAAGTGGATTTATTGATAGGTGCAGATGTCAAGAATTACTCTCTGGTTTAACTGCAGTCAAAACAAAACTGTGTTGGAAGGTTATGGGTAAAGAAAATGCTGCTGTTAGGGATAATGGCCTAATAAGTCTTTCTCTACATGTAAATAATACTTCTTTGTAATCTTTATGGGAGCTTGAAGTTTTGGGTATTTTCTATCCGACAAAAAATATTAAAAGGAAAAATGCTCATTGCGACCATGACATTCATTTCGAGAATAAATTATCTATTCGTCCCGATGGTAGATATGAATAAGAGTTACCCTGGAAATGCGCATCTACCAATTTATCAGATAATAACGAAGTTTTATTTTTTAAATCTTTCTATCTCTTCTCATATTCAACTTCCCGTTAGAAGAAGCGCGTGTTTTCAGCTTTATACTAATTTGAAGTGGAGCCAAGTTCTATTTAAACCAGAGGTAGAAACCTCTCAGTGTGAGAGAGCTTTTAGTCTCAGATCACGGTCACTCTATTCGACGTTCGCCTGACCAGCTAGCATTTAAATTCTAAGCCATAGTGCTTTTACGTGATTGCTTATTGAAATAAATCCAAGTGCGTCAGTATTAGTAAATCTTGCTACGCACCATTTAGTTAGAGGCCAATCTCGCGTATAGCTCTGCGAGCAACGACTAGTTAAGTTCTATTTAGTTTTAGTTTAAATATTATTTAAATTGTTCATTTTGGACCCAAGTGTGGTCTTTTACTTTCTGTATCCCTCCCGAGTTGGGAAGTGGTTGTAAACAATATTGATTTAATAAAAGAGGATTTTAAACCCCTTTCAAGTGCAGTTATTCTACCACTTAATCACAGTATCCTACCACGGAACATAGCTGCATTCAGCTCCCTGTTCAAGATCAGGACTTAAGGAGTTTCACGAAGATGTTTGCCAAGAATATGCACCGAACACTCAGTCCTGATAACTTGTGATACTAAGGTAACGAAGAGACTGATTTCGTCTGTTGTACACTCAATTTTTGATCCATTTGGAATACTTATACCAATTACTTTGCTTCCAAAACTTTTGTTACAAGAAACATGGAAATCGAAATTTTCTTGGGACTAGGTATTGCTTCATGATTCTGTACGTAAATTTTTTATGTGGTTTTTGATGTACGTTTGCTAAAAAATGTGGCCTACCCCGATTCATTGGAACCTTTGCAACAGTTGAATTGTATGTATTTGTCGATGCATTCAAATATGCTTATGCAGGATGTATTCTCGCAAGAAGTGTTGATTCGCGTAGTGTGAAAACCACTCTCTTAAGAGCAAAATCCAGAGTGGCTCCTATTAAGAATTTGACGATTCCTAGATTAGAATTGATTTCCTGTTGCATTGGATCCCGATTATTATATTCTGTTTGTAAAGTTCTAAATGTTTTTGATATAAAGGTAACTTTATGGTGTGATTCCACAGTCGCATTATGGTGGATCAGAAATCCTGGTAATTGGTCGGACTTTGCAACCAATCGTGTTAAAGAAATTATTTCGTTGACAAAACCGGAATCATGGAGGCAAGTAGTAACATGAACCCTGCAGATGTGTTATCTCGGGGTTACTCTGCTAAACAAGTGCTTAAGTCAGAGTGATATAAGGGACCTCTCTGGCTAAGAGAAAGCCCTGAATTTTGGCCTACCAATATTGTCTGTCAGCCGAACGAACCTGAGTTGGAAAAGAGAAAGGTAAAACTCAGTAATGTTAACTTTTCAGGGGATGCAGCTCCTTGGTATGCAGAAAGAGTTTCTTATTATGAGAAAATGATTCGTGTAACCGGTTGGGTGTTACGTTTTATTTCTAACTGTAGGAAGAATTCAAATTTGTGTAAAGAATCTGAACTAACTATGTAAGGTTTTAGTTAAACTAACCAAGTTTATTTTAATTTAAATCTTTTCTATCTCCTCTCTGCTTCAACTTCCTGTCAGAAGAAGCGCGCGTTTTTAGCTTATGCTAATTTTTGAAGTTCAGCCATGCACTATTTAAGCCAGAGGTAGAAACCTCTCGGTGTGTGAGAGCTTTGCCTCAGATCACGGTCACGCTGCTCAACGTTCGCCTGACCAGCTAGCAGTTTAAATTTATAAGCCATAGTGCTTACTACGTGATTGCATTGTAAAATAAATTAAAGTGCGGTAGTATTTAGTATACCTTGCTACGCACCCTTTTAGATAGAGGCCAACTTCCGCGAATTGCTCTGCGAAGCAAAGTTTAATTTAAGTTCTATTTTAATTTATTTAAATTTATTTGATTGTTAAGTTCGACCAAAGTGTGGTCTGTTACGTTCTGTATCTCTCCCGAATTGGGAGGTTTGTATTTAATAGTGATTGAATAAAAGAGGATTTCAAATCCCTTCACGTGCAGTTATTCTCCAGCCCAGCAGTTACATCAGAACATAGCGTACCTTCCGCTCCCTGTTCCAGTTCAGGACTTAGAACGTAAGGATAAGAACCCTTTACAGAATTTACCATGTTCTCAAAGAATACACACAGAATGCTAAGTCCTGATAGTGGCGCCCGCACAAAAAGAAGAGGATGGCCTCAACAACAAGAAGACGAACCTGAGACACCTGCTGTACCTGTCCAGAATCCTGAGATAGCACCTCCTGGCATAGAAGGATTCGGCTACATCGTACAAACCATGCGAGCAGCCATGAAGCCAGCGGCAAGTTTTGACGGCAAGACAGCCGTAATCAATTTCCTGGAAAAGCTAGACTCCCACTTCATGCTATATCCAGTCCACGAATTTCAGAAAGTCGCTCTTGCTACCAGCGCTTTGAAGGGCCAAGCGCTAAGTTGGTTCAAGTGCATCGGAAAGAATCTCTTGGGGGAACCAGGAAGCCCCACATACACGTATGAAAATTTCAAGAATTCTCTAGTGAAAGCATTTCCCGTGGTGCGAGATCGAGCCAGATTGGAAGCTGAACTGTTTAGCCGATACCAAGAAAGAATAGAAGATTTGTCTAATTTTATTTTGAGGAAAATTCAAGTTTTCAAGCTTTTGTATGGAAGTCGCCCGGATCCTGAAATTATTCAAGTTATACTTCCTAGGCTACTGCCCCAAGTTCAAGATTTCATCGAACTAAGAAATCCAACAACATTAGACAGATTATTTGAGCTCGCGGTACAATTTGAAAGCCGAAGAACAGCCGACAACGAACGACGACGCCAATTTGAGCGAAGAAGTCAGTGGAGTTCGCCAAGACCGCAGCAAAAGCAAAATCAAAGTTACGGGAATAAGGCGAAGCAATGGCCGAAGAAAGATGTGTCTCCTAAAGCGAGCGGCGAACGAAGGGAATTTAATAGAAGAACAAGCAAAGATTCCGAGGGCAACCAGAAGAAAAAGAATTTAAACTAAGAGGGATTTCTTCGAGGAAGGTGAAGAAGTCCGAAGCAGCGCAAAACCCTTCCAAAATCAATTTAAACACCGTGGTCGTTAAGAATTTGAGTTTGCCGAAGATTGAAGTTCTAATCAACAACATACCGGCGACAGCCCTCTTGGATACAGGAGCCCAAAGCAGCTTCGTATCGGAAAGATTCTTTAAGAAGCACTTTCGACGTTACAGAATTTTTAGTGCAAGAGACACGGATGTCATAGCGGCCCAAGGAGAAAAATGTAGCTGTTTAGGAAAAGTACCATTGTTCGTGCGTATCAACAACGAACAGGTAAGAATCCTGTTTTATATTGTGCGTAACCTGCAGACTTGTATTATTCTAGGTGTGGACTTTTTTAGTTTGGCAGAAGCAAAAATTGATTTCAAGGGGGGAGAACTAACATTAAATATGAAGCCAATTGAAGCGAAGAATGATAAGCCCCCGCAGCTGGACTTGGAACATTTACAAGCAGAGGAAAAAGAGAAAATCCAAGGTCTGGTAAGTCACTTTGCGAATTTATTTAGTGATGTACCAGGCTTTACGCAGGTGGTGAACCACGACATTGACACGGGGGACGCTCAGCCAGTTAGGCAAAAGCCATATAGATATGATAGGACAAAAGAAGAAATAATTGAACATCATATTAAAGAGATGTTAAAGAATAAAATCATCACGCCAATTTCTAGCAGTTATGCTAGCCCCGTTGTCCTGTGTAAGAAAAATAATGATTACCCGATTACGCACCCGAAGCGGTGGCGTTTTGCTATAGATTATCGCAAGTTAAATTCAGTTACAAAATATCCTGTATATCCGTTGCCGATAATTGAAGAAATTATTCGAAATATTTCGTCTACAAAATACATGACTACATTAGATCTCACGAGTGGCTATTTTCAGATTGGGGTAAAACCCGAGGACGTACACAAAACCGCGTTCATAACGAAATCTGGTACGTACGCATTTCTTAGAATGCCGTTCGGATTATCCGGCGCGCCGGCAACGTTCCAAAGATGTATGGACATCGTCTTAAGACCAGTCCTTGGTAAAAGCACTTTCATATATTTAGACGATATTATAATTACGAGTAGTACTCTAGAACAACACTTACAAGATTTAAGAAAAGTATTTTCATTGTTAAACGAAGCTGGTTTAAAGATAAATGCGTCTAAATGTAAATTTGCCGCAAAAGAGTTACGTTATTTAGGATTTAAAATTTCCCAAAAGGGAATCGAAACGGATCAGTCAAAAATAGTAGCCATTAGAAATTATCCTGTTCCTAAAACAGCGAAGAAATTATCGTCGTTTCTCGGGATGTGTTCATATTACCGGGCTTTCATTAAAGACTTTGCAAAAATAGCTGAGCCACTGCTAAAGTTGAAAAGAAAAAAAGCTAGGTTTTCGTGGTCAGCAGAAGCCAACTTGGCGTTTCAAAAATTGAAAGACGCATTGACTCAAGCTCCCGTCTTAAAATTTCCAGAAGGGGATAAAGGATTAGAGATTTCAGCGGACGCTTCAGATTTCGCGATTGGTGCAGTGCTTTCCCAAAATGGTCAGCCCGTGGCTTTTTTCAGCCGAACATTAAATGAAACCCAAAGAAACTATTCCGCAACAGAGAGAGAAACTCTCGCAGTGTTAGCATCAGTACAGAAATTTCGTGTGTTCTTTGGAAGTTCTCCAGTAACTGTATATACCGACCACGCGGCGGTCACTAGACTCTATTCTGGAAAAAATTTATCACCCAGATTAATAAGGTGGGCTCTCAAATTACAGGAATATAACCTAATAATTAAACATACGCCGGGAAAGGAAAATGTTGTGGCAGATGCTTTAAGCAGAATTAACTTAGATGAAAATGGAAGTGTAATTAAGATAGCCATGTTAACATCCAAAGTATTAGATTCTCGTGAAACAGTAATAGCCGAACTCAAAAAAGATCCGGAGTTCAAAAATATATACAATTATTTGGCCGACCCTGAGAATTTCAATCATCCGGATATTGTGCCGATAAGAAATAGGGCCGAAAATTACGAATTAATTGACGGACTGTTATTCTATACGAAAGCTACTAATGAGAATCATGAATATAGACCGGTTATCCCAGCTAGCATGAGGTTGAATGTATTAGAAGAGTTGCATGATTGTGCCATTTCGGCTCATTTAGGTATAAGAAAAACTGTTCAGAGAGTTCGCGAGGCAGTTTTCTTTCCAGAACTGCAAAAGTTTACTAGGGCGTATGTCCAGTCGTGCCCAACATGTCAATTAAATAATTATGTTAATTTCCGCCCGGCCGGGTTCCTAAATAGTATTAAATCAGAATTCCCAAATCAAATAATAGGCATCGATTTACTTGGACCTTACCCTCGAAGTAAAGTTAATAAAAGCCGATATCTTTTAGTTATAGTGGATCATTTTAGCAAATGGTTAGAGTTAATTCCGTTAAAACGCGCGTCTGCAAAAATTGTAGTAGATTCAATTCTAAATAAGTATATTTTAAAATACGGGGCGCCCCTAAAAGTTATTTCAGACAATGGTCCTCAGTTTGTTAGTAAAATGTTTGAGGAAATGTGTGCAAAACTGGGCATACGTCATCTAAAGATGGTCCCGTATCGTCCGCAGTCAAACATAGCGGAACGGGTGAATAGAAATGTAGTGAAAATAATTCGTAGTTATGTGAAAAACTATCACTCTACCTGGGATAGCCATATAAATGAATTTGCATTTGCACTTAGGACCGCCAAACACGATACTACACAAAAAACACCCGCTGAACTCTTCTTAGGAAGAAAGATCTTGACCCCCCTAGATAAACTGTTCTTTGTACAGGAAAGGGCAGAAGAATTTAAAATGAGTGATATACAAAAGTTAATACGGGAAGCGACGGAAAATATAGAAATGGCCCAAAGAAAACAGAAATTGTACTATGACCTAAAAAGAAGAGAGGTCAAGTACAATGTGGGAGATGAAGTGTTGAAGATTAAACACAACTTGTCAAATGCCCCAGAGGAAAAGGTGGGGAAATTTTTTCCGCGTTTTGAAGGCCCGTTCACAATTGAACAAATTACGGGGGCAGTGGTTATATTAAAAAGAAATGATGGTCAAACGCTCAAAGCGAATGTGGACCAAATAAAACCGTTCTATAATCGCAGCAAAATGGCTGTATTTAAAGATTCGTTTCAGGATCCGAGGCAATCGACTAGCCAGGAAGATATACGTCAGCAAAAACAGCAGGAACCAGCTACAACGGCATCGAAATGTCAGAAGAAGAAAGCTCCCCCCCAACAAAGAAATAAGAACCAAAAAGGTGGTTTCAAAAGAAAGTCTCACGATGCAGGTGAACAAATCTACGAACGGAATTACGAGCGCACCAAGAGAAGAAAGCAGAATGGGCAAGGGAAGCCCAATGTATCCAAAAGAACTGTGGAATCATCGGACAGGTGCCTGAGAAGCAAGAAACGTCGATTGCAGCCTGAGAATCAACTTCCCGAATACAGCAGGAACCAGGACAAGCAACGAGCAAGGGCCCAGGAGAGAAGGGCCCAGTCCACCAAACGTCCAGCGGAGCAACCTCCTCTACAAAGGAAATTGCCGAGGATACAACGACGGAATTTCAAAAGAAAAAGAGACGAGCAGGCTCCGAAAGAACAACGAAAAACGAGGAAACTGAACCAGGCCACAACTTACTCAAGTTTTAAAGATTGGGCCAAGAAAAGGATGGACGATCATAATAAGATAAGTACAATTTCGTATTCAAAAGTTTAGTTAATTTTTGAGTATACTGCAAGTTGCAGGGCTGATTTTACCTCAAGCGAGGTTGACTTTTACGCCAAGTGAGCGATAAGTCCTCATATGGAAAGTAAAATGTTTTGTTAAAAGAAATTGTAATTTTCAAAGATTTAAAATCACTTAATGTTTTGTAAATAGATTAATTCTGTAAAAGCAATGAATTGCTGAAAAGAATATGTTAACTAAATGATTTTGTATGACGCTTTGTCTAAAGACTTGTAAAATGTCTAGAATGAAAATTCGGAAAATTGAAAAACACGATTTAGTCTGTAGACTATTAATTCAATGTAATTTGATATTTCAAGAAAGTACCTTGAGAAAGGAATAGGAAGCACTTGCTGTAAGCTTAGAAATTTAACCTATATTTCTGTAAGCTTAGAAATTTAACCTCTATTTGCATTTCAGGATTGCTATGAAATTGTTAATGTGTTATGAAATGTAACAAATAATATTATGCTAGCAATGCACGTTAAGTGCAATATTAATGTGAATGTTGTGTGCAAACTGCGAATTTGTATGCATGAAAAGTTAAAGATTGACTATTTTAGAATGCAAGTGTTAATTAGGCTCTCCACCAAATACACTTAAAGTGTTAGACATAAAGCTAGTGAGAACCTTAGGATTAGCTGGTTATAGGGCGTTTTTTTCAGGTCTCGTATGTCAAGTTCTAACTAATGTTAGTCGATTGTAGGTGGAAGAGTTGAACACCCCCGAACACATAAAAACCCGCAATGGCGGTTTGCTTTACATCCAACACCGGTGAGAGAGCATACGGGGGAAGAATTTAATTGTGCTTGAATGATAATGTGTGTGTGCAAAATTACACAGAAAAAAAAAAATAAGGATTTGTACCACTTAGAATTATTCTGTTATTATGTCATACTAAAGTTGTTTTCCTTCCAGATTTTGCTGGAAGGAGTAAGACTGTTTGAAGAATAAGACTTGAAAAAAAAAATGTTGAAGATTGTTGTTCCAGAAAATTTCGTCTGTATTTTACACAAACATATATTGCCTTGTAAGAGTTGGCCTAAGTTTAGAACAGTGAAATTTTCGACTATTTAGAATTGCTAGTTTTCAACATGGTCCGTTTGGACCAAAGTAGTTTAACTATCGCAATTCTGGCGGGAAGTTTGTAAGGTTTTAGTTAAACTAACCAAGTTTATTTTAATTTAAATCTTTTCTATCTCCTCTCTGCTTCAACTTCCTGTCAGAAGAAGCGCGCGTTTTTAGCTTATGCTAATTTTTGAAGTTCAGCCAAGCACTATTTAAGCCAGAGGTAGAAACCTCTCGGTGTGTGAGAGCTTTGCCTCAGATCACGGTCACGCTGCTCAACGTTCGCCTGACCAGCTAGCAGTTTAAATTTATAAGCCATAGTGCTTACTACGTGATTGCATTGTAAAATAAATTAAAGTGCGGTAGTATTTAGTATACCTTGCTACGCACCCTTTTCGGTAGAGGCCAACTTTCGCGAATTGCTCTGCGAAGCAAAGTTGATTTAATTTCTATTTTAGGTTTAGTTTTAAAATTATTTGATTGTTACGTTAAGACCCAAGTGTGGTCTTTTACTTTCTGTATCTCTTCCGAGTTGGGAAGTTTTGTAATTACTAGTGATTTAATAAAAGAGGATTTCAAATCCCTTTCACGTGCAGTTATTCTCCAGCCCAGCAGTTACATCAGAACATAGCGTACCTTCCGCTCCCTGTTCCAGTTCAGGACTTAGAATTTGAGGATAAGAACCTTGTAAGTAATTCACCATGTTTGCAAAGAGTATGCACAGAACACTAAGTCCTGATAACTATTACGGAAATCATAAATTCTGAAAAAGTTTTGATTCGGTTGGTTCAAAGCTCAAATTTCGCCGACATTGGAGCATTTAACCCACTTGATGTATTCATTGATAATGAAAAAGTTATAAGAGTTAAAACGAGAATATTGGAACGCAAAGACAATTCTGAATTTTTAACACCAATTTTGTTACCGAGTAAATGTATCCTTAGTACATTCTTAATTGAGTCAGTTGATAAGAAACATTGTCACGCTGGAACTCAAATGTTTCAATCTATTTTAAGAGAAAGATTCTGGATATTGAAACAACGTAAAACTGTGGGTAATGTGTTCAAAAGATGTGTAATATATCAACGAACAAAACCAATGTCTTGCGAAATGACTCCTCTTTCTGAAGATCGGGTGGGAGATCATAGGGCTTTTGAAAATTTGGGAGTAGATTTAGCTGTCCCATTGTTTTTGAAAAACGGTATAAAGGTTTGGATAGCACTATTCACATGCGCTGTGTACAGGGCTATCCATCTAGAATTGGTGACATCGTTGTCAGCAGAATCTTTTTTTTTTTTGGCTTTAAGACGTTTCATAGCCAGACGTGGCAGACCACGAACCATTTATTCTTACAATGGGACTAACTTCCGAGGGACATATAACGAAATGTGTAAACTTAACTGGGGCGTAATAGAGAATGAGGCAAAAATAAATAGTATGGAGTAGTATGGAATATATAGTATGCAATAGTATGGAAATTCAGTCCACCGACAGCCTTCTGGTGGGGAGGTTGTTGAGAACGGCTCGTTCGCATGGTTAAAGAACTTTTGAGACGCTGTTTGGGAAAATCGGTTTTATCTTATGAAGAACTGGAAACATTAACATTTGCGATTGTGAGTCGGTAATTAACTCTCGACCTTCAACATATATTTCGGAGAGCTCTGAAGGTGTCATCCCTTTAACTCCGTTAATGTTTTAATTGAAAATTATACTTCGGATGTAGCAGATGTAGATAAAATAGACTCTCAGCATTTTCTGAGAAGAATTAAATACCGCGCAAAACTTCTTAATGATTTAAGGAACCGTTTCCGAAAAGAATATTTGGGGCAATTAATAAATGAAATAATCACAAAATAAAGTAACTCGGTTGCCTAAAATTGGGAAAATAGTCTTAATAAGGGATGATTTCAAAAAACGCTTGTATTGGCTTTTGGGTAAAATTATAGAGAAAATTCCTAGTCGGGATGGCAAAGTTTGAACTGTTAAACTAAAAACTCAGACCGGGACTTTCCTAAGGCCCGTTCAGCTTATTTATCCACTAAACATATAAAATAGATGAAAGTAGTTGAAGAGCCTAATGTTAACGATGATAAGAAAAACGATCAGACCGATATAGAACATATAAAACGGAAATTTACGTCGTCAGGACGGCTTGTTAAGAAACCTAATCTCCTGGACCTTTTTAATAGGATAACCTATGTTTTTGAGTCGTTTGCCACTGGCTCAAAAAGCATAGGCGTAGCCATTTCAAAATACGGGGGCTGGGTGCCCGCTACGACTAATATGGCTATACTGCCTATTACAGAATATAAGAATAAGCATATATTAAAATATATATTACGGCAAAATTTCTAGAAAAACGTAGTAACTTTCCAAGACGTTAGATCTGATCCGTTACTTTTCACTTTCTCATGATCAATTTTGATGGACCCCTCGTAGTTGACCCCTAAGGGCTGATTGGACCTCTTATAGTGATTCCAGCAATTTAGTAAAATGCTTCGGTTCTATTCTTCAGGAAGCCTCTGTTCTTAAACAGAAGAAAAGAGTTTGTGCCTACGTTTTCTGTTATTTCTAGATGTTTACTTTTTTGCTTAAAAAAAGAGTAGAAGCTTTAAAATTGCAAAGAAATGCAGTTTCACGAATTTTGCATAAATCGATGTTCTACACTACAGAATTTGAAAATGAATAACTATTATTTTAAAATTTTAGGCCATGAATCTAAACTTTTATATGATATTAATGAACCAGAAAAAAATGAAGTATATTTTGGCATTCCCATCTGAGGAAATGGTGATACCCTTTAATACTAATACTGAATTTTTTTCTGTTACTTCTCTGTTTTGCATTATGATCAAAAAGTAAAATACATTTGTTTTTGGTAAACAAATTAGAACT
>KK116520.1:52185-103305 GCA_000611955.2 Stegodyphus mimosarum | reverse complement strand
TTTTTTTTTTTTTTTTTTTTTTTTTTTCAAAAAAAAAGCCCATGCCAGTAAAATTATTTCTCTTAGAAAAATATGTTGTTGATACATGGTTTTGATTTCATGTTGACAGTATATATAATTTTAGAGATGCACCAAATTTTTATCATTATAATTATTATTTCATGTATGCTAAGTGTTTGTTTAAATCAGTACGCCAAAGCGTACAAAGGTTATCTGTCTATTGAAAGGGATGCCTTCCCATATACATGTCTAGGGAAGGGATGGCATCCCAATTGTGGAGGACTTTCTAGGGCAACCTGGTTTGTATTTACCTTATATATAAGGAAAATCTAAAAGTTCGTTCAGCTCTTTTTGCTGATATTCTAACTCATGTCGAACTAACAGTGTTGAGCAATATTATACATTCTGCCTACTAATGGCGGTGATGTACTTCTTGCATTCTTTTAAATTCTCTTGTTTTATACTTCCTTGTAATCGGTAATTATCTGATTATTTGTCCCGAAATCAGACACATACAAAATAAAAATAATAAAATAACATATTTAGCAGTGAATGAACTAACTTGGTATTTTGCAGCTACCTTATTAAATCATTTTAAATTACAAGAATTTAAATTGCTAGATGACTACGAAGATAAAATTTATAACATTGATGACATCGAAGCTGACATGTTTTCTATATTATTCCAAAAAAAAGTTAATATTTTTACATTTTACTGACCTAACTGAAATTCGAAATTAATGTAAAAAATAATCAATCAAAATTATTTTACTGTGCTCCTTCCCTCTTTTGTGCAATATTTATATAATAAGTAGCAATTCTTAAAACTAAATACCACAACTTATTTTTTTACTTTATTTTCTTTCTTCTTTTTTAATACTTATTTTCTTTTTACCATTAGGCTTTTAAAGGTGTCTTCTTGTTTCCGCGATTCGTGTTTCCGTGTTTGTCAAAAACGTTCCTGTTTTTCGATATCATCAGTCTTCATTAACCATCAAAGTTAATATTACTACTAGGGGAGTCGAATGGGCCTTGGCCTCCCTAAAATGTATGAAAGCAAAAAACTTTTAGATTAAAAAGAAGAATATTTAAAAGAAATAATCAAAAAAATATTTACGATCTCAGATCTTTGCATGAGAGAGATAGATGTTCAAACTCTACGATGATTTTGGCAATGAACTACAAGATCGTTTTCTAAAGTAAAAAACACTTTTTTACTAAAATTCTGCATAAAGGTAAGTTATAATAAAATCTTTCAGAATCGTTCTATTCGTTTTGAAACGAAGTTTTAAAATGACATTCTTTCTTCTAAAACGACTTCTTCTTTAGTCTTAGTTGCACCTTTGCAGCTTTTAATTCTTTCATTTATGCAAATCCAATAACCTAAATTTTCCCTATTTCTATTCAGAATTTGATACTGATAACCTTTATCAAGGGCTAAAGTTTTTTTTTTTCCTTTCAGTTTGAATAATGTCTAAAACATCTATACTGATTGAGCTAATAATATACAGAATTAGAAATTAGAATGAAACTAAAGATTTCGAGAGGCCCCTAATCTAAGGAAGAAACTGCCCAGCTCTTTTTAATGACTCATCGAGACACCTTCTCTCACACTGTACCAACACATTGACTGTATCCTCCGATTTCGCGGGAACAGAAAGAATTTTGAAAACCGCGGAAAGATGAATCGTGGAAACAGACTTAATTCTCTTTTAGATGCTTGGTCCGAAATGAAAGGGCTTTTCTTCTTTAGTAACAGTAAGCTTGATAGCTAGAGGGAAAGTGGGACCGTATAAGGAGGGCTATTCAAAGCTGTAAGAGAACAAAAGTTTACGGTTTGAAATTGTCACATAACCTTCGGAGTACTTTGCTGCGGCTTGTTTGGTGGAGACGGGTGACTTTTCCTAATTTTACTTGTAAATAGAAATTCGTAGGTTTTCCGATCAACCTTTGTTAATCATATGAATTTTTTGGGAAGCTGGAAGGCAATATTTTAAACTTAAGTCTCATCTATTGAATATTATTTAGCATTTTTAAGCATAAGTAGTGGTGAAACGGAAGGGTGGCTGGGCGCCCAGGGCATCCCCCCCTGACTACGCGCCTGAAAAGGGGGCAGGATGTTGCATAATCATGACAATATTGTTTATTTTGAAATAAGACTTTTATTATTACTGTTTTTATTGTTATTAGGCATTTTTCAAAAGTTTGTTTTTGTTTACTTCCGTCGGCATGATGAAATGTCGCCCACATCCTTAAAAGAGCCAAATTGGCGAAACGAAGGAGAATATCCCTGATTTCTTACTAACGCATCAAAATCATGATGTCAAAATCATTATTGTGTGAAGTTTGTAACTATATTTCTTTTCATGTGTGGCACCAATACTTCTGTAATTCTTCGATTTGTTCTTTGTGTGCCAAGTTAGGTGGCGTAATGCTTTGAAACGAGAACATCGGTTGATTGTGGAGATGGAACATGTTGTTTCAGAACGTTCTTTCTTTAAAAATATGTATGTTTTATTTTCTGAACTCGAAGTATGCAAACGTTATTTAGTTCCAACACGCAATTCATATTCTCCATATTGATTATATATTCTGTATGAAAATGAATAGTTAAGAAATAAGTGTCACATAAGTAGATCATATGAACATGAATGTGATATATGATCGGATCCAAAAGTTATTGCCCTGCGTTTTCGTCATAAATGCACATTATTTGACTTTTAATGCTAATTTAGCAACATAACAGAACCAAATTAGCAATCAGTTACCAAGCAAATACATCTTAATCGCGCTGTTCCCTGTATGTTTACTTTTCTTCCTAGCTCCTATACCTCGCATGATATTTACTTCCGTTGGCAGGATGAAATGTCGCCCACATCCTTGAAAGAGTCAAGTTGGCGAAACGAAGGATGTTCTCCGAAGAATATCCCTGATTTGTTACAAATGTATCAAGATCATGTGATGGCTCGTGTTTTGTGGTATGGGACAGAAAGACTTAGTGGCGTCTGCAAGCATTTGTCAGTGGATTTAAATTATGATATTGGAAAAGTATATCAAGAGGTAGAAGGGTGGCCCTGTAAAAGATATTTTAAATAAGATTTAAGCGATTACTTAGTAATCTGATTGAGAAATTTGTTTTGATCCGTATTCGATTGAATCATTCTGTGCTAGATTTAGAAAGATCGATATTTAAAATATAATTATTTTATCTCAGTTTCATCGGATAGCATAGCTGAAAACTATGCAAGCGATTTAATCAACAAAATATTCGTATAGTTTTCTCCTGTTTGATTTATTAACCGAGTTGTTTTACACAACCGATCATTAATGAGATGCTTTGTGTGTTGTGTATAAGTAATGTTTCTGCGAAGAACGTCAGAGTGAGTGTAAGACTTCTTCCAAAAACTTTGTCATAAATCAGTCAATCTTATTTTGAAATGTGAAAATAAACAGAACCTTATTTCCAAATGAAAAACCAGTCTACTAGTTATCTATGAATAAACGTTATTTATGTTGTTGAAGTTTTCACTGCTGAGATGGATATACATATTCAGAGTAAATCATATGATTGTGAAATCTGTTATGAATCCTTTCCAAGACCATCGCATTTAAAGAAACATATGCTCCCACATAGTGGTAAGAAACTTCATGCATGTGAAGTGTGTGGTATTTTTTTTTCCACATAAGTCTTATTTGCGTAAACATGTACTTATCCACACAGGGAAAAGAGCTCATGTTTGTGATAAATGTAATAAATCATTCCTAATAAAAGAGCAATTAATGTCGCATATTCGCATACATACAGGTGAGAAGCCTCATGTATGTGCTACGTATAACAAGTCATTCACAAGGAAACATCATTTAGTAGCACATATGCGTATACACACAGGAGAAAAGCCTTTTCTTTGTGTTATATGTACAAAGTCATTTACTCAGAATTCTGAGTTACAAATGCATTTACGTATTCATACAGGGGAGAAACCTTATGTATGTGATATATGTAATAATTCATATACACAGACGCCTATGTGCGTGATGAATTATATGTAATAATTCATCACGCACATAGGCGTGTTCACACAGGAGAAAAACCTCACATATGTCCGGTATGCAATAAATCATTTGCACGAAAGCAAAATTTAATTGAACATACGCATTCGCACACAGGAAGAAGACATGTTTGTAACCTCTGTGACAAGTCACTTATACGAAAGCATAATTTAGTGTTGCATTTGCGTTCTCACACAGGAGAGAAACCTCATGCATGTGATATATGTAATAAGGCATGTGAAGGAAGGAATAACTTGGTTCAGCATACACTTAACCACACAGCAAAAAAATATGCATGTGACATGTGTAATACGTCATTCATGCAAAAGCATGGCTTAGCAGATCACATATATACTCACTTAGAAGAGGAAAAGTCATTGGGAGAAAAGCGGAATATGGTACAGCATATACTAAACCGTACATCAGAAAGGTATGTATGTGATAAATGTAACATATCATTTGTACAAAAGCAGGATTTAATAGAACATTTACATAATCACTCAAGAGAGAAAAAATTATTTGTGCAAAAGCAGAATTTAATGGAGCATTTACTGAATCATACAGGAGAAGAATATGCATGTGACATTAATACATCACCTAGTCATTCGAAGAAGTCACTTACACAAAAACAGAACTTCAGAGAGTCTGAAACGGCAGGAAAAAAATATTTCTGTGACAAATATAATGCATTATTCACACAAAAGCATGATTTAATAGAACACCTACATGCTTATTCGAAGAAGTCTTGTGTGTGCTATATATGTGATAGGTCATTTGAAAAAAAGCAAAATTTTGATGAGCATATGCTTATCCATTCAGCAGAAACATACATATGTGATGTATGTAATAAGTCATTCATGCAGGAGGAGGATTTAATTGAACATTTACGTATTTCCACAGGAGAGAAGTCTCATGTAAGCGTATGTGATAACTGATTTACATGAAAACATGGTTTATTATATTATATATGGGATCATACAAAGTGTTGAAAATAGACCAGTGATAATTGCACTTTGGTTATAAATGGCTGTTTGGTCATAAGTGGTACATATGTCTTATACGAACTATTTAGTCATAAGTGCACTTGCGTTTAATCATTTAAGCACTGTGTCAGCAAGTAGTGGTTCCTCAGTTTGACTTTAATTTTTGGGATTTTGGACTGTTTTCTCCTCTGCAAATGATTCCATCATCACAGCACTCATTTATCACTGATCATAGGTCTTCAACTTCTTCAAAACATAGAAGGAGCGAAAGCTCATTTTTAAAGTGAAAATTTTGTAGAGTTCTCAAAATATGCGTAGTTCACAAATAATTAAATTAGCCTATGAAAGATTGAAATTCTGCTACTTCTGGGTTGCTTTTTTTTTTTTATGTGGATGGGTTGTCTTTCTGCCAATTTTAAGCAGTTTTCATTATTTTCTGATAAAATATGCAATAATTTCCTTTAGAAAGTCCTGAAATATTTTCTTTCCTATACATAGGTAGTGATAGTGCACTTTTATTCTGTTCATTCACCGCAGGATCAGCATACATTTGTGTGCGACGTTTATAAAATATGTGAATCTTTTTTTAAAGAATCTAAAAAGTATATGTATGCCTGTAAGGTTTATATTTCAGCTTTGTGAAATGTAGTGTCATGTCTCAAATTTGAAAGCATAGAGCAACTATAGACATGTGCGAATGCGATAAGTTGCAGATATTTATACGTTTGAAAGTATTTAATAATAAGGGTAACTATGTAATGCTTTTATTTTCATTATGTTTGCATTGTCAAGGTAATGCAACTTCATTTATAAAAGGTGGTATTTGATAATTCATGCAGTAAAAGTCATATTTTAAATTTATGATTTTATTGAATAATGACTATGGGTTTACTACTGCAGAGAACCCATTGATGAATGTACGTTTTATACTTCCCAGGCTTGCCAACAGCTAATTGGCAGTGGTTTTAATCATGATATTAAGCATAAAGTTAGCGAAAAAAGTATGTTATACCTAAAACAAATCAAACCAGCTGGTAAACGCTTAGTGTATGTGAATTAAAGTTGGAGGAAAAGTATCTTAAGCATATGTAAATATAAATTTGAGTTAACAGAAAAGAAAAATGCTGTAAAAATTAGCCGGTTAAGCATAATATTTAGTATGTATAAATTAATTATAGCAGAAGAAAAATAACATTAAGGTGTGTAAATAAAAATTAGCATAAAAATAAATGTTAGTTATTGAAATCAATTTCAAATTAATTCCATTATTACAAAACAGTTAAAAATTCTTCTACACTAATAGCAATATTTTATTTACTTTTTATTATATTTTTGTGGCCTTGGAGAAACCTCCTTTTTTCCCCAAAAAGCAGTGCTGTTAAGATATTTCCATCTCGGGAAACAATCACATTTAAAATTTCCCTAAATGAATTTTGGCCATTATGTTTAATTTCATGCCAAAATGTCTATTTATAAGTGATCTGCTAAGATTTTCTTGGTGAAGACCACTTTTTGATAGCTTCGCATTTAGGAAAGATGCAATGGGAAACACAAAAATAAATAAGTTACATGTGCAAAGGCAAATAACAAACAAAGCAAAAAATAAATATTGTACAATAAATAAAGCAAACAAATAAATATTGTGCCTTTTTTTTTTTTTTTCGATTCTCTGGTGGTCATAATTGCTTCATTATTTTATAAATAGCTATTTCAGATTTTTGATTTAATTTTATTTCTACATATCATCTATTAGATTTAAACTGATAGCAGTGTGGCCATTTTTGTATGCTTTGATTTTGTTGTATTTTAAGTTCCTACAATTTTTATCTAAAAATCATATTTTATGTCTTCAGCTCAATTTTAAAGATATATACTTCTGAGATTTGCCTGCAGTGGATGAAATTGCAGGGAAACAAGGTTTTGCTGTAAGATGACAATAATGAACAATTACATTGAATCTATTTTCAAAGCAATAACCATAAAATTTTCACCAGTTCAAGGGAACAAAATTCATATAAAATTGGGTTTATTGATTGATTTTTGGGTTAGATACTTAATTAAAATTTTAACTATATATAATAAGCAGATTTTTAAAAATATTAACCCATAATTCCTTTTTTTCTGTTAAAAAAAAAACCACTGTACAGTATTAATTCTAATATATAATTTATTTCTGAATAAATTTTGATTGTTATGAAGTTATTATATAATGCAGTCACTTGGTAATAAATTGAATTATCTATCATCAGATTTATTAATTTGTAATTTCTTAGTAGAAATGGAGTAATATTGTGTTTATGACATGTCTGACACATTTTTTATGCTGTACCTCCTACTGTTTTTTAATATTTCATTTATCTTGTATATCTGATGCATTTGTAAAGCTGATTGAAATTTTTATTGGAGAAAACTGTCTTTTCTTGTTGATAAGAAAATAATGGACTGACTCAGGTGTGTGTGCATCCTAGATTTTTACACAACACTCTTTTAAAAATAGTAACTTCTTTTACCTTATGTTACCTATCACTGTGCATTAAAAACGTATGGTAATCAATGTTGGTGAATAGACATTGTTTGATTAGATAAATTTAACAGCAATAAGCTTCAAGAATCTACGTAAAATTAAATGTGTGTTTTTATTCATAAAATTTATTTTTATGTGATTAACAAAAGTTTTTTATTCTTGTCATGTAAATAAATATTTAATTGGTGAAATAAAATTTTTAAAAAAATTCATCCTTTTCAGTTGTAATCTGTCTTTTTGCATTATTTTGAATTACAATTTTTTCTCACAAATGTTGCTACTTAGTATTTTTGCCAGATCACATATTCATAAGAAAAGTTGGTAATTTCTATTTGTCTGCAGCTCTGTCCAAAAGTTGCATACTCGGTCAATTTGGTGTGCATTGATAAATTCATTAATAACTAATGTTTTGCCGCACTGATGCTCAAAAGGCAATAGCCATTTTCAAAATGGTGGGACCTGAGAATTACATATGAAAGCAATAAATCAATAAAGTTTTAAGAAGAGAAAACATGAATAGTAAAATACATATTTTTTTCAAGAAATCCTTCTTTTTTTGCATTGTTGTTCTCTTTATGTACACTGCGCCAAAAAAAAAAGGGACAATTCTATATATATCTCCCCTTCTACTGGGCTGATTGACGAAATTCAAATTGCGTTTATCATGTCTAGAAAGCGCGACTAGAATATATGTTAGATTTATATAAAGCATTATCCTAACATAGGTATTTTGACACAAAATCGGACTTTTTCTGAAATAACCATTTTTTTTTCCACATTTCGATTCTACGACTCAAATTATGTCCAGATATTAAATTTTTTAATTTTTAGTGAGTAATTTAAAAATTTGTCTGTGCGTTTTTCTTTTGGTCTGCCACAAGAATAATTCACTTGGCGATCTTCTTAATTTATAGCAACCTATCTTCCTTTTTTTTTTTTTTTTTGTTGTCCGCGACCGGAAAAAATAGTCATCGTTTATACTTTCAAATAATTTTAACAAAATGCGTAAACGGCATTATGACTTATAACAAATACGCCGAATTTCAAACTGCACCAAAACGTAAATTCATGTATATCTTAGGATATTTTGAATAAAAAACTAACTTTTTGCGAGTATTCTTAGAAAGACGCCTACTTTAATATGACGGCAAACGTTTTATAGGTTATAACTCATTTTTTTTAAATTTATAAAAATTATTTAAAAATAAATAAAAAATTTGGCGAATTTTATTTGGAATGACGCTCAATTTCGAAATATGAAAGGAGGAATCAGAGTGAGCTGAAGCCCACGAAATTCTCTTGGCAAGGAGCGCAACTTTGCACTTGTCGTTGGCAACAGCCTTGGCACCTTGCAGGTGGCAGTGCGATTTAGCTCAATTCTGCCCGAATTTTGATGGAGAGCATCACAGGGGAAAAGTTTCGAGGGTCTTCGTCCTCTTCTTCCCCTACCAACAACCTCTCGAAAGATACTTTTGGTTTGCCGCATATTTAGAGTGCCTCCATGCTGCACGGACACTATATACTTACAAATATCCATGCCTTCTCCGGTATTCGAACCCGGGCCTTCGGCACGGCAGTCAGCGACACTAACCACTATTACGGTTGGGCGGCTCTAACAACATGTAGAAAGAGTTATTTTCCACAAAATATGATATATTTGTTAACTTGCGTTGCAAGCAGAAGAGAAAAATAAATTTAATGTTGCCTCTAAGATGCATTTCGTAGCAAAATTTTTGGAATTTCGAAGAGACACTAGACAGCAGAATTTAAGACTTCTAGCGATTGCACAGGGTGGCGAAATGCCTGGCACTGGCCCAGACAATGCTTCTTATAATCACTGTTATAAAACAGATTTTACTAGATGAGATCTTTTAGAAACACATATTGACCTCAAAATAAATGCCTCTTATAATCAGTGTTATAAAACATATTTTAAGAGATGAAATCTTTTTGAAATACATATTCAGCTGAAAATAAATACCATTCTTTCGGGTAGATAAGCTTGTGGCTTATACGTATTTAAAAGTAGAAAACTTAGGTCTGCAGCTTATGTGAAGGAATTTTATTTTTCCTTTGTCTTTAGAACCTTGCTAGTTTAAATCGTAAGTCATTACAAGTGAAATAGTTATTGCAGAGTTTATTGTGACATTTAAACCTGATATGAGGTTGTCCTAAGGTAATGCACCACTTGAACTCATGTGAAACTCATCTAACTATCATAGGGTGCACTGGATGTAAAGACACCATAATTCAAGTAACTTCTGTTGAGCTCTGTAGTTTTGTCTGTGCCTTTTCTGATAATCATCTTTTTTTTAATAGCCACAGGAACGTTTATTTCGCCATGATCTTCTTACACGTATCTCACTGCCATTCTTACACGTATCTCACTGCTTTGTGGCTCTCTTATTGCTTACTTCTTGCCAGTGCTTACTTTTGTTGGTATGTATATACTGATGGACTGTCACCAATAGCACGATAGACTTTTATGAACTGGAAACCCTGCGAAGGAGTTAAGTGCGTAACTCGTTTATTCTTACTCTGACTCTCTACACTCCTTCTGGAAAGGACAGTGATATGACACTCTCTTTCATATAACCCCCTTTTTCGATATATACTTTGGATACTAACAAATTTCAATCTATTTTTCGTGTATTAATAAAGTATGTGTTTCGTGACAACTTCCGTCTACAACCTCTTTTTTGGATTACAAGCTAATTAAGTATGATCTCGCTTGATGCGGCGCTGGATACAAGGTAAGAAGAATAAATTTGCTCTCTATTTTTATTAATTTGTTGGGAAATTTCGAGGCTATAAAAATTATTTTACAACAAAAGATTATGAGACTGGAGTGAAAGGTCATAGCTAATTAAATAATAGTAAAAGAAAAATAAACTATAAAAGCTAAACTGTAGTTTCATATCAAAACCGAAAATAAATTTTTTTTCCGACGCTAAGAAAATGTTGAATTCAAGTCAAATGCTAATTGCAAAACTGAATTCCAGCAATTACTCAAAATGGAAATTCAAAACACAAAACACAAATAAAGGAGGATCTTGACGATGTAATCGAAGATGTTCCTCCAAGCCCCATTACAGAGCAATGGAGTAAACGGGATCGGCAATGTCGCACGATGATAAACTGCATTGCAAACATTTGCTTATCGAAAACAGCCAGATAATTCCCATTAAATATGAAACTACTGCTAAAGCCACCTGGGAAAAATTCAGGCAGGTACATGGTCTAATCTTTCAAGTAAACTATTTCTTTTCCGAAAGCTTTACAGTTTGAAACTTGAGGAAGACGGAAATATGCAAACACATATAAATATACTACAGGAGTTAGTCGATAAACTCAAATCAATAGGTGAGAATATAAAAGAACACGTTTCGGCGCTTTTGCTTTGTTCAATGCCCAGTTCTTATGATACGCTCATAACGGCTCTTGAAGCCAGAATAGGAACTAAATCCAGAATTCTTAAAAGGGAAATTAATTGACGAATTTAACAAGAGAGTTGAAAATAATTCATCAGATTCAAAGGCATTTAAAGCCTCATTTCAAAACAAGACAAAGAGAGAAAAGTTTTGTTCGTACCCTCATAAAAATAATCATTTTAGATCAGAGTATTATCATCTAAAATCGGAACAAAAAAATAAACTGCCCCGAAACTCATAGAAAACATAAGCGGATTCTAAAATACCGCAAGCAAAGAATGCGTGTAACCTCGCGATGACTCAACA
The DNA here is from genome assembly GCA_000611955.2 of Stegodyphus mimosarum. Classification (NCBI taxonomy): domain Eukaryota; kingdom Metazoa; phylum Arthropoda; class Arachnida; order Araneae; family Eresidae; genus Stegodyphus; species Stegodyphus mimosarum. Next base: position 92,011 of record KK116520.1, on the reverse strand, counting down.
AGAAACAAAAATTGAAACACCGGAAATCGAATCCAGATGGGATGCCGTCGATCTGTCTGCTTATACTGTCGAGCATAAATCATCAGAGCGTTTTATTTTATTTTCGATAGCGGTACAAGTAACCAGCTGGTAAATAATAAGAAATATTTCACGGAATGTAAACCCATAAATCCGTCAGGTATTATAACTGCAAATGGGCAGTGTATTAAATCAACTCGAATCAACTCAGATCATTAAATCAACTCAGATCGAACTGTATCACAAAAGGTAAACCTCCTGATTGCTACGGATTCCATGAAAAATATCCTATCTTCTCCGTACCCAAAACCTGGAAGGAAATTCAAACTTTGGAAGAAAATGAAAAAAGAAAATGGCTAACAGCTTTCGAGAAGAAATTAATTCACTAGAAGAAAACAACACTTGGAATAAGTTGATTTACCAAAAGAAAGACAACCAATAGGATGTAAATGGTCTTTCAAAACCAAGCTTAATGCAGAAGGAAAAATTGAAAGATACAAAGCCAGATTAGTCGCAAAAGGATTTAGCCAGAAGTTTGGATCTGACTATGATGAAACCTTTGCTCCTGTACTAAAATATACAACTATACGAGCTTTCCTATGTACAGTTTGGTACAAAAACATGTCTGTCAGACATATCGATGTCAAAACAGCTTTCCTTCATGGAGAATTATAAGAAGAAATTTACATGACTCAACCTGAAGGATACTCAAAAGCAGGAAATGAAAATGAAGTTTGCAAGCTGAAGAAATCTATATATGGTTTAAAACAAGCCGCTAGAGTTTTGAATCTGAAAATTGGAAAAATACTTCTAAACATGTCATTTAAACAAAGTAGAGAAGACCCATGCTTGTTTTTCAAAAACATTTGTCGAAAATTCACATAGATAATATTATATGTAGATGATATGCTTATAGGAAGTGAAAGAGAGGAATATGTAATGGAAGCAATCCAACAACTAAACGCTAAATTCGAAATCAAAAACCTAGGAGAAGTCACCTACTACCTTGGCATAAACATCGAAAAACCTAAAGATGGAACCTTTCCCATAAACCAGAAGAATAAAATCGGGGAAATAGTTCAAAAGTTTGGACTTCAAAACGAAAAACCAACATATACGCGAATGGAAACAAACAACTGCAAACTAGAAGCTGAAGATGATCTTCTAGAAGATAATACAAAATATAGACAAGCAGTAAGAGCATTATTATATATTGCTAAAATAAGCAGACCAGATATAGCAGCGCTATCAATCTACTGAGTAGAAGAAGCGAAAAACCTAGGAACATAGATTGGAATGCTGGCAAGAACGTCATTCGATCCTTACATACAACTAAAGACTTTAAGTTGATCTTTAACAAAATTCAAGAACCTATACTAACTGCATATTCAGATGCAGATTGGGCAAATGACAGAACAACAAGAAAATGCATCAGTGGATACATATTCAAATTAGGAAATAACTGCATTTCATGGAACAGCAAAAGGCAAAACTGTATTGCACTGTCTTTAACTGAAGCAGAATATATTGCAGCAGCTAATACAGCACAAGAAGCACAATGGCTGTTAAATTTGCTTAAAGATCTAGGACTAAAACAAAATCTGCCGATTACTCTCTATGAAGATAACAAATCATGCATCAAACTATCACAAACGGAGAAAAAGATCTCCAGAGCAAAACATATAGACGTCAAATACCACTACTTCAGTGAACTTCAAAAAAACGGGATCCTGAGCCTAGACTACTGCAGAAGCTCCGACATGATTGCGGGTCTGCTCACCAAACCACTGGGGAAGCCTGTGTTCGAGAAACTTCGAGAATCGCTGCAAATGGCGATCCTGCCCATCAAGTAGGGCTGTTTGTATGCATATAGTGATGTACGATAGACAATAGCACGATAGATATTATGAACTGGAAACCCTGCAAAGGAGTTAATTGCGTAACTCGTTTATTCTTTACTGTGACTCTCCTCACTCCTTCATGAAAGGACGGCGGTATGACACTCTCTTTTATATAACCGCCTTTTTCGATACATACTTGTAATACCAACAAATTTCAATCTATTTTTCGTTTATTATAAAGTATGTGTTTCGTGACAACTTCCGTCTACAACCTCTTTTTTGGATTACAAGCTAATTATGTATGATCTCGCTTGAAGCTGCGCTGGATACAAGGTAACTAACTAACTAATCCTCGTACCAGCTCCGTCAATCCAGCGACACTACAGGGACTGATACATAGTCAGAAGCCACCCAAAGGATGGTCATGCAAGCTGCCGAAACCCGAAGTCCCACACCTTCGAGTAAACTCAGCAATTTTCGGCTCCAACTCTCTCGTCCCACCGCTAAACTGGCCATCTAAGGCCACCGTCCCAGAGGTCAGACACCACGGCGGGGTGAGTTTGAGAACTTGGAGCTTTGATTGACCGTTGACTGATGCTACCTGCCAGTACTGCACGGGCAGCCCCTCCCTTCAGGCTTTACACAGAATACCGAGGAAAGCGTGGACCGCTGCTGATACCCTAGTTACCGGGGACTTACGCCCCCCGGACCGTGAAAGGTGGAGTTAAACCCCACTCAACGGATCATCGGGAACCGTCAAGCTCATGAATTTTACACCCCCGTGGCCGAGACTGCCTAGGTACAGATCCTAGCCAGTAGCTTTGCAGAATACTCTACGTCGACCCCGGAGGGATACAAGGTAAGAGGAATAAATTTGCTCTCTATTTTGATTTTAATTTGTTGCGAAATTTCGAGGTTATAAAAATTATTTTACAACTTTATCGTTTGCACTTCCGATTCTAGGAGTGGTGTTGGCACCTGGGTACCTGAGCTGAAGGCCCTACCGCATGTAAAATAGTTCAGCTTTCCTAATTGTTACAAGAGAGAGCTAAAACGAGATTGTAGCTGACAGAATTTACAGAGATGTATTAATAATTAGATAATTGAAGGTGAAATAGCACCCTACATTCGCACACCAGAAAAGCGAGTTCGAGTTAGTGATTTGGCTAGAAACGTAGAAATAGAATGACATAGGTAGTTACGAGTCAACTGGCGCATTTGGCAATTACATAAACAGGAGAGAGGTGAGGAGCAACATTGCATAAGTGAGATATAAAAGTTATATAGGTACCTAGGTATAGCAAATACAACAACTATCAAGCGACCCGGAAATCAACCAACGGAGAGGAAGAAGTTTTTCAAGAGCCATCAAGTACGCCCAAAAAGAAAACGGATTGAGGACGAGACTCAGGGTCAGACCCGGACAAGGCGTCGGATCAATCAAACCATGGTCTTTGCTACATCCAGGAGTGGGCGGCTAAACGAATGTCTGAATATCAAAACGATAAGTAAAACTTTATGTTACTTTGAAACTTTTAAGTTAATTTTCGTTCTTGCTGCGAGTGGCAGAATTTAAGAAGTTTTACCTCATGTGAGGTCTACTTTTATCGCCAAACAGGCGAGAAATGAATTTTACTTATTTGTTACCATGTTTTTCATTTGTTACTCGCGAGTAATCTAATATTATTGTATTATAGTCAAGTCTAAATACTTTAGTATTGTAAAAGATTTTGTAACGGTATAAGAAACGTACCTTAACAACATTCTAAAAATATTGTATAAAGATTAAAAGATTCTGTTAAGAAAAGACATTTTAGTTTGAACGACTTGTGAAATGTACTTGTTAAATGTAAAAGAAACAGCGCTTGCTTTCAGTAGGACAAAGTTAACTGTATTTTTTCAACTGTGAGAGAATTAATGGCATGTTAATGTGCTCTTATATGCATGTGAACTGTTCCGTTAAAATTTAAGTACAGTGATATGTTAAAAGTGAAAGCATTACATGAATGTAAAAGTTTAAAATCGCTGAGTTAAAAGAATGTGACTGCATAAATGCAACTTAACGCATGGTGAATATGTGCTAAATTTGGAATGAATGAATGTAGTTAGCCTCTCTGAGACTGCAAAGTTAGCCACTTATTTTATAATAGTATCTCAGGGTTCAGAGATGAATGTAAGGAGTGTTCTGAGGTCTTATGCTGAATTTTAACACGTTATTGTTTTTATTGTAGGCGGTAGCGTTGAGCACTTGTACATAGACACGTTTCGTGTTTTTTTCTTTACAAGCAGGTCAGAGAGCACAGGGAGATAATTAAATAATGGTATGAATGAAATAAGAATGGAGTTTTAAAAGAAAACAAAATACGTGTTCATGTAAATTGCCGTTTAAATTACTTGACAAATTGGTTAAACTAGTTTTCCTTCCAGATATCTGGAAGGAACCGATAAGGGACAAGAAATTCCTCTTTGTACGTAATGTAACAGATGAAGAATAATTGTCCTTGGAGAAAATATTGTAAAACTGCTTTTACATAATTTCTAGGTTAGATAGTTTTAGTGAAGAGTTGTTGTAAAAGATTAGTCTCGCGTTAGACTTAGAATTTAGAATTAAAAGTTTTGAACAAGGGCGTTTAGACCTTAGTTTCAAACTTATTAACTCTGGCGGAAAGTGTGTAAGGATCTTAAGTTTAACTAACGTTTATTTTATTTTAAAACTTTACTATCCTCTCTTATTTTCCACTTTCGGCCAGAATTAACACGTGAATATGTTTATGCAAATTGTACTTTCTAACGCTTAAGTACACTGCTGGCCGCCGTAAATGCAACACCCTTAAGGAAGCATGCAAATAACATGAAATTTACAACATGCATTAGCGGAGGTGAGATATGCAAATAATTAGAATTTCAGCGCAGACGCACATCACGCGCGCCTGTGGCGCCACTTCAAAGCGCTATTTAAGGTTTGGAGGTTTTCGACGCTTTCAAGTTCGGCAATTGTGTTTTTAAAACAACGATCAATTACGCCTCGTAGTAAACAGCGATCATCGTTTTATCAAGTTTCCGAGTTCGACAGAGGAAGGATAGTGGCCTACCGAGCGTGTGGATTATCTTTCAGGGAAATCGGTAGTCGTATTGGACGAAACCAAACAACTGTAACGCGGATATATGACCGTTGAGTGCAGGAGGGTACGACGGATCGACGTGTTCGATCGCATCCACCTCAGTGCACCACTTCACGTGATGACAGGAACATTGTGCGCATGGCAGTGACGGATCACTCACTCACATCACGAACCAAAGCACAGCACATTCAGTCTATAACGCATCATCCAGTGTCTGCGCGTACTATTCGACGCCGTTTACAGCAGAGTAGTCTGTCCGCAAGACCCTTGACGCAGAACCATAGACGTCTCCGCCGGCAATGGTGCGATGAAAGAAGGATGTGGACGGCAGAATGGAATGAAATTGTCTTTACTGACGAGTCACGCTTCTGTCTGTAATACCACGATGGTCGGATTCGGGTCTGGAAACACCGTGGAGAGAGGATGCTGGACAGATGCATTATGCACCGTCACACTGGTCCTACATCGGGTATTATGATATGGGGCGGTATTGGATATCACTCTCGCACTCCTCTAGTACGTATTGCCGGTACTTTAAACAGCCAGCGCTACATCTCCGAGGTGTTGGAGCTAGTTCTTCTTCCTTACCTTCAGGGCTTGCCCACAGCCATATTTCAACAGGACAATGCGTGACCACACGTGACGCGTTGTCGAAGGGTTCTTCGTCAATCGTCAGATTGAATTGCTTCCCTGACCGGCTCGCTCTCCGGATCTTTCGGCGATAGAAAACATGTGGTCCATGTTTGCTGAACGATTGACCCAGATTACATCCCAAGCTGCCTCACCAGATCAACTTTGGCAACGTGTGGAAGCTGCTTGGTCTGCTGTTCCCCAAGAACACATCCAAAGTCTCTTTGAATCAATGCCGAGACGTGTGGCAGCGGTGATCTCCAATAACGGCGGCTACTCTGGTTACTGATTCTTGAAGGAACCACACTTCACAGAAGTCTAAAAATTTAATCATTTGATACTTGGTCAACATGTTATCTACTAAATAAATTTTGTTGTGATATCTCTTGTCTTTCTTGGTGTTGCAATTTGGATGGCCAGCAGTGTACTTAAGTTGTGGATTTTTGCCAAAAGTAGAAGAAGGAGAGAGAGCCCTCTTGCTACCAGTCTTCACGCGAGCTTGCCATCAGTTACTGTCCGCCTTTAAGGCCAGTGGTTTAAATCCCCTTGAAAGTTAAAGACGCATTGTAGTTGTCCGCAGTTTGCGTACTGCAGACGTAATAATTTAAAAGACCAGCCTTAGTGCTAGTCGTCTGTGTAAAATATTAAAAGTTAGCTTTTATTTAAATTTTAGTTAGTTCTTAGTCTTATATTCTTTTACGTTCGGACCACAGGTGGTTGGTCTTTGTATCCCGAAGTGAGGGAATGTTTGTAAAATCGATAAGCAAATAAAGAGTAATTTGAACCCTCCTTATCGTTGATGTTATCTTCTACACACGCACGAATATAGTTTTTAGTAAGCTCCCTGTTCCTACTCAGGACTCCAGTTATGTTTGCAAAATCAATTAGAAGAAACAGTAGTCCTGATAGAATTGTTTTATTTCCCCCTGCAATGCAACGCATGAGAAGTTTTAAGAGAAAGCTACGCCGGAGAAGTAAAAATACAAGAGCACGTGCACTAAATATTGAATAAAAGTTTATGTCTGTAATTGATATTTAACTTGAATAAATTTAATTGATTAATATGGTAGCTGTAACCGTTATTCTACTTTTTTTTACTTTCCAGAAACTGCTAGAACTGTCTCGCTCGGCCAATTTAAAAAACTATAAAAGCCGGAGAGAAGCATCTCAGCTCAGCTGTTTTAGTAAACTGTTGTTTACTTAGCTGCTGTAATTTTATTGACCGGATTAGCTTTCTCTGTACTTTGAATTGCGTTCTGTTTAAAGTTTTCGTAGTTTAAAATATAGCTATTGATTATATTGCGTGATAATATACGAATGTTTCAGAGGAAAGTTCCAACGTTTTTGCTATACTTCTTAGGATAAGAATAAATTCTATTAACCTTTTATTCGACTTGTGGATTCAAGCCATTACGAACCTGTACGCACGCAACTGTACAATACTTTTACTGAGATAGTGAAAGTAAATTTGTAATTCAGTTACGTAATGACTGTATTTTCTATGTCATTTTTGTGAGGCTAATCTATGTAATTACTGTCAATCGATGCACATGTCTTGCAACAAAAGCAAAAAACAGAATTTATGCTTATGTAACATAATAGCCATGTACAGGGAATTAATTCTCCGTTTTCCATTTTCTGTTGTTATATGTATCACTAAATTTATATATGCTTAGTGAATTTATTTTTCTGCATTAAATAACTCCTACACTACCTACATGCTTAACTTTCCTCTTGTTATTCATAAATAACAAGCTCTTGTTATTCTTCTTTTTGTATTATAAAGACTATTTACAATAATTTTTTATTCATTATAACCTTTCAGTTTTGCATTGATTGGACAATCAAATTAACCTCCTTTGCAGTTCTTTATACAAATGCCTATAAATCTGAAAGTAAAGCATTAAGATAGAATAATAATAACAATAGAATAGGTAACAATAGAATCCCGCAAACTCGACATAATGTGGACGGAGAGACTGTCGAGTTTCCGAAAAGTCAAGTTTTACGGAATAAGGGATTGGTTTTTTAGAACTTAATATTTAACTGGAAATTACTCTAGACATTTAGAAAAATATCGTGTGATGGTAGATAGTCTTTCACACTCATTCCGTCGTCGTGCAGCTACATCCCGTAGACGACGGAGGAACAAAATGTTCGTACCAGATGCACCTTGCTCCCCCATGTAAAGGAGCATTCCTTCAGCGGCCTTCAGGCCTTCACTGCGGGTCATCATTTTAGCTTTCCTCTTGTCTTCAGCCTCTATTCTGATTCGTCTTCATTTTTATACACATTGTCTTTTTCCAATCAATCTATTTCTGCATGTCCTAAAATTTCACAATTCTCATCTTGTCCCTTACAATCTTCAACATCACCATCAGCAATTTCTTCGCAGCCTAGAATTTTTCTTAAGTAAGTCAATTATTTGACAATTTTCTGTCTCTTCTCTGTTTTCGTCAAATTCGTTTGCTGAATGGTCCAGCAAATTTCTCCAGGAACGAACGAGGCTTATCGACTCGATTTCACTCCAAGAATGAGCTATCCATCCAACAATATCCAACATATCTATTTTCTTCAGGCTCTCAATCATATCACACCCTTCCTTTATGACTAGGACAAGAGATGAAAGAAGTTTACGTCTGTATTTTTAGTTCAGTGTCTCCAAAGCGCCCTGATCCATCGGCTGATACACTGGAGTTACGTTAGGAGGGAGAAGCATGGCTCTCATATCTTCGTCTCGTCTGCATCGGGATGGGATGCGACATTGTCTAGAATGTGAATCGCCTTCCTTGGTAGATTTGTTCTTAGTGAACCAAAGTTGAACTCATGGCAGTTATTTAAGAATGCTATTCTTGATGAATTCAGTTCCAGCTGCAATTCGGCCGAACTGCATGAGTTATTATCAAAACAAAAAATGAAGAGCAATGAAACGTTTGATGAGTTTTTTTTAAATACTAAGAGAATTGCTAAAAATGGTCAAATTGAAGATGTTGCTTTAATACGATATGTTATAGATGGTAGACCAGGCTCCGCGTTTAAAAAATCTTGCTTGTATGGGTAACAAACATTAACTGATTTTAAGAATAAATTGAAGCTTTATCAACAGATATGTGATGATGAGGAAAAGTTGCGAACGTCAAAAACAAAATTTGAAAGTATGCAAAAAAATGAATCTGGAAATAAATATGACTCAAAAATTTCTGCTAACCGAACAAAACGTAACGTAACCGATAGTCGAGGAACAATTCCTGAGATTAAACGTAATACAACCTGTTTCAACTGCGGTGAAAGCGGTCATATTTCTAAACAATGTGTTCATAAAGATAAGGGCGTCAAGTGTTTTAAATGTAAAGAATTTCATTCACGTGGACGTGGAAAAGGATCATCATTTGTTACGCATGAAGGGCAGTACCATTTTTTGAAAGTGCCGTTTGGACTCTGTAACTCACCAGCTGTATTCCAGAGATTCATAAATACCATTTTTCGACCGTTAGTTAACGATGGAATCGTTTTGCCGTACATGGACGATATCATCATTTTGTCCGCTTCATACGAAGAAGGAATCGAGAGGCTGAGTCAAGTTTTAAATCTAGCAAGGGAATACGGGCTGGAAATAAATTTTTAAAAATCCCAGTTCTTAAAGAAACGAATTGACTTTTTAAGCCATGTCATAGGAGAGGGTAAAATTTTTCCATCCACCTTGAAGACGCAAGCCGTTATAAATTTCCCTGAACCATCTAATTTAAACAGATTCAGAGTTTTCTTGGGTTGACAGGGTATTTCAGAAAATTTATTCCTGAGTACTCTATAACTGCCAAGTCACTTAGTGACCTGCTAAAAGAGGGTAATAAGTTCGAATTCGGTGAAGAACAAAGGATTGCATTCAATCGTTTGAAATCAGCGCTAGCTGAGAAGCCTGTACTTGCAATTTATAACCCTCATTATGAAACTGAACTACACACAGATGCCAGCATAGAAGGATACGGGGCGATTCTAATGCAGAAACCCCCAAGTGATAGCAGTTTTCACCCCACTTATTTTATGAGCAGGAAAACATCTGATGCAGAGAAAAATATTCAAATTACGAGTTGGAGGTCCTCGCGATCGTAGAAGCACTGAAAACGTTCTGTGTTTACCTTTTGGGAATTTCATTTAAGATAGTGACGGACTGTTCAGAATTTCAAAGGACGATATTGAAAAGAGATTTAGCCACGCGTGTTGCTCGTTGGGCTCTTTTGTTACAGGAATTCGATTATGTTATAGAGCATGGTAAAGGTGTTAGAATGCCACATGTAGATGCTCTAAGTAGAGCTCCTCTAAACGTTTTATGTGTTTCTGTTGAGGATATCCTACCTAAATTAAAACTTGCCCAAGAAAATGACACTGAAGTAAAAACCATTAAAGAATTATTGAAAACCTGAAGTTATGAAAATTACTGTAATAGAAATGGCATACTATACAAGTTTACTGACGGCAAAGAATTAATAGTCGTTAATTCTTTGCCGTCAGTAAACTTGTATAGACTTCGGCAGAAGTCTATATAAGTAATAAACTTCGGCAGAAGATAGAAAACGTTATCGCCACTTGCGTTCATTGTATCTTAATAAATCGCAAAACAGGGAAAAAAGAAGGATTTTTACTTCCGCGATTCAAGGAGGACATTCCTTTGCATACCTATCACATAGATCACTTGGGTCCTCTGGAAAGTACCCATAAAAACTACAAACACATATTAGTAGTGGTCGACGCGTTTACTAAATTTACTTGGATTTATCCAACAAAATCTACGACCTCAGCCGAGGTGATAGCGAAGTTAGAGAATCAGAAGGCCATTTTTGGAAGCCCTTGTCAGATCATTTCTGATAGAGGAACAGCTTTCACTTCCAGTGAGTTTTCTGACTACTGTGCTAAAGAAGATATTAAACATCATTTAATCACTACAGGCCTCCCGAGAGCAAATGGACAAGTCGAACGGATCAACCAAGTCATTATATCAGTCTTAGCAAAATTGTCCTTAAATAAACCAACTGAATGGTATAAACATACACATGAAGTTCAGAGAACGCTTAACTCAAGATATCAAAGAAGCATTAACACCACTCCGTTCGAATTACTCTTCGGTACCAAAATGAACAATAAGGGCACCGATCAGCTCAAAGAACTGATAAAAAGTGAGTTTCAATCTCAATTCGAGTCACAAAGAGAAGAATTACGAAAGCAAGCCAAGAGACAAATTTTCCAAGTCCAACAGGAAAATAAAAAGGCGTATAATGCCAAAAGAAGACAAGCACAGCCGTACAAAGTTGGTGATTTAGTGGCAATCAAAAGGACTGAATTCGGACCACACTTAAATTAAGAGCAAAGTATTTCGGACCTTAAAAGATCACGAAAGTTAAGGGTGGCAACACCTATGACGTAATAAAGGAAGGGTGCCATGAGGGGCCCATGTACACTACCACATGTGCCGAATTCCTCAAGAAATGGACAGCGCTTTAAAATTTCGCAAACACTTATTTCTGTTATTGTATATCCTTGCTTGTTGGTTTTTTTTGTTTTGTTGTATTTTGCAGTGTCCTGGAGGGCCAGTCCACCCTTGGATGGCTGAGAATGTAGTGCCGATCATTTGGAGCCGTGATGAAATCCAGATGCCGTGACGTCATTTTCTCTACTACTACGAGCTGCGTAGGCGCCAAGCGAAAATGAGGGGAATTATGTAGGCGCCAACCTTTTTTCCTTTGGAGATGGTAGACGAATGGACGTGTTAGCAGAGACGCTGCTTCTGTTTAAAACTTTGACGAATCACTTTTTAATTCTCGTAAATGTTAAATATATGTAATAATCGTTTGTCTAATTAAAATGTCTTTCGTTAGCTAATTAATTCATCGTTTTATTCCCACAATTGTTTTATTTTCCCGTGCAACGCAGATATTTGAAGAAAAATCTACCTGGAAAAGAAAAAATACAAAAGCGCGTGCATTTAATATCTAATAAATAAATATCTCGCAATTGCTGTTGCCATCCAGAAAAATCGAGAAAATATATGTTTTACCACAATGTTCTCGTGAATAATTAAAAAGCTTATAAAAGCCGAATTAAAACAATTCAGCTCAGTTGTAGATGTTTTAGGTGAACTGTTGTTTACTTACGGCTGTTATTGATTGTAGCAAATTTGCTGTGAGATTGAATTAACTTTCTCTGTTTTGAATTGAGTTCTGTTTAACATTTGAGATATTGTGATATTATACGAATATCTCTGAGGAAATATTTCAGTATTTTGTTTTATTTCTTGTGAAAGGAATAAATTTTATTAACTTTTTATCGACTTGTGCATTCAATAAATTACGAAGCCGTACTCACGCAACAATTTTTGGTGTCAGAAGTAAGATGTTTAATTGCCATTCACTAGAGGGATGGGAGAACAACTGAGACAGCTCGTGTCTGCCTTTGCTGCATTCCAGGAAAATATGGAAGGAGCCGTGGACTCGGTAAAAGACTAGATGAAAGCGGTTCAAAAAAAGATAAAAGCTGGTCAAGAAAAGATGGAGCCTGGTCAAGCATCAATTAAAGAAGAAATGAAAGCTTGCCGAGTAACTTTTAAAGAAGAGATGAAAGCTGTACAAGAAAAGATTGAAGCAGGTCAAGAGGAAACGAAAATGGAAATTACCTGCGTAATAGAAAACAAAATTGAAGCTATGGAAGACAGAATTGACACGGTTGGAAACAGAGTTATTACCATCAAACGGCATATGTGGTAGATATTACAGATCCTTCTATAGTCGGATTGTACTTTTCAAGGAGATACAATTTTTGCTTGGATTTCAGAGAAGACAAACTGTTCTCAGCATCAGAGGAGATAATTATCCATCAGCAGAAGGGATCCTCACCTAGAAACGCCGACGCGTTGTCTGAAAGACCCGGCTTCGAAACCTGCCGCAATCATAATAGGGTTGAAGAGAAACCAGAAACTACCGGCAATTCTCCATCCCACATGCTCATCGGTCGAGACATTCGTCTGCCTTGTGACCTCCTGTTTTGTCGCCCAACGGATGCGCCTTCATCGTCTAAGGAATAAACCCAAGATGTCCAGGCTCGGTTTGAAATGATGCACCGTTCTGCACGAGAGTGACTCAACTTGGCGACGTAGATGAAGACCCGATACGACACCAGAGCTACTGGACATCGATTCAAAGAAGGAGACAAAGTGTGGTTGTGGAATCCAAATCTACGAAATAGATCTGTCCGAAACTACAGTCACTTTGAGATGGTCCGTACACAGTCTTAAACAGGCTGAGGGACGTCGTGTTTCGGTTTCGTAAGTCTCGAACTCTAAATCTGAAGTCGTTCATTACGACAGGTTAGCTCCTTGCCTATATGATAGTATTTGAGTATTTGATTTGTATTTAGTGTTTGATAGTATTTGATTTGTATTTAGCGTTTGATAGTATTGATTTGCTGAAAAGTTACTTTTTGTGGTGAATCTTCGAATTATTGTAACTTGGCGATTTTTCGGCGAACATTTGGCGACCATCCTTGCTACAGCAACCTGCGAGTTTTTATTGTTTTTAAGTGCTTATTAGCTAAAATCACGATCGGAATTTTCCGGAAAGTATTGGAGCAAAAGTGCACAGAAATTTGTTTTTAAAAGGCAAATTTATATATGAAATATGTAAATAATTTTTCTCATAAATTAGAAAAATTTGCTCAAAAATGCAGGAAAATTTTGTGAATCTTTGAAGTCGGTAAAAAGAACATATATGAAATTACCTGATCGCTAAAAAGTATGTATACTATGCAAGCTTTTACATGTTCAGCTTGCATGTACCGATTCCAAGGATGAACATTTGCCCGTATAAAATAAGTAAAATATGCAAGAAATTACATTAATTTCCTTTCCTTCTAAATTATCCATTATAAAAGTCACCTGCGAATTTATAAGGCAAGCATTAAACATGGTTGCAAGTACTTAGTGTCAAATATTTAACTTATTTCTATGCAGGTTCACTTGTATTGAAATGGAGTGCAAAATGCTACAAACGCACAATGCACAAAATGACTACCATTTAATTAAAATATAAATAAATTAAAAACACTAATTAAAATATAAATAAACATATACATTAAATTAATAAAAATTAGCTTAAAATCTTAGTTACTTTAAACTAATTTATTGCTAATAAAAATTATCTAATAATAGTTTATTAATTTATTTATTGCTTATATTTAGAACAATGCATAAAAATAATCTTTTCAAACTTTAAAAATAGTTTAATTACCTAATCTTCTTCAGAATCTTAGTGTATGGCAGAAAAACTTTTTAATGGATTCAACAAAATCATTGAATGATTTTTTTGTAAATTTTTCCGCCATACGTGCTCTGATAAATAAAAAGTGAAATTCTGCTTAGCATAATGCTTAGGAATAGCACTTTTTATAGCACCCCATGTGCCTTCAATCGTATTCATATGTGCGCCTGTTTGAGGATCTTTGAAATGATACTTATGGTTAACAGCAAGATGAAGACCTTCATCTTCCAAACAGGCATATATGATTTCCAGCAATCTATTATTATTGTGCCAGGTAAAATATACTGCTTAATGAAACTTAATAAGCAGTTTTTACTTCTGTCTGGCACAACATTAAAAAAGCACTTATTACTTCCTCTTTCAATCCCACCACACACCCATTTTCCTTCCACTCTCCTACCTCTCTGCGTTTGCCAAACTTACTTTCGTCAATTTCAACAATGATACCCATACCACCAAGCTACCCCTATCATTCTCGCAAAATTCCACGCACACTTCCCTACAGAAACAGTTCCAATCGGCTGCAGTACTACTGCTGATTCCTAAATCGGAAATTTAGCAGTCAACTGGCAGTCGATTGACCCAGTAGTAAGAAATTAATAAAATTTTAGCCATACTCAAACAACTTTTAGCAAACCAGGTACCCTTTCTTACACTCCGTTTCATAAAATGTCCATTTTCACCAGATTTCTAGCACTGCCTTTCATACATATCTGCAATTAATCCTACACTCATACACCATTCAAGCAACTCTTTTGGATAATCACACCAATGCAATAAAAATTTGGAATTTACTTTAGAGAGGGTCATGGGATCCAAATATTAAGCAACACTGTTTCACACAAGATGCAAGATGGAATGAAGCTCAATATACAAAATGTTATGAAGTACTGCAGATATTTTCACAAATTTCCCCCCTTTTTGGATTAAAGAACTGTGATTGGTCCATAAATATCACATGACATGTCTCATGATCTCTGATTTGTCTGCGACAAAATAATCTGTGATTGGAACTGTGTACTCAGATAATTGCTAAAGTCCTAGCTAGTAACCTTTATCGCCTTACCAAAATGTCGCCAAACTACCAGTTACCATATTCCAAAGATTAGCCCTTATTGCAATTATTGTTTATTTTGTTATTGTAATGTAATATTTATTGTTGATTTTTGCCTTAGTTGTAAGTTTGGCTTCCTGTTCAGGGATTGTAGTATCCAGGACGTGCAGTCTTTGGGAAAGGAGCAGTATTACGCATTTCGTATTTATTTACCTATTTATTTAGAATTGTAATTAAAATTGTTGTATTTTCCCGTTCAACGCAGACGATATTTGAAGAGAAATTTACGCTGGAAAAGTAAAAACACAAGAGCACGTGCATTTAATATCTAATAAATAAATATCTCGTAATTACTGTTGCCATCCAGAAAAATCGAGAAAATATATAAATACGTTTTACCAGATTGTTCTTGTGAATAATTAAGAAGCTTGTAGGGATTTATATTTATTTTAAATAACCAGTTAATTTTAATTTAAGTTACTTTCCTATAAGCCTTCATTCTCCTAATTGTCAGTGCTAGAATATTTAAATTTAGTGGCGCGCGCAAAAAATGCAAATTCTACTAGTGGAAGAATAAGTTAAATATCGACGTTCAAGTAGAGGAAGAGAGAGTCTGGGAAATTGCCGTGCGTGCTTATAAGCAAACTTCTGTTTAGCAGTAACTGCTGGTTTTGATGTGGCTTAATCGCTGTTACCTTGCTACCACTAGACTCATTTACGCGGTGTAGGCTACAAGATTATATGAGCTCTGTATGTTAATTCTACTATTTTTGAATATCTCTTACTTTGAGTTTGATTCTACTGTTTCAGTTACCGCCAAAGTTGAGGCGTAGTATGTTAGCGTCAAGTTGAAGCACTGTAAATAAGTTAAAGAGTTTAATAACGGGCAGTTTTAAGCCTTCCTCAGCGCAATCACTATCTTTCCAGGTTCTACACAACAGCAGGACTGTAGAACGTTACAAGCTTAATATTGTTATTGATTATAGCGAATTCGCTGTGAGATTGGATTAACTTTCTCTGTTTTGAATTGAGTTCTGTTTAACGTTTGAGATATCGTGGTATCGTACGAATATCTCTAAGGAAATATTTCAGTATTTCGTTTTATTTCTTGTGAAAAGAATAAATTTTTTAATGACTCGTGAATTCAATCCATTCCGAACTCGTACGCACGCAACAATGTTTGGTCTGGGAAGTGGGATCATCACATGGAAACCTAAATGTCCTGTCTAGAAGACATTTATCGAGTTCAAGGCCCTTTCCATTTTTCCTGGAATGCAGCAAAGGCAGATACGTGCTGTCTCAATTGTTCTTCCATCGCTCTAGTGAATGGCAATTAAATATCCCACTTCTGATACCAAAAATTGTTGCGTGCGTACAGGTTCGTATTTTATTGAATGCACAAGTCGATAAAAAGTTAATAAAATTTATTCTTTTCACGAGAAATAAAACAAAATGCTGAAATATTTCCTCAGACATATTCGTAAAATATCACAATATCTCAAACGCTAAACAGAGCTCAATTCAAAACACAGAAATTTAATCCAATATCACAGCGAATTCGCTACCATCAATCACAGCATTAAGTAAAGAAACAGCAGTTCGCTTTAAACAGCCACAACTGAGATGTGGTGTTTTAATTCTGGTCTTAAAAAGTTTTTAATTATTTTCTAGAATAATCTGCTAAAAACCGCGATTTTTCTCGATATTTATGGACGGCAACCGTAATTACCAGATATTTATTTATTAAATATTAAATGCACGCGCTGTTTTGCTTTTACTTTTCCGACGTATCGTTCTCTTCAAAAATCGTGTGCCTTGCATAGGAAAGTAAAGCAATTTTAATTACAGTTCTAAATAAGTAGCTAAATATATACGAAATCCGTAACACTGCCCCCTTCCCAAGGACTGCACATCCCGGGCAGTACAATCCCTGGACAGGAAGCCAAACTTACAACTAACGCATTAATGCAATAATACATACTACATTACAATAACAAAAATAAACAATAATTGCAATAAGTAACTTTCAGCAAATCAAATACTTTCAAACGCTAAATATAATACAAATACTATCAAATACCAAATACAAATATTATCAAATACAAATAGTATCGAATACAAATACTATCAAATACAAATACTATAAACTACTAAATACGAATCAAATACAAAAAGGACCATGGTCATGGACGACTTTAGGCTTAAATTTCGATGACTTACGGATCCGAACCACGACGTAGTTCAGCCTGTTTAGGACTGTGTATGGAACATCCCAAGGTGACTGCAGTTTCGGAGAAAGTCCTTTTCGACGAGTCGGATTCCATAACCACACCTTGTCTGCTTCGTTGAAAAGATGTTCTGTAGCTCTGATGTGGTATCGGGTCTTCATCTTCTCCGCTGCCAAGTTGACTCGCTCTGGTGCAAAGTTGTGCATCACTTCATACTGGGCCTGGAGATCTTGAATGTATTCCTCAGGCGACGAACGCGCATTCGGACGGCGTCCAAACAAAAGATCACATGGCAGACGATTGTCACGATCGAAGAGCACCTGAGATGGGGAATAGCCGGTAGTTTCGTGGACAACACTGAGGTAAGTCAGTAAGAACAGTGGTAACTTCTTGTCCTTGTCCTGTTGGTTTCTAGAAACCACTAATGTGAGGTTGTTAAGAATGGTTCGATTAAACCTCTCTACCATGCCGTCCGATTGAGGATGTAAAGGCGTCGCTTGGGTTTTGTCACTGCCGAGTAACTTGCAGAGTTCTTTGATTACCACCGAGGTAAAATTCCTTCCCTGATCGGAATGTAACTGAAGAGACACCCTGAACCTGGAAATCCAATGCTATATCATCATCACTGCTACTGTGACAGCCTCTTGATCAGGAATAGGATACGCTTTAGGCCACTTGGTGAAGTAATCAATGATAACGAGGATGTATTTGTTGCCATCAGCAGTTCGCGGCAGAGGTCCTAAGACGTCAAAGGCGATACGTTCAAAAGTTGCTCCTACATTACAACGTTGCAACTTCCTTCGGCTGCGTTTCTTTGCTCTTTTTCAACCTGCGCAGACATCGCAAGATCGGCACCACGTTTCCACCTCATCCCTTGCATTATTCCAGTAGAAGCGCTCCCGAACTCTCTGAAAGGTCTTCATTATTCCGAAGTGGCCTCCTTCAGGACTGCTATGTAGTTCTTTAAGGACGTCCGGGATCCGGGATCTTGGGAGTAGTAGCTGTTTTTGGAATGTCTTTCTATCATCCGATTCGAATTTCTAGTACAAGACGCCGTTTCGAATATGGAGTGAGTCCCAGAGAGCCCAATATTATTTTGTCGTGGGAATATAGCTCGAAATGTCCTGCCAGGTAGGTTTTCTGTTTGAGATCTCCATTAAATCAATTATGGGTTTAATGTCACGGTCTTCCAGCTGATCTTTCCTGACTTCTTTGTCACTCCATGGGTCTGGATCACCCGATGTTGATGTTGATGTTGCAATTTGTCGTATGACTGGATTAAGCAGTTGGTATTTAGCTTCGACCATGGAATAATATCGGCAGTTTTCTGAGCAAGGTTCTTCTAGACAGGGCGTCTGCGTTTGCTTTTGATGATCCCTTTCGATGACGGATAGCAATGTCATAATCTTGGAGTCTCTGTATACACCTGGCAATCTGACCTTCAGGATTCTTGAAATTTAAAAGTCACGCCAATGATGCATGATCCGTGCGAAGCAGGAATTTTCTACCGTATAGATAATGATGGAAACGTTCTACGGCTTTCACTATGGCGAGCAATTCTTTCCTGATGACACAGTAATTCCTCTCCGATTTAAACAGTCACTTGCTCCAGTAAACCACTACACGTTCTTGGCCCTCTGTTTCTTGGGACAAAACAGCGCCGACACTTTCATTACTCGCGTCCGTGTCGAGAATAAATGGTCTGTCGAGCTGAGGATACGTCAGGATTGGAGCAGATGTTAAAGCTGCCTTCAGGTTCTTAAATTCTTCCTCACATTTATTTGCCTACACGAACTTTTGCTTACTCTCTGTCAGCTTGTGAAGGGGTCTTGCGATGGAAGAAAAATCCTTCACGCTTTAACTGCTGACACTTTTTCAGGATCCGTGCACACACCTTCAGCAGAGATGACATGTCCGAGGTAAGTCACTTCCTGTCTCAATAATTTGCATTTAGCGGGACTCAACTTTAGATTGGCTTCTTTCAGTTTCTAAAGCACATTTCTAAGATTTTCCAGATGTTCTTCTAAACTCTTCTCGACGATGATTTTATCCAGGTATATCAGAGAGGCTTCGCAGGAAAGATCTTTTAAAACAGTCTCTATTAGGTGTTCGAATGTAGTCGGCGCAATACATAGTCTAAATGGCATCACCTTGAACTGCCACAGTCCTTGTCCTGTAGTAAATGCCGTCTTTTCTCGGTCATCAGGATGTATTTTACCTGCCAACATCCACTCTTTAAATCAAGTGTCGAGAACCTCTTGCTTCCAGAAAGAGTTTTAGTTTCAGACTACTAAATTCTGGGAGCAACTATGTAGCATTCATTATTTTAATTAACCAAATTATTTTTAGTTTAAACTTTCCTATCGATATCTCAAAGTTTCAGTTGCTGCCCGAATTAAGCTCGAGCCAGATATTTATGCAAATCGCATATATCTGATAGCAGTTTAAAAGGCAGGAGTTAACGAGGAAAAAAGACAGAGTCTTGGATTTATCGCCGTAAGGCTGTGCGCGCAAAGATTTCCTCTGTCTAGTGAAAGTTCGCCTTGATAGGCAATTTCATTTACTAGTTCTTACTCGTGAAATTCGCATTATTGCATTTCACTGAGAGTTAGGCTTCCCTCGCCGTCCTATTAAGGTTAAGCTCAGGTATTTGAATTGTTAACACACTTTATTTCATATTATTTTAGTTCAGCCCAAGTAGTGGCTTACTCTCAAGTTGGAGAGTTGTAATTATTTGGATTAAAGGGGCCTTTAAACCCTCCTTCTGACTTTGTAGTTCTTCAACACTAAAGGACATAGCCTAGATTTGCTCACTGTCCTCCACATAGGGTTTCACAGCGTATGTTTAGCAAGAAGATTAAGAGATAAAAAGGTGAAACCTTATAAGAGGGTAACTGTCTTTCTTCGTAACCTCGTTCAACCGGCGATAGTCCACAAAATCTGGTTGACCCTTCTTTCTACTTCACCAGGACGATGGGAGAAGCCAAGGGACTTGCTGAAGGCTTGATGACATTGCTTTCTTGCATGTCCTTTAAAAGTGTTCGTAACTCTTCCTGTTTCGAAATCGGCGGACGTCTTGGATGTTGCTTGATTGGTGGATGATCACCAGTATCGATTTTATGTTGCGTCAAACTGGTTCGACCCACTCAGAAGATGAGCGGGAGAAAACATCTTGAAGATCTTTAATGACGCGCTCGACAACATTCCTTTCTTCATCTTTTGCACATTCTGCAACCGCTTCATCTTTCTTGATAATTCTCGCCTTGTCAGTTACATTGGCATCTCTCACCGGGAAAACGGTCCACGACAGGTCGACGAGTGCTGAGGCTATTAGTACTCCTTTAGGGCTATTACAATTCTTGGGCTATTCCATGACGCCGTAGCAAAAATTTCTATTTTCGGCTATGGATCCAGGAAGTAAAATTTCAGTTCTTGCCGGTATCGTGACATCGTCTTCAGCTATGATTTTGTGGATAGATTTCACTCCTTCATCATTAATCCCGAATAAGATTATGTCCTCAGAGGCAGAATGCAATTCGTTATTTTTAAATTCCAAGGAAAAATTGTATTTCCTCAGAAAGTCCAATCGGAGTGTGCAAGGGTCTGTAATTTCTGCTACGTATGCTGTGTGATGGTAAGCGGCACTTCCAAACGTGATGTTAACGTTTAATTTTCCTTAGATTTCGATCTTCGTCCAAATGAGTTTGCTTTTCAATTGTTCACATCTTTTCGAATGATGGTAACACTTTTTCCTGTATCGATGGTTATATTACAAGGAACTCCATTGATGTGCCCCATGATGAAAAGTCCGTTACTGCCGCCACTCACTGCAGAAATCTGATGTGCTTTAAACTGGGGCTTTTCATTATCTGGCAAACTCCGCCCCGCGATTTGGCCACAAATAAGTTTCCCTCCTTCTTGATAGGCACGGCTTTAACATCCGTGACCTGGGGTGTTCTGAAGTTTTTCGTATGTGCCTTTCAGCACCGCATTTCCAGCACTTTACGGTCGGTTTCTTGTCACCAATATTCCGTTGCAAGGCATCACTTTTCTGTTTAAATCGTCTAGGCGAGCTGTCATTTGGTCCACTGGCTCTTGTATGTGAGCAGCTCTGATTGCATGGCTGTCTCTGCGAGTGACTTGCTGCGCTGCCTCGAATTTCATGGCATACACTAGAGCGCTTTTCAAATCCTTGACATTAGCCATTCGCAGTGCTTTCTGTATTTCAGAATGCCAGATGCCGTCGATGAAGTATTGCAGGGCCAGGACCTCCCTTGTTTCTATCGGGCACTCCGAAAAGGCGAGGTGGGAGAACCTTTCAACATCCGTGGCAAGCTCCTGGAGTGTTTTCGTAACCTTCTGTTGACGGGATTTTAACTGAAGCCTGCTGTAATCTTTTAAACGCCATTCTCCAAAACGCAGGTCCAATGCGCCGGACAGAGCTTCGAAATCTAGCCTTTTGTTTTCGGGAGGAGTCTGAGGGATATCCGCTGCGTCTGCTCTCAGAGAAGCGGCAAAGTTGACAGGCTTTAGCTTGGGAATCCCATACATTCGCATCCGCAACTATAGAAAATTGTGTCTTTTACACTTCCCAGGAGGTCTTCCCATCACATGTCGATAGCTTCAGAGAGGGACGAGCAGGCATGGGTAGAAATTTAAATCCATCTGTATTGCTTTCTTACGTCGCTATGCACTTCTTTAAGGTGTCAACTTCTTTGGCGACAGCAGCAGAAACCCTTTCTTCAATTTGTTGCTCCACCGCATAAACTCTGTCCTGAATTTCTTGTCTTCAACTCTATCTATTCTTCCTTCCACAGCTTCGAACTTGTTTTCTATCATGCAGGCAATTTCTTTTTTTTTTCATTTCCTCTTGACCTAATTTCATTTCTTGTTTGAGAGCTTTCATCTCTTCTTTAACGGAAACTTGGCCAGCTTTCATATCTTTTTTTACCGAGTTGACGGCCCTTTCCATCTTATCTTGGATCGCGGCAAAGGCAGACACGAGCTGTCTCAATTGTTCTTCCATCGCTGTAGTGAATGGTATTCAAAAACCTCATACCTGACACCAAAGACTATTGCGTGCGTAAGAGTTCGTAATGGATTGAATGGAAAAGCTATTCGTAAATCGTAATTGATTGAATGCAAAAGTTAATAAAATTTATTCTTTTCACGCGAAATAAAACAAAATACTAAGATATTTCCTCAGAGATATTCGTACAATATCACAAACGTTAAACAGAATTCAATTCAAAACAGATAAAGTTAATGCAATATCACAGCGAATTCGCTACAATCAATCTCAGCATTAAGTAGACAAACAGCAGTTCGCTTTAAACAGCTACAACTGAAATGAGGTGTTTTAATTCGGCTTTTTATAAACTTTTTAATTATTTAGAAGAACATTCTGGTAAAAACCTCGATTTTTCTCCATATTTGTGGATGGCACCAGCAATTACGAGATATTTATTTATTAAATATTAAATGCACGCGAAATTTTATTTTTACTTTTCCGACGTAGCTTTCTCTTCAAATATCGTCTGCGTTGCATGGGAAAATAAAGCAATTTTAAGTACAATTCTAAATAAATACGAAATCCGTAACAATATATATGCACCTTAAAATTTATGAATTAATTTACAATATCCTGAAATAGATACTATCTCAATAATTACTTCTGTAAAAATACAGTAAGTTTGATTTATAAACTGATCACTAAAATTTAGAACTACTGTAATAAATACAATTTTTATAGTGATAATAAAGTAAGTAATAAATGAAGGTCACATTGTCACATTATGGCAAGCATTTGCTCTGAACTGAAGATCTATTTGAAAGCATAAGATTGCCTATATGAAATAAAGTGCAACTCATTAGCCAAGGGTCTCACACCCATCTTTTTTATCACTAGCTTCTTTAGAAGACTTTGCTGTAGGAGAATTTAAATGCCCACATGTCAGAAAGAGTATTATACATTTACACATTCGTATATTTGGTATATGAAACTGAATTAGGTTGAGGTGACAAATCCTCTTTGAGTATTAGGTGGTGGTGGTGGTGAGTGAAATTTTTTGGTGCAAAACCACTTTGAGTATTAGGATTACCTGGGTTGCTTATAGAAGGCTGATTGATATCTTGGCGGTCTAGGTGAATCAAGATGACTGAATCTTTTTTTAGTAGTTATGTAATTATGTAGAATTTTTTGGAAGTTTTCTACTGGCAGTTTTGGGCGGTTTAAAAAAACCTTCAGGAATACTTGAAGATTTCCTTCATTACTATTAGGAAAACTGTCTGGTCTCCTTTTAAGATGCAAGATTTCATTACTCTGTGTATTTAATTTATCAGTTGTTAGGAAGTGTAGCCTGTTATAGTAACAAAAACTCATTACTCACCCATTAAGAGCTCCCCCCCCCTTTTCTTTTTTGGTCAATTCTTTTGTGAGTTTTTGAAGGTTAATTATTTATACAATGATCAATTTACAGTGTAGATTTGTTGAGCCATGCAAAGCATCCCTTCATTAATGACTTCCATACTCTCATCAAATTCTTGTAATATGACTTCAATAGTTCCTATATCCATATCATTCAGTAGTATTTTTCAGTAGATGACGTATCTATCTTGTTATAAAGTATTTAGGCACATGCACATTCCAGTCAAGTTTCCAAACTGGAAAAACATCACTTCTTGATGATCAAAGAGGTCCACTGTTTATAGCAGGAGCCGTAAGAAAGAGAATCTTTACCATCTAAGGCTGAAAAGCTGAAACCTGAATGTATGATACATATAAGGTATGCCTTAAGAATGTGTACAATTACGATTTTTATGAAGAGTACAGTTTTAAACTGAATATTTTGTATAATATGCAATGAACAAGCTTTTAATTACACAACAAGTATTATTTGCAGCACATGTATGAACACAAGTCATTTGCAAAATGGCACCACAATAATCTCAGTTTCATAGCTTTAAATGTCCATTCTAGAAACAGAAAATTATGATACCACAATGGTCTCAGTATCATAGCTTTAAAATGTAATGTCAATTCTAGAAACAGAAATTAAGTCTATGACTGTTTCAAAGAAAAATTTAAAAAATAAAATGCAAAAACTTATCCCACCATAACGAAAATGTGCCCATCAGTGCCAGCGCAGTAAAAAAGTAGCTCAAAGCTGGTAGTTTGACCCGAGTTCGATTCTATGCCAAGAGGCTGGCTGCATGTGTAGAATGTATGTGAATCAGTGTCTTTTAGGAAGTCCTCCATGAAAGCATCCTTCTCCTTAGGCAAATAGCTCTTATGTACTTTGCCATAATCAAATCAACCAAATCAAATTAAAATGAAAATCACAATAAAATAAGTCAAACTACTGCTAAAAACAAAGTAAACTGCATTTAGGATTTACAGTTTAATAGCTCTTTGCATTCAAATAAGATAAACGGAAAATATTTTCAACTTAAGCTTTAATTATGATACTGATCTGGAATTTAGAATGTAGATTTATTATCACAAAAATGATATTCAGAATTTGAAAAGTTGATTACTTTAAAGAATTTAATTAAGATTTATTAAACTGCTCTCTTATATATCAGTATTATTTTATTTTTAACATATTATTTAAGAGATTTCTAGAACTAACAAGTTTTAATGCATGACTATAATTCACACATTAACACAACTACCTAAACAGCTATTACCAAATTATCCAGATTACCACAATGCACTAAACTATGTATACCAAGTGCATGGCAATTCTTCAATTTTATCAGGCAGCAATGACTTTTTTTTTTTTTTTTTTTTTATCCAGTCCTCTTTTAATAAAAGCTGCAATTTTTTTTACACAAAATCATGCTATTTTCTTTCTACATCTTAAAATATGCATTTATGATATTATTTAGATTTGCCTGCAATGGATGAAATGGGGATAAAATTTCTACAAAAAATACATTAATTTACTGCAAAACTGCTAAAGAGAACAATCAATTTATTCTTAAAGCAATTGTCATGAAATGTTTCGAGCAAAAGAAACATAAACTCACTTGTAAATTGGTTTATTGATTAGTTTTCAGAGTAATTACCTTATTGATACATAAACCATGTATATATGTAATATATATATATGTAATTTAAGATATTCTGAAAAAATAATTCCCCACATTTCACAAAGATGATTATGCTAATACTTGAGCCTCCAATGAGAATGCAAATATTTGTTACTCAAATTATCATAAAATCTCTCTCTTTATATATAAATTAAACAAATTTTCTCTCTTTCGTGACAGCCAAAATTTTATTTATTAATTTATTTGTAAATATTAAAATATCAGATAAAAGAAATTTTAAAATTATTTAATAATGTAAACAATATTGTAATTTTTAAATGCACTAAGTTATATAATGAGAAACATGTTTTGTTACTTGTAAAATGTCCTATTTTATGTATAACAAAGTCATATTCATATGATATAAACATTTTGTTACTTTCTGATTACGTACATTCCCACTAAAAAGTTGCAGAAAAGCATTCATGAGGCAAAATGGTACATCATCAAAACAATTATGTGGAAGCACGCGATGTCACCAAAAAGTATTTATGTGGCAATACAGGTGGTTACTTAGCACACGTTTGTTTTGCCTGGTGTGCAAAGTCGTACAAATGACAAGTTTGTGAATTTCTTTGATGTTTTTTAAGTGGAAACTTATCACTGTGTCCATGGAAAGAATAACAGTGCAAAACAGAAGGATTTCTTGAAAAAGGTAAGTGTTTTATTACAAGTGTTTCTTGTTTTTGAAATTTTATTGATCAACTGCTCTTGCATGAAATTCTTACACCATTGGCATTTTGGAAACGACTTATGCATTTTCTGCATTAGCTTGGTGAAAATTAGTTATCAAGGAGTTTGTAACTTTTTGATGAAAGTACAGATTATCAGAAAGTATTAAGATTTCTAATCTTGATAAACACATATAAATTCTTCTAAAGCACACTAACGTGCTCACTGCATGTCATCTAAGAGATCGATACCCATGAAGGTATGTTTTGTTATGGAAATTTTAACAAACATTCAACTAAGCACTTTTCATTGGTATGCTTACAGGGGCATACCCACTACTCATCCAATTGGGCCTCATGCTTAGGGGCCTTGGAGTGACGAGCAAAAATATATTGATTTTTTTTATGTAGTAGATTTTATTTTTAAAAAATTCAACTTCATTGGTGGTATTTATATTTTTACTTTTCAAACCAAAAACATTATTTATGTAATTAAAAACAAAGTTTACTTCTAATTAAATAAAAATGATACCCATAAATACATCAATAATTAGATTATGTCAACCCTGCTATTAGATGATGCCATTATATAGGTTAGCTTAAATGAAAAGCTGCTGGGTGAAGGTGGGGAAATCAGGAAGTACAATGGAAAAAGGAGGTATTGATGACAGTATTCTGGGTAGAATCATGCATTCGAGTGCTCTAAAACAGCATTTATTAATCACAGATGAAACAAAGGCAGCAAAAGCAGTGTATTTTCTGATTCAGAAAGCAGATTAGCAATTAACTCTGTGATTAGTTTCCAGTAATCATTCATAGATAGCGAACTGCCTGCCTGTGCAGTCTACAGTAACCAACTTTCTAACAATTCATCAAATTTCTTATATAAATAAATAAAAAACAAATCCATAATAAAGCAGTTGCTATGGTGCACAATTTTCAAAAGACTTGTGTCCTTTACAGTTACCTTAAGCCATCATTTATAGAGGATCTTGAAAAAATGAATAGCATTAAAGGACTAGTAGAACTGACAATAAAACACAGATCACTTTCATTGAGCTTTCTTAACATGTGCACAGCATATATCATCATATACTTAACCGATACTCGTGACTGTAGCTAAAGCTGAACGATCATTCGAAACTGAAACTAGTAAAAAATTATTTGTGAAGGAGTATAGGACAGAAAAAGTTTGTTACTTTAGCTTTGCACTCAACTGAGGATAATCGAGCCCAAAAAATTAAACTTGATAAAATAATGAATGAGTTCACAAATAGGAAACAGAGAATTTTATAATCCAAGTATAAAAATAAAGGGTATTCTCCCAACAGGTGGTTTACTTTACTTAACTGAGTAGTTATTTTACGAATCAATAGGTGGCAACACTAAAATTGTTGTTTTTACACTTTCCCCCCCCCACACCATTTTATTCAGATTTGCGTGATCAGATTTATTATTTAATATTAATAATTTTTTTTTATGTTTTGCAAATTATTTCTTTCTTTTGCTGTGTTTTGTGTTACTTTCAGAAACTAAGAAATATAATAAGAATATAATATAATAATATAATAAGAAAACTTTCAGTGTGTGAATAAAAGGGTAAAATAAATAAATAAATAAAACTAAATAAAAGGTACATTTCAATGAGTTACTTGATATTAATAAAGCTAAACATGAATCCTTGAGTGTTATGGATGTAGATTATATAAAGAATTTCACTCGTATAGTGAATGAAACAGATAAGAGGTGAGACAAAAATACACCCAATTTTGTACTGCTACATTTAATTGTTTCAAAACCTATTTACAAACAATTTATTGTAAGCAGAGTGTTGAAAGAAGAAAGAGAATGAATTTAAGAGAGATAAATTAAAAACTGTTTCTGCTTAAGATAACTGTCATTTCATTTGCTTCTTATTTCAACTCTTTTTAATGTAAATGTGAAAAAAATAAATTTCTATTTGAGAATAAATTGATAACAAAGATAGCATTTTAAAAATGCTTTGCTCAACAGAAAAATTACATGTGAAAGAAACGATAAGCATAAACATTGCTTTTACAAACAAAACAGTCTGAAAAAGATGTGGCTCCATCTAGTACAAACTGATTAACTAACTAACGAAATTCGGCATATCGCCAGCTGGGACAATACCAAATAAAGTGTATTGAATATTTTGGTAGTAAATATTTTACCTTAATTATATTGCATATGCTTCATATTACATTCAGTAAGGCATCAAACTGCTTCAGATATCATATTCTGACTTAACAGGATTAAACACTAGTTAAAAATAACATATAATAGCACACGTTGAGACATTTATCGAAAATTTTTTCACTCAATTAAAGGGTGTAAAGCTACTTTAATTTTCTAGAAATCAATCAACCGCAACTTACAAAAAAACGATTGACGTTAGGAGAAACAATAAAGAAGGAGGCCCAATTATGATCTGTTGCCCTGAGTACCAAAGTCTGTAGTTATTGCCATATGTGCTTAACTTAAACAGTATACATAATATGGAACATGAAACACATTAATGTGGCTCCTCTCGAGTGTGCATAAGCATATGTCTCTTTAAGGCACATTTCCATGCAAATGATTTGCCACATGTAAGACACGTATGTGGTTTCTCATCAATATGGATAAGCATATGTTCCTTCAAATGACTTTTGCACGCAAATGATTTATTACATACATCACACAGATGTGGTTTCACACACGTGTGAGTAAATACATGCCTAGTCAAACTACTCAATTGTGAAAAGGACTTGTTGCATGTAACACACTTATGTGATTTCTCACCAGTATGAGTAAGCATATGTAACTTTAAAGTACTCTTACATGCAAATGATTTGTTACATACATCACATTCATGTGGTTTCTCACCAGTGTGGATGCGCATATGCATATTCAAGTGACTTTTCTGTCCAAATGCCTTACTACACATAAAACATTCATGCGACTTCTCACCAGTGTGGCAAAGCATATGTACATTTAAATTACTTTTGCGAGCAAATGTTTTGCAACATACAATACATACGTGTGGTTTTTCACCAGTGTGAATACGCAAATGTGAGATTAAATCACTTTTAAGTGCAAATGTCTTGCTGCATATATCACATTCATATGATCTCTCACCAGTGTGGACAAATGCATGTCTCTTTAATGCACTTATACATACAAATGTCTTACTACATATATGGCACTTATGTGGTTTCTCAGCAGTATGATAAAGCACGTGTATATTTAAATTAGCTTTGCGTGCAAATGATTTGCTACATACATTACATACATACGGTTTTTCCAACATGTGGATGCATCGCATATGTGACTTTAAGTCATTTCTGAGTGCAAAAGTTTTGTTACATACATCGCATTTATGTGATCTCTCAACAGTATGGATAACAATATGTTTTTTTAATGCATTTGCATGTACAAATGATTTACTACATACATGACATGCATATGGCTTTGTACTCAGGTTGGTATGCATGACTGTACTTTGTAATCCAAAAGTATAATGCTATGTGCTAAAATACAAAAAGAATTTTTTTTTCTTTTTTTTTTGTGAGCAAGTTTACACACATTGCATACTTCTCAGGCAGTTTTTGATTCAGTGCAGAGATAAAAGTTTAAATGTTTTACACATATGCACCTGTATATATTAGTGTATGCTATATGTAAGAAAATTTTGTTAAATGTATAAGCTTCATTTATGTGCACCGAAATCTGTTTCCAGTTCAGCTTTGATGAAAATATCTTGAACACATGCTACATAACCACTTTTCTATTATGATTACTACCAGCATCATATACAAAATTCTTTTAGAAAAATAACTATTCACATGGCTCGCACATAAATTTCATAACTTACTTGCAAATCATAAGCTTTACGAATTGAAACTGACAATGTAAAATTTGATAGTACTAATTCAGATTACTGATGCTTTAGCAGAAGTACATAATTTTCGTTCAGAAGTAACTGATACATAAATAAAGCACATTAGATTGAATATTTCATCAATGTAAAAGTGGAATTGTCCCCATTCAGGATTCTGCTATATATGTCCCAATATTTAAAAATTTCTGTTACAAATAATACTCAGATATTTGCAACTAAAATATCAACTATACCCGGGTAATAATCTAAGCAACGCTTTACTTAATACTATACGTCATTTTTCATTTCTTATAGGTGGAATGAAATAATTTATTCATCTACACAGAATATTACATTTCATAAAAAACTGTTATCAAATTTTCCATTTATGATCTGTTAAATCAGTAATGCTCATTATCTAATTAGGATTCGAAAAATTTAAATAATTTAATGCAAATGTACACAATAGTGGGCCATCACCGCAACTATGAGCAACTAGCACATAAAAACGAACTTCCTTAACAGAATAGATAAAATTTATCGCCGAAATTCTGACTTTTCTACCACAATGTTTCATAAGAATTTCTTTAAACAAACATTGGACCAAAGAGACTCTTTCTTGTTATCATCATGTTTATTTCGGCTTCTTACCGTTAACATAAAATTGAGCTTAGTCTTTTTGCCCGAAGAAAGAAATATTATTTATTCGTTGTAAAGAAATATTATTTATTCGTTGTAAAGAAATGGATGAATGTTGTGGGAAGCAAATTTGGAACATCATTTACTGATTGCCAAGAAATATTATTGCTGTCAACTGATCGAAAATCAAAATGGTTTCTACTCTTGGATAAGGCCTAGCTCAGACACCTACGTCTAAATGTCTGGTTCAACCAAACACGAAATATTTCCTCGAATAGCGCAGTCACATGAAAATCCTGAAATTTACTTATGTTATTTCAGCTACTCCTACTAGTTTAACAAATCAAATTCACATGCTTTTGCTAACTACAGCGTAGGTTCGGTAGTTGCATTTGCTAACTACAGCGTAGGTACTACAGCGTAAATTCGGTGGCTATTTATTTAATGTGATAAAATAAGATCAGATCTTTTTTATGAGCTACAATCCACATTCATTCGTATTTAAATATTTAATTTTTCACTTTCTTCATACACAAAATTTTACATTTGTTTAGTACAGTCATGTCATCTTCTTTGAGAGCATACCCATAAAGCTCCAAACTTCGAATTCCGGCTTGAATTATTACGAAAAAGATGAACATAAGTCAGAACAGACATATTAATAAAACCATATAACGAATAACAGATGAAAGTACTTGACTGGTTACATGAGTTGAGTCTAGTTGACAGTTCATTTAGTTTGGCAGGTACATGGTGGTGTACTGAATTATCCAGAATATTGTGCTAAATCCTGCAATAAACTAGTCTTCCACAGCTATATGCCACTGCAAGTTTCCACGCTTTGAAGTCGCCATACCACGCTGGAATGATTAATGATTGATTGCCCATTTGGATAGGGGATATCTGGAGGACACACAATCTTCACCCCATTTCTTGAATTCTACAGCGGGATTATATAGCTCATCTTTTCGGCTCCGCGCGAGCGCAAAAGAGGAATGCAAATTTTCTAAGGCCGTTCTTAGGTGGTATGGCGCACTAGGCGAAACGGGGGATTGGGTCAAAGCTCCCAAATTTGAGCGGGGTGAGGGGGTAATCACGAGAATCTTCATTGGGAGGATACGTTGCATGGGCTTCTCTGAAAGAGCCCTCCTCAATTAAGAAAATTCGCTCGAATTCATGGATGGATAAAGAACATGCTCCTGGATATTTCCAATCAACAAAAACATTTCGGAAGACATGGTCGTTGTGCATTTCTTTTTGTTTTTCACTATCATGTTCAATGTCGTCTTCTGGTAACGAATGCAAATGACCAGCACTGCCAGCAGCAATTGTTTCAGTAGCCTCATACAGAGACCCTGACACCGACATGTCTTGCTGCTCATTGTCACCCTCACCGAGTCGGACTTCATCGCGAGTTGCTGAACTAGTATCTTGTTATGCGAATTCATCTTCTTGGCTGTGACCCTGCTGCTGACTCAGTTGTTCCTCGAAAATAGCGCGAAATCGTTTGTTAGCAAAAGCATCATTTACTACCATCGTTGCATTTGATTTTGATGAGATATCGACAACAGGAGTACTATCAGTAGTGTCGCGGCTATAACCTGCTTCATCTGTACGTCTAGCGACGTAGTTCAACAGAGCTCCTTTCTGCTACGCAGTGGAAGCTTCTTCATCGGCTTTTCTCTTACGTTTAGCAGCACCAGACTGATGAGCTCGCTTCATTTTTATAACAGGAATGACCCGAGCACAAAACCAAAATCGAGTTTTCCGCCAATCAGTGATGAGTAATCACTTATACAACTCAGAATGCACATGCAGCAAAGAATGCAGACGGCGACGACCTCACCAAGCGAACCACGGACAGAAGTACCGCTCTGGGAAATGGTTCCAGATGCATCTTGCTTTGGCTATTTATATATGAAGAATGAAGTGTGTACCGACGCCCTGGCAGGCTTATCAATATCTGCTCTCTCACTGGCACTGGGTCCCCGACTACCGCATACAAAATGAGAGACGCTCGTGCTCGGGCCTCCTACAGAGACTAAGAGTCTGCAAGAAGAAAGTTACACTTCTCACGCTCCTCAATTTTCGCCATTTTTCGCATACGTATTCATCATTACTTCAAGTAAGACATACCATCTTATTGAGGAAGCCAGTCTAGCGTTTTGATATATGGATGAAGTCTGTATCCCCCACACTTAAAAAGTCATTAATTAATTTCTAGTCTACTTTTGTGAGCCCATTGTATTCGCTATTCTACAGTCGATCACAAAAGTATTCGAACACCGTTACCCCATCAGAAAATTAAAAGATGGCGTTTTCTCTAAATCTAACCTTCCCATCCAATCATTGTTCTTCTTATTTTTCTGAATAACTCAAAGATTCGCCCCATCTTGAAAAACGATAAAATGGACACCCCAATCTTGGAAAACTGAAATGAACTCTCTACACGATCTCTCTTTGAATAGGAAAGCCATTTTGAACCCGCAGTCTTGGAAAACTGACATGAACTCTCTACACGATCTCTGAATAGGAAAGCCATTACGGTGAAATGGAGACCTCAATCTTATAAAACTGAAATGAACTCTGTACATGATCTCTCTTTGAACCATTTTGGACCCCCATCATGGAGAACAGAAATGAACTCTATACACGATCTCTCTTTGAAAAATTTTGGAAAAGGGAAAATGGACACTTTCTTTTTTTAAACCCCAATCTTGGAAAGTGGAAATGGACTCTCTGCACAATCTCTCTTTGAATAGGAAAGCTATTGTTGCGTTATACGGGTTCGTGGATTTGAGAGTATCCGATGAAAACACGATGCAGAACAGTAAAAAGCACAATTTATTTATAGGAATCACTATTTACAGCACAGTTCCAAAATTACCTTTAAAAGCGTCGAAAATCTACAATAAATACGCTGAAACAATCAGCAACACAGCTTCAGGCTGTAACTGTAAAGGTAGCTTCACGGCAACACTAAACTTATAATAAAACACCGTGGAACAATCACCAATCCACTGTCAAGCTATACTGTAAAGATAGCTTCACGGCAAAGCACTATCTCGATTGCTTTCCGTTCACAAAACTCTCGCGTAGCTTAGCTCTCACAGTAAGCAGCTATTCTCAGACTTAATCACAACGCTCACACTACTTCACAATACTTCACAATCTTTGCAACAACTTCACAATTCACTGCTCTCAGAAACGCAAGGGTTTATATAGCTTTTCTTTAAGTTCCACACGTTTCGAGAAATATCTCGACAGGAAGTTATTCTAGAAGCTTCCCGATTGGACCATGGGATATCGCCAATTTGGTCGCCAAATGGGCGATAAAGTCGCCAATCTGGCAACCATCCCATACACTATTTTATGGCAACCCTAGTGCTATGCCGGAAAGCTTACATACAGGCGCAGCCGCCGAATTTTTCGTAACACTATTTTGAAAAACGATCAAATGGACACCCTAATCTTGGAAAACTGAAATGAACTCTCTACACGATCTCTGTTTGAAAAATTGTGGAACCCCAATTTTGGAAAATGGAAATAGATTCTCTACACAATTTCTTTGAATTGGGAAGCCGTTTTGGATAAGTGAACCCCAATCTTTGAAAGTGGACTCTACACGATCTCTCTGAATTGGAAAGCCATTTTGGAAAATAGAAATGGCTCACTTTGGACCCCAAACTTGGATAGTGGAAATGAACTCTCTACCCGATCTCTCTTTGAATTGGGAAGCCATTTTGAGAAACGGTAAAATGGTACCCCAATCTTGGAAAACTGAACTACATGATCTCTCTTTGAACCATCTCGGAAAATGGAAATGGTTCTCTTTGAACCCGAATCTTGGAAAAGCTAAAATGGACTTTCTACACTATCTGTCTTTGAACCAGTTTGGAAAAGTGGAACCTCAATTATGAGAAGCGTACCTCTACACTACCTCTCTTTAAATTGGAAAAAAGCTCTCTCTGCAATATCTTTTCTTTTTATTCAATATGTAAAGAATGGGAGAAAGTTCAAATCTACATCATGCATTTTTTGAGTTGGAAAGATATTAAAGCAATCTTGAAAACGGTAAGATGGACTGTTAGAGAAAAAGCCTGAAGGAATCTTTTTTCTCTCGCCTATTCAATAAATCTTGAAAAGAGGACTTTGGAAAAGATATATTTTTTGTGTGTGTCTTTCTATGGACACTACGAGAATCTTTGGAATCCAAGATTGGTATATATATAATTTTTATTATTATTATTATTATTACAATAACACAATTTGTACAAAAAAATTATTTTTCTTAGGACATTTCAGGCATAGTTTCAGAAATACAACTCCATCACAATTCATTTTCATCCGAAGTCAAATCATCTAAGCATTCTTTCACTCATAAACCACCATCTTCCTTAAAAGTTTGGTCCGCTAAATTGTCTAAATTCATAAAATCCTCCCATACAAGAAGTGTTGGGTCTACAGAAGGCTTTCCAGAATTCATGAAATGTTCTTGAGTTTCCATGAAATCATCTTCAGGAGCCATCGATTGCATTCCCGAATTCATGAAAGGGTTTTCAGGAGCCGAAAGAGGATAATTCATTCCCGAAAGAGGTTCCACGCAAGGCGTTTCTTGGTAAGTAAGGCATTTCTTAATGGGTAAATTATGAACATTGAAATATTCTTGAGTTTCCATGAAATTATCTTCAGGAGCCACTGATTGCTTTTCCGAATTCATCAAAGGGTTTTCAGGTGCCGAGAGAAGATGATCTCCAGAAAGAGGTTCCACGTAAGGCGTTTCTCGGTAAGTAAGGCGTTTCTTAAGACATTTCGGGTACTACTCAGTTTCCCCGAAAAAGTATTATCTCATTTTAACGACGCAGAAGAGCCTGTTTCTTGTCCACCGATGCTCGTTGACTCTTTGGGAACGAATGAAAAAACATTTACGTTTCCAAACCCCGACGTCGTATACTTCATATACTTCGTGTCGAAATCGAGAAGGGAAAGGAAGAGTTATCTTCCAGCCTTTCAAAAATTTCACGAAGATGAAAGTAAAAGCAAATCTTAATCAAAAGACAGTCTACCACTTGGACTCCATGACAAGCGCAACTAATTTTCTAAAAGCCCGTGAAATACCTGAAAATTCTGTTGATGTATGCTTGGATAATAAGAATAGTTCCTCTATTGAAAAGAATAAACAGATGCTCCGGCATGTTATACGGGCAATAATATTCTGTGACAAACAATGTATAGCATTCAGAGGACATAGAGAAAAACTAGAACAAGCAGAAAATCCAGGAAATTTTTTATCTGTTCTGAAAATGCTGTCTAATTATGCAGAAGACGTACAACAACATTTAAATTCTTCAGCCATGTGAAATGCGACTTATTTGTCATCTAACATACAAAATGAGCTGGCAGATAAAATTGGACAACAAATAATTCAGAAAGATATCATCGAAGAAATTAAAGCAGCAAACTTTTATTCCATAATGGCTGATGAAGTCACTTCAAATAATGTGGAAACTTTATCATTGTGTATAAGATTTGTCGACAGTCAAAAAAATATTAGAGAAGAATTCCTAGATTTTCTCAGGCTGGATAGTATTACAGGGAAATTTATTTCATCCTCTATAATTTCAATAATTTCAAAATTCGGGTTAGATCCTGGCAACATTAGAGGTCAGAGTTATGAAGGAGGAGGTAATATGTCATCAAAAAATCAAGCTCGGATTAAAACTTTTGCTCCAAAAGCAATATATGTGCACTGCTTTTCTCATTGCCTGAATCTGGTAATCATACACTCATGCAAAATTTCTGAAATTCACAATATGCTGGACCAACTGAAAAATGTTTGTCTGTTTTTTTAAACAGTCTTAAATGATCTTCTTCTCAAACTCTCAACCAGAATGCTACACATGATTTAGGTCGACGAAAAATAATATTAGACATTTGCCGGACAAGATGGGCCATGCGGCATAAGGCGTACCAGCACTTTTATTAAAACTTTTTCGATATTATTGAAGCCCTAGAGCATATTGTATACTCAACCAAACCAGATGCTTATATGCATAATCAACGGAGAGCGCAATGTAAACGAGGTTCTGCTGAATTCAATCGTTTCGTTTCCTTTCATTGTAACTTTCGGAACAGTGTATCATTATCTATCTCATTTAGAAGAAATAACATTTAAACTTCAGAGACAAGCTGTTGATATTGTGGAAGCCTATAACACGGTCCAAAAAATAATAGAGCATTATACTGCTGAGCATGAAAATGTAGCAAAGAGTTTTGAAAGTATTTTTGATCATGTTGGGGAAATGTGTAAAAAATTAGATGTGGAGCTTAAAATGCTACGCATCGTTCCAAAGCAAGTCCATAATGCTCCTTGTGATTCCGTGTTTAGTTACTACAAAACTATTTTAGCAATTCCTTTACTTAACCATCTCATTTTCCATTTAAAATCTCAATTTTTCAAATTTAGAAAAGACTGCATCATCCCTGTTTAGCATACTACCACCAGTTTGCGTTGATCATGTAAATGAAACTGCTGTGAATGAGTTGAAAGTCACATATAAAGATGATTTACCCTCTCCGAAACTTCTAAACGAAGAGATGAAACGTTGGCGACGGCATTTTACGTCTATTCCCAAAACAAATCTCCCAAACACACCAGCTTTAGGTTTAAAAGCTTCGAATAAGACCTTTTTCCCAAATATTAATGTGCTTTTGCGCATAGCAGCTACAGTGCCGATAATATCTTGTGAATGCGAACGTTCCGCAAATGCTTTGAAAAGATTAGAAAACTACACTGGTTATCATAAATTAAGAAAAAATCACAAAAATCACGATTATTGAAAAAGTTACACGTAAAATTTTATGAAACTTACCCACAATATACAACACATAGTAAGGTATCAAATAACATAAAACGAAATTACCAGACTATTACGGTAGTATAAAAATTAGCACATGCATAAAATGAACAAATCGAAGGTGTCAGTTTGCTATAGAAAAAGTTCCTTCAATATGGAATATGATCGCCTCTAGAAGCAATACAGCACATACAGCGATATGTGATGCTTTCAAATATGCGGTCTATCAGTTCCATAGGAAGCGAGAGCCACTGCTTTTGCAAAGCAGTTGCAATCGCGGCAAGGGTCTGAGGGGGCGGATTGAGAGCAGCTAGACGTCTCCCTAAAGCATTCCAAACGTGCTCGATAGGACTCAAGTCTGGGGATCGAGTTGGCCACTGGATGCGCATAATTGTTTCCTGTTGAAGATAATCATCTGTGATGCGAGCCTTGTGTGGTCTTGCGTTGTCGTCCTGTAACAGGAAAATCTAATCTATTGCCCCGGCATATGGGCGCACACAAATATCAAGGATGTTATCTCTATAAACTTGAGCATTCACGGTTCCCTTGGAAAGGTATGGAGGTCTGTGCGTCCACCCAAAGAGATGCCACACCAAACACAGACGCTGCCTCTTCCGTATGCATCTCTTTGACGAATGACAACGGGTTCAAATAACTCCTACTATCGCTTTCTAGACTAAACCTGGACTCATCCATAAAGAGAACAGCCCTCCATTGATCAGACGTCCAGTGGACATGTTGTCGTGCGCACTGCAAACGGTCCCTCCTATGACGTGACGTGAGCAGCACGTAAACGGCTGGTCGCCGCGCATACAGACCACCTTCGTGAAGCCTTCTACGCACAGTTGACGTTGACACCCACCATCCGGTGGCTGCGCAAGGGATGATCTAGTGAATGATCTATGAAGAAGAGTCGGAGTAGCGGTTCTATACATAATGCACATAAAATCAAATATCGGTCATCGGCACTAGTCGTAACAGCTGGCCGTCCTTGGCTTAACCTCCTAGATGCCGAATCTGTGATTTGAAATTGTCTCCAAAGTCCACAGAAGGTCTCGCATTTAGCCATCTGGGAACTTCTGTTTGTCCTGTCTCTAGTCTCCCAATGGCTATCCATCGTAGTTCTGCAGGCAAATGATGCCTGGAGGTCATTGTTACGAATTGGCTATCTCAGATTTCTGATGTCACTATCACAGTGAAATATGTGGGCTTGCTCTCAAACATGGACTTTTAGGCTCCTCGCAGATGACGTATTCCGAGTGCAACGCCACTAATTAGCATATTGCAGTTTTACTCAGCTACTCCCTCTTGGCAACATATTCAAATTTTATAGGGTTTGGTTTATTTTTGAGGGAGTTATCGCTATTTTTGTGATTTTTCTTTAATTTTTGAAAAGATTAGAAAACTATAATAGAGCTACTATGACGGAAGAGCGTAGAAGTTCTTTGGCATTAATGCATATTCATTATACCAAAGAAATATCAATTGACAAAGTTATTGATATCTTTGACAGCTTACATCCACGAAAAATGGAATTCGGGAATATTTTAATTGCCGAATCAAAATGAAAGGCCAGAAAAATGTTTGCCTTTTTTTTAAATTTTTATTTGCAATTTAATTTTAGGTCTAAAATAAAAGATGCATTTACAGCTTTTATATATTTAATTCAATATCTTTGTTATGTAATTATACAGAATAGAAATATAGATTTTATATATTTATTTATCTTTATAGTTGTATTATGAAACCAAAGTAAGATGAATTTGAAAATTATTTTTAAAATTTCTTTGTATATGTGAGCGTGTACTTCAGAAATGAAAGTAAATACTAGAAGTACTTTTATCAGCATTATATAGTTTTGTTATTTAGTATTTCCTTTATAATGTTTTTTAAAATTGCTTTAATAAAGGTTAAAGTGGTTAAGGTGGAAAACAAAAAAAAAAAAAAACATTAGTTATGCACTAATATGTTTGTAGGGTATTAGCTATAAATACGATAATTAAATGGAATACAGTCAAATACCAAAAATCAGCTGATAATCCGCCGACCTGAAATCCGCCAACTCCTGAAATCCGCACTGCCTCTCAAAATATAAACATTGATTTTAAAGGTTTCAGAAACCGCAGAAAGGAGAATGAAATACCGAAGAAAAAACAGTTATCCAATAATGACGTCATAATTTCCGAATAATAATGATTCTGTGTTAGTGGCAGAAAAAGGATCTTAGCCCAGAAGAGGTTTGCAGTATGGATGATGTCTTCAGATGAGCCAACACTGGCATATCAGATAACCGATGATGAAATCATTGGCTCTGTTTTGAACTCGCCACAGCAGGAAAACGATTCCGACACCGACACAGATAATGAATTTGATAGAAGTGAGAAACTATCTTTTAATGAGAGTTTGGAACATGGTGCAAAATACCTAAAATATTTAGAACAACAGAGCTGTGTCACAGAGCAAGAGATTATGACCCTGTAGAATTTACA
>KK116520.1:0-52054 GCA_000611955.2 Stegodyphus mimosarum | reverse complement strand
TGTTTGAAACAAGTAAAAAAAATATTTTATGCTTTATTAGTATTCCTTATTTTTACACGTCTCTATTGTATATGTCCTTAATGCTTCAAATATTCCTATAATCACTAATATAAATGAATAATATAATAAATATATATATAATTTAATGCATATAATACAATAATGTATATTATTGTACATAATAATTTAAGTAAATGTGTCTAATATGCCTTATTTATTTTGCACTTTTAGTCTGAATATTATGATTTGGCTTTTCTGTCCTGAAATCCACACAACCTCTGGTCCCAAGCATTGCGGATTTCTGGACTTCTATTGTATATCCATAATTTTGTTACATAATTCTATTATTAATAAAACTTCTAGTATAAATATATTTATATTAAGATAACTGTCGTTAAGATAATATATTCGTCACGCAGTAATTACCTATATAATTGAAGATGCTGTATAAGGTAGTATAGCCATATTAGTCGTAGCGGCCGAACCCTCCCCCCACCGTATTTTGAGCTCGCTATGCCCATGTAATCATATATTAATCTCCACAATATCGCATAAAGAGAAAATTATATTGTATTTCAAAGATTCCTACGTATTGTAACTGATATTGTCATACATCAATTTCCATTCTAATGTATAAAGTGAAAATTAAAAATTTCTACACACAGCTATGCAGTGTTCCAAATACATTTTAAACTGATAAAATCAACATTTGCAGAAGTTCTTACTCTGCAAATGTTAGTTATAAACACAAAATTTGATTCGTCTTTCAATATATATGTTATATTTTAGAAAGGTAAGGCAAAGACACCAAATATACAGCTAGCTTTTAGGAAAGTCGCAGTCATGATGACCGAGCTGCGTGTACGAAGAGATGCAGAAGTGACGTTGTAATTGGATGTTGACTTTTTGATGAAGCAGAAAATCAATCAAAATGGAAACTTTTTTTTAATATTTGATTATTTTTCTATTCAGAAATATCATATTGAATAACAAAGCATAGTGGAGTAAAAATTTGCTACTCCACGATTTTAAATATGCAGTTAGTTACTAGTAAATGATAAAATAGCTTAACCTCTAAACATTTTATTCTTTCATGACAAGCTTTACTTTTAATTATAGTCTATTTAGCTTGAACTAGTTAGTTCAAAATGCTCCAACATATTTTGGTATTAACAGGCACAAGCCAATCTATTCATGCCGTTTGGCAAGGAAGCATATTTCCAACATCAGCAGATAGATTACACAGGTATTTTGATTTCTAATGTACATTATTTGGCAGTCGCGTCAAACAGTTTACTATTCTCTACAGTTTATCGTTGCCTCCATATAAACACCGCTACGAAGGCAAATGACTTTTCTCTAGCAATGTTCAGTTCTTGATTCTAACACTTTCATGGCAGGTTTATTGACGTTATATATACATGGTATATCTTCCACAATGTACAGTTTTGTTGCATAAGAATTGACAGTTTCATGCCTTTCTGTCATGAATAAATAAAGTTCTTAGAACTTTACATAGGGAAAAAATTACCCCTCTGCCTTAGTTATGAAATGCAGTTACCCATTGATAATGGTCTGAAATTCAGTTGAAATGCGCAAAATTCTATCCTCGTTCTGTCTTAGCTAAAAGAAGGAAAACAACAAAGATAAAAGACATTAAAAATTGCATCTTTCTACCAAAGTCCAGAATACTCTCTGTAACGTTTGTAAAAATGTAAAATTACGGGTTGTACTTTTTGGCAGTGTATTGCACACAGCAGATAATAACCATATGCCCAAATCTTGGACTCGTACGATATTCACATTCTTTTTAGAAGTAATTGTACTGTTATGAACAAAAGATAAATATAGCACATGAAGAAAGAAACAGGTGATTAAACAGATGAGCCTAAATGATTCCTTTACGTAAAAATATCATGTGAAATATTACTTAACAAGTGGTAAATAAGATGAAAGAAATATGCGATAAACATCTGAGCACAAATACTATCTTTACATAAAACTATGCATGTGCTACGACATTTTCTACTAACTGCGAAAGAAATTAAAGTTAGAACGTAAACAACATACGCTCACACGCACAATTTCAAAGATTTAGCGTCAGAAGAGCAACAGAAGCTCATCGGTCCATTTTTGAAACCCTTCCCTCAGTGGCTACGCTGTTGTGCACTTGTGAAATGTGCATCCTACACCCATCCGTACCGCACTAGGTTTCCCTAAGCACTATACCATCTAGGTTGCTTAAGTAATAGCGTTTGTCAGTACATCAAAAGTTTCAAGAATAAATGCTATTAAGAAAGGCAGTGTTCACCCATTCTCAGTTGAGATCATATGTATTTGAAAACT
Organism: Stegodyphus mimosarum; assembly: GCA_000611955.2. NCBI lineage: Eukaryota > Metazoa > Arthropoda > Arachnida > Araneae > Eresidae > Stegodyphus > Stegodyphus mimosarum. The sequence continues at coordinate 49,708 of KK116520.1, read as the reverse complement.
TTTTTATGATGCATTACAGAGTTAGAATCAATTACGCAAACCATAGAAAATTTATTTGAATTGACCTGGATAAGAGTTACCTTACCTAAAGAAAAATTCTTGCCATTTCATGAATAATTCATTTTTCTAATGCAGCTCTTTGAAAGTATACGAATTTGAGAGTACCTTTCCTTGTACGGAACATAAAGCAGGGAAAATTTTTAATGAAAACTAACAAACAGAATTTTATTTCTAATTGACTATTCATATTATATTCATATGTTCTTACATTCTATGTCATTTGAGTACACTAATTTCAATTGTTCCTTGAGATACTGTAATATAATTTGTAAGTGGAAGTTCCGTAATTTCAAACTGCGTCACGTACAAGCAGAAATATTATTAAAAATATCGGAAAAAATGAATAAGTTACAAAACTTATTAATTTTTAATTCATTTAACTAAAACTATGAGAATTAAAAAGATTTTCATATGATTTGTTTTATATATTTAATCACGGAAAAAGGAGAAAATCCTGTCTTTGAACATTGATGAATAATTCTTTCTAGTCTAGCATAAGATTGCACCAAATTCATTTGAATTTCCGTTTGATTTAGAAATGCAGTATCTCAAATTAACTCAATAAAATTTTAATTTTAAATTTCATATTGCTAGCAAATGCACAATAACTGACATTACCGAAATATTTTTAGAAAACCGCCAATAGGAAAATTATTGTTTGATCAGTCCCATGATCAAGAGATCAAGCATTTACGAGGTTTAATTTGACTATTAGCAAACAATTTGTGAAAAAAAAAACATCAGCGCTAAATATAAATATATATAACAAATTTTGAAAAATTCCTGAGGGATATTGCACTATTATTCCAAGTACATATGAACTCATAATGTCAAGAAAACTGGATCGGTAAAAAAGGGTTAAAATTTAATTTCCCGAAATAAAATGGTCTACAAATAAACAAATACAGAAATAAAATACTGAAATATTAAACACATAAAACACGTCGAATAAATGAGACTTTACAACAAGAATGCAAGCTAAAATGTATCAAGAAGATTTTGCGATGAGAAACTAACGGAACAAGTACTTGCTGCTTTTCATTAGCAGGGAGATCTTTTATGGCTTACCCATCAGTCTAAGGGGAAGCGAACACACCGCTCTAGGCAATGGCTCATCTTAAAAGCGTTTCCTGAAAGCGAAACTGACCTTTTTGGAGTGAGTTTTTAGACAAAAATACAGCCGTTTTCAAAGCATTTTGTTCTGAAAGGTCAGCCTGTGAATGGGTAAAGGAAATACAATTTTTCCTTGGACTTCAAAAATAACAAACAGATTTTGGCATTTGAGGACATAACTATCCATCTACAAAAGGGATCCATACCTGAAAACGCCGACGCGTTGTCTGAAAGACCCTGCTCAGAAAGCTGTCGAAATCATACTAAGGTCGAAGAGAAACCAGAGACTACCGGTAATTCTCCATGCCACATGCTCATGAGTGGTGATCTTCGTCTGCCTAGCGATCTCTTGTTTGGTCGCCCTCCGAATGCTCCTTCATTGCCTGAGGAATACATCCAAGATCTCCAGGCTCAGTCTGAAGTGATGCACAACTTTGCACGAGAGCAAGTCAAGTTGGCGACGGAGAGGATGAAGACCTGATACGACATCAAAGCTATGGACATCGTTTTAACGAAGGAGACAAGGTGTGGTGCGGAATACGATTCCAAGCAAAGGGCTCTGTAACTTTTTATCGATTTGTGCATTCAATCCATGACAAACCCATACGCAAGCAGCACTATTGGATTACTTAAAAATGAAAGCTATCCATCGCTTCGCTCTTACAAAAAGCTTCATGACTAAAAGTATTTGCAAGATATATAAGATTTATGAAAAAATACAGAAACGTATTGAGGTACATCTTGAAGCTTTGAGACTCATTTAAACATTATTTTCAAACAGCTCAAGACAAGACACTTCGTAATGACTTTAAATGGCCATAAAATATATTAAAAATTAACAACTCCCCTCAAAAAAAAAGGAAAGAAATCGCAAGCATAAACTTGGCTCCCAAAGAGTAAATTAAAAATCACATTTAGGCCTAAGGACTTCACTACAGAAATTAAATCTAAAATTGGCTGTGTGCAACAGAACGTTTGGAAGCCATTGTCATATATTATTAATAAATCTTATACATGCAGTACAAAGTCCAAGATTCAGATGTCCAATATCCGGAATGAACTAAAATCCAGACCTCAAAGCCACCACCAACCAATTTTTTTTAGATTTTTTTGAACGGGGGGGGGGGGGGGTATGCTTTACGCATGCGCATTTTGATTTTTTTTCCTCCTCATAATAAAACATACAGAGAGTCCCGATTCCTTATCTCAGTTCGGCGCTAATACCTCATTATTGAAGAAATAATCAATTTGGCATAAATTCCTGTGATCAATAATTTGACTCCGTAGCTGCGTATCTGATTGGCATATTCTTAAACCAAAACATTGCACATAGAAACACTGTTGATTCTACACCAGTCACTATGTTATATCCTTGACGCCAACCTGGAGAATCATTATCTATTGTATTTTGCTTTCATCACTGCATGTTTATCAACACGACAACTTGAGTGATGACTCATGCAGCTTGTATCTTGGCATCAACTAGAGACATTGATAACCAGTAAATTAAACATCTTACCAAAGGCCAATACAGTCAAATACCAAAAATCCGCCAACTCCTGAAATCCGCACTGCCTCTCAAAATATAAACATTGAATTTATAGGTTCCAGAAACCGCAGAATGGAGAATGAAATACCGAAGAAAAAATATTTATGCAATAATGACGTCATAATTACCAAATAATAATGATTCTGTGTTAGTGGCAGAAAAAAGATCTTAGCCCAGAAGAGGTTTTTAGTATGGATGATGTGTTCAGATGAGCCAACACTGGCATATCAGATAACCAATGATGAAACCATTGGCTCTGTTTTGAACTCGCCAGAGCAAAAAAAAATGATTCTGACACTGACACAGATAACGGATTTGATAGGAGTGAGAAAATATCTTTTAATGTAGGTTTGCAACATGGTGAAAAATACCTAAAATATTTAGAACAAGCTGTGTCACAGAGCAAGAGATTATGACCTTGTAGATAAACAAAAAAAAAAAAAAATTACTCTAGAGCACCTAAAGTTTTAAAATAAACCTCTATCAGAAAAATGTTTCAAACAAGTAAAAAAAGAAAGAAATATTTTACACTTTATTAGTATCCCTTATTTTTACACATCTCTATTGCATATGTCCTTAACACTTTAAAATATTCCTGTAATCACCAATATAAACAAATAATATAATAAATAAATATAAATATATATATATAATAATTTAATGCCTATCATAAAATAATGTATATTATTGTACATAATAATTTAAGTAAATGTATCTGATATGTCTTATTTATTTTGCACGTTTAGTCTGAATATTATGATTTATGATTTGGCTTTTCTGTCTTGAAATCCGCACAACCTCTGGTCCGAAGCATTGCGGATTTCTGGATTTCTACTGTAACAGTTTTTAAAAAATAAAGGTGTATATTAAAATACACCACACCCGAAGGCGAGATCGTAATTCTGAGTATACTCAGTAGATAGCAATTGACTTGTATAGCAATAGGCAATAATATTCATGCAGCAATGCCTAAACAGTTTTTTATTAGTAATTGAATAACAAAGAGTCCTATCACAGATTTTAGTTAAATGCACTAAAATGTTGACAAGGAAAGATTTAACAAAAATTTCTTTCCATATGCTAAAAACAGATTTTGTTAATGATAGTCATAGGCCAAAAGATTTTATTTAATGCTATTTGAATTAAGAATAACTGATTTGTTATTCATATAAAGCCAGAACCAATGGCAGAATTTAGGGAAGAAGAGGAGTTAAACAGAAGTTTTTCATTGCAATGACAATGCCCCAATCATCAGTCAATTAACGAATGTATCTATAATATGGTTCTAGATCCTAAAAATGCTGCTACCGATAGTGAAGAAAGTGACAGGGAGGTTAATGAAAAAGAAAATTTCGACTGAAATTCGACGAAAAAGAAAATTAGTCAGAAGTCTCAACACCTCAATTACAGGACTTGAACAATGGAACTGAACAAGAAATTAGATGTCTATAGAATTAAAGTATTAGAACAAAAAACCAACAATGTAAGCGACTTACATTGAAAGAAAAGTTTAATAAAGTAAACATAAATATTAAGCTTCTTTTTTTTTGTAAATTTTGATACTCTTTAGATCATAAATGCTTCATTATTTCATATATCACTATTTAATATTTTTAATTTTATAATTTCTACATGCCATCTTAGTAGACTTAAAATGATCTAATATCTGGAAAAATCTCAAATCCGGGAACGCAGAGTCCAGATCTCGGACTTTGTGCTATATATGACATTTCCTCGTTTAACTGGTGACCATGCTTAGCCACCTAAATTACAAACTTAATTGCCCAGTCTGTATTTTCAAATGTTGCCAAAAGCTTATACAGTGGCCTCTTTAACAAAGAACTCAAAATACTTATAGAAAAGAAAATAGGTATAAAAATTGTTTAGCATTTGAAATACAGAGTTGGATCAAATGAGCCCCACATGGTTAAAATTGTTGTGTGTCAATGATAACACTGATATTTTGCTGCAAAATCAATGATGTGATGAGTCCAATATATAGCCATTACACAATGTCAACTTTGTGCAATTAACTAATGCCTTTTATTTTTAAGTGTCAACAAATCTCTGCATACTTGAGGACAGTAAGAGAAAAAAAATTACAGAAGTATTTTTAAAAAATGTACTTCATTTCTTTAATGTATCATACATAGTTTAATGTATATGTATTTTATTATTATCATAAATTAATATTGTATTTTGTTTGTTATATGTATTTTATTTATGATTGAATTTTATGTTTTAAACTGCTTTGCTGTGTTTTGTTTTGATATGTTTTTGATAATGTTTCCGGACTTATGTTAAATACTGCTAGTTTGGTAGCCTTTTTAAAAGAAATTAAGAAAATTGCCAAACTGTGCTAAGGTCATTGTGTTAATATATAAGCATCAAACTCAGTTCCTAGAGATATACACTGATAAGCCATTATGACCATCCCCACATTTTTCAATGAACTCATCAGGAGTCAAGATTCATTTCTTTGCCACACAACTTCTTGAGAGTTTTTGCCATTATCATTTAGATGTTGCCAAAGGTCAATTACGTATGTTGATCATAAAATAGATGTGCATTAGCAACAACATCCTGAGGCGAAATCTGGCAGGTGGAAAGTCACTAGGGAAGGCATAATTAAGTTGATAGCAATTAAAGTCATTGTCAGTTGGTAGAAAAGCTATTATAGCAATTTATAAGCAATTAGGAAATTCCTAAGAAGTAGTTTGCAGTTCTAAAACTGCATGTGCATATCACTGAGTCTTGACACTGAATGAGCTCAGCTTGGATAACGTGAAAAAACTTTAGTAGAAACACGTGACTTGCATGTGCATTCTGATTGTAGTTAGTCGAAAATGAACTTTAAAATACAATGCTTGAATAAATGCAAAAAAATATTTGTAAAATAATGAAATAGAATGATGAATAAATGAACTTGTTCATTAAATTTGCATTTGTAGGTAAAAACAACACAAAAAAAGAACTCCTTGAGAAAATTTTCGTTGGTAATATTATGTAGCATCATATGATTGTAGATATCCAATAGGAAAATTATTCACTGAATTTGTAATGAGTATGGTAATAATCCACTTGTATACATATTCTTGAAAATATTAGCAGATAATAAAATAAGATAAATATAATATTAGATAACAAAGTTTATATGGCTCTGCCAGAAAAAACAGTCCTATCTCTGTAAGGATTGCGAGAAACAAAGTCCGTAGCTTTGCCAAAAAACAAAGACCAATGTTTTGCAAGTAGAACACAAAATATAAGAAAATAAATACAAAATAACTATTTACACTCCCACCACTTTGAATTGTGGTGGATTGTTCACGTACATTTTATCATACTTTCCCGAGAGGGATCATAATTTGCTAGGTTTTCTATTGCTTCATATGGAGAATTTTGTATGTTTGAAAAGAAGTTATGTGCATTAATGAGCATTTACGCCTGTATTGTTGAAATCTTTAAATATTGATGAAATAGTGAATTCCGGATGAACCACAGTGCATTTGTGATAAATCTCAGTACCTTGTTCTGTAGAACACTTATTTTTTACAGTCGGTCTTATTTGCTGTGGCCCATGCAGGGATTGCGTATAAGAGTATTGAGTGAATTAATGTTACATATAGGGTCCTTCTCATTCTCAGCTTCAATTTTGAATTTTTTCCTAATACTCGATGTCTTGCATTTGCTTTATTTGTGACATATGTTATATGATCATGAAAGGGTAGAGATTTGCCAATATAAGCACATTAAGTATTTATACGAATTTGCTGATGGGATTGTGATGTTGTTAATTTTGATACAAATATTAACTTCCTGTAATTTTTTACATCTTTATATAATAGAATGCAGCACTTGGATGGATTGAGATTAATTTTACCCATCTTGCACAAGGAAGAAATGATGTTCATATGAATTTGAAGTTTGTCAATAACATTCTGTGGGCTTCTTGAGTTAGTGTGAGATTACTGTGTCATCGCCGTATTTCAGGACATTAGAAGCGAAGGGCTATGGCATATCATTGACAAAAATATTGAAAAGTTTCGACACAAAAACCGAACCTTGAGGTACTCCACAATAGATTACTCTTTTGCTTGAAAGGGCATCTCTGCATCTAACCAGGAAAGTCCCTCTTTTTAGAAATGAGGTCATCAATTTTAGGAAACTGTTTTGTAACAAGAAGTTAGAAAACTTATGAATGAGGCCTGCATTCCACACTAGATCAAAAGGTTAAAATTTTCTACGAACTTTTTGAATATAGAAATATGTCTTAATATCAACCAAAAGTCTGACTGACTTATCTCACTTGTCTCATAGTAACATCAGTAGAAGCCCACGGAATTTATCGTGGCAAGGAGTGCAAGATTTCACCTGTCATTGGCAAGAGCCTTGAGCACCATACAAGTGGCAGTATGACTTCATTCAGTTAACCTTACCCATCCTAGGAATCGAACCCTTGACCTGTGATGCTGCTGCGCGATGTGCTAACCACTTCGCAGGACAAATCTCGCACAACACATTACTGAGTAGGTGGTCATAATGTTTTGGCTGTGAAGTGCATTTCTCCTTATTTCTAAATCAAATGCAGAAATCATGATAGCTGGGAAATGAGGAAATATGTTCAAAAGCAAACAACACACATCTTGAATGCAGTACAATTATTGTTGCAACAATGAAGGAAATAAATATAAGATAACCCCATTTTATGACAAATCATCTTTGCTTCCTTATAACACTAATAAAATAAAATCTTTTATGTTTCATGTCTTTCTCAGTATACAGAGCAATACTAGCTGAATGTAGTGAGAGTTACCCATTTTAATTGCATAACCTAAATTGTCATACAACTTATTCATTCCTTTCTCGTTATTTTTTTTATTCCAACTTGTGAACTTTTAAACAAGTTCTTTTTAAAACTTGCAGTGTTTTATCTACAGCATTAAAATTCAATGGCATAGTATCTACTAATTATTGCAAAGCAAAGTTAGTCAGCAATGTTTCTAGCATTGTGAAGAAACAATGGTACCAAATTTTGGCATCACAAGCCATCAAATTTTGAATAACATAGTTCTCCAACCGAACATGGGCACTTAAAAGACTGAATTTGTTTTATTACCTATTTCAAATTTTGTAAAACTTTAATGAATTTTTGATTAACCAAATGGCTAATATTCCATAAGTGGGGTAAGTTGGCACCAAACTATTTTGGCCTCCAAAATTTGGCTAATTTTTTTGGCAGCAATGAAAGCACTAATATGTGATTTTTAAAAGTAAACAGAATAGTAACTTTTAAGTTTTGCAGTACTGAACATGTAACATGTAACACATTTTATGTAAACAAAATAGTAAAATGAGACGATAAAATACTAAATGAGTAAAATAAAATCCAACAGCTTTGCAAGTACAAACATAGTCCTACCTATGTAATTCATCATAAAACAGTAGAATGAACAATTCTTACAAATAATTATTGGTGAAAATGCGCTTTAGCCCACTGCTTGGCAATGTTTTGAAAATCGCCAATTCGGCGCATTTCTGCGAAACGTCTTTGCAATTGCAACTTTCCCGACAGGTTCCGCGAAAACCTATTGTAAACATAACATGGAATTCTAAAGCATAAATTAGTATGGAAACTGTTGCGACAAAAAGATAATAAAATAATATGCAAAACGAAAATTATGATCATTAAAATATTTGTCAGTTAGGTTTAAATTAATTATTTACATTTTATGTTGTAATACTTACACATTTTATGCCGTTACATAACCTTCCCGACACGCTCCGCGAAAACGTAACCAAAATGGCATCGAAGAAAGAAGGAATTTTTTTAAAAAGGGTATTAAAATTACAAACGATACCATGTACACACCGTTCCGTTTTAGCTTAAAAAAAACATCTGCGAATTGCACAATGTAGGCAACGTACACAAATGAACAAAATAAGCTAAAATAACGAAAATAAATTACAAGAAAATGCCATGTGCACAGCGTTCCTTTTAAACTTAAAAAAAACTTCAGCGAATTGCACAATGTAGGCAACATACACAAATCAACAAAATAAGCTAAAATAACTAAAATAAATTACAAGAAAATGCCATGTGCACAGCGAATTGCACAATGTAGGCAATGTTTCTGTAGCTTCAAAATACGCAGTCAGCCATGTTGGCGGATATACGGAGTTACCCATGTTGGCACGTTTATTGCTCATTAAAAAAAAATCACCGCCAAGCAGTGGGCTAAAGCGCATTCCAACCGAATTATTCAATAAATAAACATATACTTATCAAATTAGAGCACTGCGAATTGAGTTTTAAACGTAACAGAATAACAAATTTTTGCTTACAGTGGTGAACAGCGATTATTATGTGCAAACAGAATAGTAAATGAAATTGATTAAATGATAAAACAATGTTGTGGAATTCAATACACTAAACAACTTTCATTCAAAACTACAAATATTCCACATCATTCGATTAACACATACGAAAAAAATTTATATAAATATAATATTAAACAGTAAAACTTTTAAAAACAAACACAGTATTTCAAAATTAAATTTTAAAAAAATCTTCTGGCTACAGTAAATTCACACTCTTACAATTACTGAAATAAAGCTCTAGGTTTGCCACAATAAAACATACAGCTGGAAATCACAACCAAATCAAAATCGCACCAATAAAAAACCTCGTTAAGTTCGGCGCTCACACCTATTATGGAATATTAACCAACAATCTCAATGATTTCAAAGCCAGTAGTGTCAATACTGTATGAGAAAAAAAAAAAAAAACATTTTTATCTCCAGCATGCGAGACTGTGCATTGGAAATTCTAAAGATATGTTGTTTTATTTTGTGGTATTGTTGTTGAATTGAATTTTATGTGGTTTAAGTGCAAAGAACATGATATTTAATAAATAAAAACACACAAAACGTTAAAAAACGCTCCTTTAGACGTCTTTTTGTTGCTGTTGTAGTTGTTGTTTTTTGGTACGGACTGCTACTGTTTCTTTATCAGTAAATCCTGCATATATCACGCAGATGATTTTTGTTTTGCGTGGATACGGATATGTTTTGATAAACGGTATTTCTCTACAAATGATTTGCTACATATACCACATACATGAGGCTTCTCTTCAGAATGGGTAAGCATATGTAGCATTAAAGTTCGCTTGAGTGTAAAGGACTTATCACAAAAATCACACACATATGGCTTCTCCCCTGTATGGGTAAGATTATGCCTTCTTAACAAATGTAAATGCTTAAATGACCTATTGCATATACTACACACATGTGGTTTTGCTCCTGTATGAACCATCAAATGCACTTCTAAATAATTCTTTTGCGTAAATGATTTATTACATGTATCACACTTGTGACACTTTTCTTTCATCTTTTTATATGAAACTAAAGAATCACAATGGTCACTTCTTTCTCTGTGTTCACGCAAATGCTCTCCTAAAGCATATTTCCGTTTGAATGACTTATTGCATATATCACATACATGCGGTTTTTCTCCCGTATGGCAAAGCAAATGTTCCGTTAAATGATATTTTCGTGTGAATGATTTTTTACATACATCACATACATGAGGTCTTTCTCCTGTATGAATTCGCAAATGTTCTGTTAAATTACACTTTCGGTCAAATGACTGGTTACATATATTACATACATAAGACTTCTTTACTGAATGCACACGTATATGTTCATCTAAAGTCTGCTTCTGGGTGAAAGATTTGTGACACACATCACATACATGAGGTTTTTTCTCTGCATGTGTGTGCAATATATGCTCCACTAAATGCTTCTCTCGAGTGAATGATTCGTTACATGTATCACAAACATAATGCTTGCTTCCTGTATGGCTATATTCATATTCCTCTGCATGTTGCATTTCTAAAATTGACTAGTTACTCATACTATCCATTAATAAGTTCGCTCATTTGCCATTAGTGTGTACGTAAAAAATACCTTTCTACAAGGAAACTGCATAATATACATATACATATAATTATTCGCACTAGTATGTGCAAGATTTGATATTTCCTTTCTTTATGTAAGGTTGGCATAAAACTGTAATGGTACTCTTTGGCCTGTTAGCTCCAGTTTTACCCTCTTTTTCCAAACGTACATTAAACATGCGCGATGAAAATGAACTGGATTAAGACCGTCTCAGAAAAGTAATTTAAAATTAAGTAAACGAAAGGCCACCCTCCCTTCAATCTCCTCGGAATTCGTTATACGTTCGTTGATTAAGGACAAGGGAACTAACTTCTTTAAATAAATTTATTAACGAGAGAACAGGGGTAAAACAAATGATAACGAGTTCCTTTTCTGAAAAGAAATTCCAATGTTTACTGTTTTATTCTGAACAATTTTACTGTTGCCACTTGAGGAAAAAGAAAACTGCAACGCTATAGGTAAGATGTCGTTGCCATCGTGGAGGATCTAAACTCATTTCTTGCTATGTCGGAGATCATCATTCGTTCAGTGGTGAAAGGCCTTTACCGCTACCTGTTTATTATTTCCCTAAGGGCTTTTAAAAGTTCCTTAAATTCCATAACAATGGAAAAATCCTGTGTACTTTTAATAAAAGGGCAAAGTCTTTAGTAGAAGTTGATCAGGCGAGGCGCCATCTCTCGGCCGCGGATGAAGTCTTCGTTGGATAAACAATAATAGCAATAACTTTTCGCAATAGCATATCTTTTACACATTATTGTAGATTTCACACAGTAACGTACAGTAAAAATAGAAAATAATATATACAACTCCCAGAAATTTTTGTGCTTTCGTCTGAGGCCGAAAGTATCTATATCTTAAGTTCTTACTATGAATAAAATGATTGCCTTAATTTATCACTTACAAAACTGAAGAAAGAAATATTAATGCTGCCGAACATTGAAAACTACGGTCAGTATTACTAAACCAAAAAGAAAATAACTAAACAAACCAATCCTGAGCTTCCTCGTGCAAGTTTCCACGCACAGGTCAAGTATGAAGTAATAAAAAAGTCTACAAATTAAGATCTGGTACCTTTTTTCCTTACCTAGGATGTTATAACGTTTTCCCGTATTGCGTTTAACAAACTTTTGTGTGCGTCTGTTTTGCGTATATGCCTAAAAAATGCGATTTTCGTTTTTTCGTACCCAAACAGTGGACATAACTTTTCTGACAAAATGGCAACAGCATTTAAGTTTGTATATGCTTTTTTTTGGGGGGGTCACGCAAGGCCAACTTATACACAATGCCTGCTAGTGTAAAAATATTCTTTTGTGTTTTCGGTAGCTTCCGAGAAATTTCTACTGACCGCAAGATGGCGCTAAAATTCTGCTACACTTTGCGATGTTAACAATGAGCAGAAATGTACCAAAGACATATATTGCCTTGTTATATGCAAAATTTAAAATCGATTAATCTGCATTAGTCAGAAATTATACCTTTCTTTTTAACAAAAATACTTTTATTTAGAAAGTAAGTATGAAATTTGCAGTTATCCCATTTTTTTTTTCGTATATAAACTTCAGCTCCTTCATTCTGATTTGAATTCCTGCTTGCATCTAGATATACACTATTTGGAATTGTAGTTATTAGAGCTATTTATTCTAATTTAAGGATAATTTAGAGCATATGTTTTAGTTTTCAATTATTTATATAGTACGAAATTAGCAGATAGCTTCAGAAAGCTATAGTCCAGTTTAAAAAATAAGTGTGCTGAAAGGGAACGTTCTAAATGGTGAAGTAAATGCTCTAAATGGTGGCTTTCAGCTTTGATGCATTTCTGAGTACGAATCACGATTAATTCCGTATTTCACACCAGTCTCCAATGGGATTCCTGGCACACCGCTTGAATATCATCCTAAAGTGTATCAAGGTTATGTGGTTTACGACGGTACACCTAATCTTTTACTGTGCCTCATAAAAAAAGATTGAGTGGCTTAAGGTCTGAAGAGCGTGCAAGAAACTCGACTGATTCCCTGAGTTCTATCCACCGGCTTGGTACATTTTGATCCAGGTATGTTCGCATATGCCTATGATGGTGCGGAAAGGCGACATCTTTTTTTTTAATAAAACTTTGTGTACTGTAAATTGCAGAATTTCAGGGAAAATGTCATAAACAAGCATTGTTAGATACTTTCTTCCAAATTTCCTTCAAAACGGAAAGGTTCAAATAGTATTCTAAGAAACAAACCACAGTGCACATTTACACCAAGCAAATTTACAGCCTTTTCAACACTAATGTGGGATTATCTTCAATCCAGCACACAAAATTTTGTCTACTGATAGTTCCATTAAGTTTAAATTTGGGCTTCATCTGACCAAACAATGCTGCCCATAAATCCCGGTTCATGTGCAACCATCTGTGGAATCCATACACAAAATTGTACCGGACTAGGATTCGAGATCTTATGCCATTCGATCTTTTTATGAGGTACAGTAAAAGATGAGGTGTACTATCCCAAACCACGTAACCTTGCTACAGTTTGGGATGCTATTCAAACGGTGTGAGAAATACCGTTGGAGACTTTGGTGTGAAATACCGAATCAGTCGTGACTTGTACTGAGAAATGGGTGGAAACTGCAGAGCACCAGTTTGAACATTTACTTTAAACACCATTTGGAACATTCAGTTTGACCAGAAAGTACATTTATTTTTCAAACTGTACTATAACCTTACTTTTCCCAGAAATTTATAAGTCGGGAAAAAAATGTTCTACAACAGTTCAAATTGTGTATGCATTTTTCTGACGCAGCCTGCATAACACACTCACTTCCAAAAGTTAAGCATGGAGAGGAAAATGCTAATTTCCGGAAGCCAATCAGAATTGAAGAGGATGCAGTTCACTGCAGAGGTAGATGGAAGTATGCAAATATGTTAGGTAACAGCCAATCACGCTTCCATGTCAAGAAATATGCAAAAAAGGCAGTCTTATACGAAACAGCTTTATGAAGGGTTACAGAAGTTGATTGTAAGTGCTAATAGAAGGTGTTTAAAACTTTCGTACAATTTATTTTCAAGACATACGTGTTTCTATGACTTCCAGAAAACGAATGGAAGATTCTTAGAGCTGGCGTGCTGTGGGGCGCATTGAGCAGGACAGTCGATCACAGACGTTGCTCTTTTCTTTGGCGTTCATCATTCTGTAATTTCACGTTTATAGAAACAATTCCAAAACACACAGACAGTTGTCCGAAGGCCCGCGCCGATCCCCAAGCGTTACAACCCCGCGGAAGATCAATATATTGCTATTGTAGCCAAACGGAATCGCAGAGCGACCTCCACAAGTGTGACATCTATGTTTACAGCGTCCATTGGTAAGGCGATATCTGCAGCTACTGTACACCGTAGATTACATATGAGTGGACTGTACGCCCGCGTACCTCGGGTTTATGTTCCTCTATCCGTCCAATCAAGAAGGACATGATTACGGTAGTGCCGGGAACATGTCAATTGGAATGTGTCTGACTGGGGCAATGTCATGCTTACTGATGAGTCAGAATTTGTTCTGGAGCCAGATAACAAGCGTATAAGAATATGGCGTGAACAACGAACGCGTAATCAGTCCCAAAACATCACGCATTCGGAGGCAGAAGCATTATGGTGTGGGCAGGGATTTCATTAGGATACCGCACCGACCTTCACATCTTTAAACGGGGTTCTTTGACGGCTAACCGGTATCGAGATGAAGTCCTAGAACCCATTGTGAGAGTGTACGCTGCAGCAGTTGGCCCTACTTTTGTTTTAATGGACGATAACGCACGTACCCATTGAGCTGACATCGTCGATGATTACATGGAGAGTGAAGGGATTGCACGTACGGCGTGGTCAGCATATTAGCCCAACTTTAATCCCGTTGAAAATCTTTGGGATGCTCTCGGCCGTGCTGTATCTTCACGTTTCTCACCTCCAGTCACTCTTATTGAGATGGAAACTGCTCTACAAGAAGAACGGCGATTGCTTAATTCTGCGGTGGTTGGCCACCTAATTGAAAGCATGGTCACAAGGTGTAAACTTTGTATACAGATGAGGGGGATCATATACCCTATTAATGTCCTTTGTTTCATTTTATACTGTTTATTTTCACTTTATACATAATTCTGTTTAAGTGCCCAGTATGTCATTAGCTGATAACTTAAAAAATTTAATATTGTTTTCATTTCTATATATAATTATTGATTTTGTTTTATGCATAAATATATATGCTACTTTCCTGCCGAATTTTGTGTCAATCAAAGCAGTATTTGCTGGTTTTTTTTTTGCATTTTACAACTTCGTGCTTAACTTTTGGAAGTGAGTGTATTAGAACTGGAGAAATAATTTGCATTATCGTAAATGAGTGAAAAGAGAAAATGCAAATTTGTTACATACAAGTTATTTTATTGTAGTTGAATGCAGTTTATTTAACATAATCTAAATAAAAATTTGCACAGATACCAATAAAAATGCGAAATTGGTAGCATGAAACATCATGTTTTTACAAAACGTACAATAAATAACTAGCACATAATGCTGCCTAGGAATTTCAATAATACACGTCGCAAATGTCAAATATCTTTATTTCTTTTACTTGCAGAGGAAATACAATTAATTCTTTTTTCGCTTTTATTTGAAGAGATAATAGAATTAATTTTTTTTTTCAATTTAAAAGTAGTTGTTTCCACAAGTGGCTAATGGAAGTGTGAAAAACTAATACATTTGAATTTGAAACTGTTTAATATGGCAAGTATAAAAACAAGTTCCAAATTGGAATTTATCGAAAGCCATCGTATTTCCATAGCTATTATAAAAGTTACTTTTATAATATGCAGATTTAAACTAAAATGTAATATGAATCCTATTATTTCCAGAATAACACTGCATTTTGCTCATAGATACAAAATACCAAAATTGGTACCTTTAGTCGAGGAATAAAATATAAAATCAGCACAAATATTCAATAGATATGAAAGTGAAAGACCGCTGTTCTTAGATATATTGCAAGAAGCCCAGTGCATTCCTGATGTCCGATTTGCGAAGTTTGCAGATACAGCAAATGCATAATTCATTGTATTCGAATGTGTGAAATCAAACAGTTTAACATGGTGTTCATTTTGTGGCAGATGGACCCAGTGCAGGGGTGTTTGGCATCTCACAGGCCATGGCGCAAAACTTCGACAGGAGAATAAAGTGTAAAACGTAATTGGATTCTTAGGAGCCTTCCAGGAAATTCTGTACTCATTATAATAGGGAATGACCATGATTTTTTTGGGTCCCTCGAGCACTGAAAATAAACAGATAGAGATTTAGGGTGTCATCTAAAGTTTTATTAATTATTCAAAAATAAATATCATACGATTTTGTTTTCTTAATATAACTTTTGAAACTGGTATTTATTATGTTTTAGAAGCCAAAGTTCAACTCTGGCTTTTAAAAATTTAAAATTACTTACATAGAAAAGGCAGAATAATGCAACAGTGAGTAGAACGTAATGGAAATTCGTCGACAGAGAGAGAATGCATCTGTAAGTAACTGATTTTAATCTGCAAAAGATGATGCATTACAGCGATCGAAAATACGCACGCTTGTCAGTAGCAAACCCAACCATATTTTTATGCCGATGCAAAAAACAATCCTTCAAGGACATATGAAATCAGCCTGACCAGATGCTGTCAACAGTTCTCCACTGTTCAGCCTCCGATTGAGACTGGAAAGATTAAACAAATAACGGCCAATCCCATCGTCCAAATGTTCGAATGGTATGAGAACTAGCGGCCTCAGTGGGCCAAGAAAATATCTCGACACCATGTGGTTTGCTTTATGATGATTTCAGTCTGCGATCAGTCATTATATTGCTGAAAAACTGCATTTTATCACAGGTGAATATAGGTGGTGCAGTTGGCTGCAGAACTTCATTCATTTATTGATCTGCCATCACTGTGTCTCTGATAAAAACTGAGGTTACTAATTATTTATGGCGATGTCATTCTCAAACTATGATGATACGTCGTCGAGTAGCTTAACAGTCGTAGCAGGGCCGGACCTGTCTTTTCTGTGCTTCCAGACTCTTATCCTGTGAATGGCGTTCGTGAAACAAAAACGAAAAGCGTCGCCTTACACACGACCCTCTGCTATGCGATCGTCCCATAGATTCAATCTCGATATTATTACAGTCATAAGAGTCGATGGCTCCGTATCAATGGCAGTCTTCGTGAACGGCGGCATGATTTCACGCTGTTTATCATCAATCCTATAGAAACTGTTCGTATTCATACAGGAGCAATAAAAGCTAACTGAGCACTATGCGTACTGTCAACAGTCTTGTTGATGGAACCGCTACCGCATGACTTCGGATGCTCCGATTCGAAATTGTTGACGTCCGTTTAGTCAGTGGTTCTCAACCATTTTCGCCCCGCGCACGCCTTTCATCATTATTAAACGACCATCCTCCTTTCCCAAAACTTGAAAAATATATATGCATTTATTTAAATTTATTTCTAATGCGTTTTATCAATTAAAAAAATATAGGAAATGTTGATAAATACCAAAACTGGAATAAAGTTAGTTTTTTATTTTCATAAACTAAACTCAAATACTTAACAGATAAATAAAAGTTTAATCTCTCTCTTCCCCTTAAACTAAGAAATTCCCAATTGAGATGGAATTCCTCCCTGGTTGAGAGTCTTTAGTCTGCATGCATATCTCTGGCACATTCCCGTTCATGCTTCAAATCCTTTGTGTAATATATGCATGCAGGTATGTTTCAACTGCAATGCAACAGAAGAATTAACCCTGCTCCTCATTGGTGTAAAATCAAATCCGTCGTGAAATTGTTTGATTATTTCTTTAATTACGCGCATATTTGAAATGAAAACAATTGCTTTTAAAATAGGTTTCACATGATTACAAGAGCACCAAATGTTGACTTATCTGACTTTTCCTTCCCTTTTATCAAGTATCACGTGAAAAATGCGAAGAAATGTAAATATTTACATTAATCGCTCAATTGCGCATTCCTTTCAATTTGCATTATGTGGATAAACCTTCATAATGCTTCTCTTTTTTCGTAATCTGTTGTCAAGTGTATCATGTATTCCATAACTGACATTAAAACATATATTTGCTTTTGTCTCAAAAGATGGTACTTTAGATCAGTCAATTAAGTTTCCTGTAGAGTGTTTTCCACGTATCCAACTCATATATGTTATATATTGTCATGTGCAGGGAAACTTTCTGCAGTAAAGTATCATAAAAATATCTTATGTGCACACCACATGATTACCTTGTACAGCCTATTAAATTATACACACTTTTGTTGTACTTAATTTAAGCTTATATCTTCGAATTTCATTACAGATAAAATTATCATTTAATCATTTCATTTCTCACTTCGGGGCAAGCCGAACAAGCAGCATGCAGTGAACCCTTCCTCCAGAATTTTTCCCCAAAGGCGAACGATAGCTAATGCAGATTGCAGCTCCAAACTACCCAACACGCTATAATGTTGATAGTGCAAGCACGCTGGATTTTTTCATTATGAAAAATATTAATATGCCATCAAAGATCGAAAGTTTATGTGAACTTTCATCGGATCACAACCCAGTGCTTATAGAAGTGACTATCAGCAAATTTAGCACACCACACAAAAGAGCCCTTATAACCAACTGGGTAAATTATACCAAAGCTCTAAACAACACACAGTACACTATACCAACATTACAAAGTGAGGATGAGATCGACGCATATGTTGACGAAATTACAAATACTCTAACTAACACCTTGATCAACAACAGTAAAGAAGTCAACGAAAGAAGAAGGAATAGAGATCCTGAAATTACAAAACTAACCACAGATAGAAATCGAGCAAGGAAAACATGGCAACGTACACGTTGTCCCATGGACAAAAAATTAATGAACGAACTGCACCAAAAAGTCAGGCAAAAAACTAACGAACATACACAAAATGACTGGTTTAGATATTTGGAAAGTCTATCAAGTGATGATAATTCACTATGGAAAGCTTCCTCCAAATATAAAAGATGCTACACCAATATTCCGCCCCTGAACGGCCAAAATGGGATCGCTTACACCGAAACTGAGAAAGCTGAGTCACTAGCTGACAACTATTCATCTCAGTTTCGCACAAACAACATTTCTGACATAACAACAGAACGCTCAGTTAATTACACAAACAATTTATATTTTTCACAACCACACACAGACAACATCCGTCTAGCTATGCCCTCCGAATTAATTCGATATATCGAGAAAAGAAAAATAAAGAAAAGCCCTGGCATTGATGGAATAAGTAACAAAATGATAAAGGAGATAGGACATATCATGTTATTCAAATTCACAAATCTGATCAATGGAATGCTTAAGACTGGATACTTTCCTAAAAAATGGAAAACAGCGGCAGTTGTTCCTATCCTGAAGCCCAACAAACCCCCTGAAGAAGTTTCATCATACAGACCGGTGAGTCTTCTATCAAATTTAAGCAAAATCGCAGAAGCTGTGATCAAAGATAGAATCACCGAGCACATAGAAGAAAATAACATCTTAATAAACCAACAACATGGATTCAGAAGGAAACACTCGACTGTTCATCAGTTGCTCAGAGTCGTCGAACTAATCACAGATGGAATGAAGAATAAAGAAAGTACCGGAGCACTTTTTCTCGATATATCGAAAGCATTTGATAGAGTATGGCTAGATGGGCTACTTTACAAATTAATTAACCTGGGTTTCCCAGGATACATCATAAATATCACCAAATCTTATCTCTTTGAGAGACACTTTGTCGTTCGCTACAAACATAAATACTCTGATAAACGGCCAATTTACGCCGGAGTCCCGCAAGGGTCTCTGGTAGGGCCAATATACTTTTTATTATATGTGAACGACATACCACACACACCATACACTACACTTGCCATGTATGCAGACGATACAGCGATATTAGCAAAAAATGCATCCCTAAATCAGATCTCCCAAGCATTATGCATCCCTAAACCAGATCTCCCAAGCATTACAAATACACATACAAGCATTAGAAGCCTGGCTTATCAAATGGAAAATCCAAATTAATGTTGAAAAATCAGAAGCAATCCTGTTCACGAAAAAGAAGAATATTGATATTTCAATAAAAATGTACGACATCACCATCCCGTGGGCTAAGCAAGCAAAATACCTAGGTATCATATTGGATAGGAATCTCACTTGGAACCCACACATAACAAAACTAGTTAGTAAGTTCCGAGGAGCTAAAGCTAAACTCACCCCCTTAATTGCTCGGAACTCAGTTTTATCAATAGATAATAAGTTACTACTCTATAAAGCCATGTTGTGCTCCATAATAACTTATGCTTGTCCTGTATGGGGTTTTGCCAGCAATATTCATATTAAAAAATTGCAAGTTTTACAAAACATCATACTAAGACAAATAACTAACAGTGGATGGTATGTTAGAAATGAAGACCTCCACAGAGAACTTAAAGTAAAATCTATAAAACTATTCATGGCTAAAATAGCAAAAAGATTCTTTAATAATATTGAAAAGGTGAAAAACAGCAGTATACCGCTACTGATGTATGATGTCAACGACCCAGGCAATAGACGAAAACCTGGTGCATTACTAAGAAATAATGACTAAGTATTTCACTGATTATGAAAAAATTAATCAGCTTAATTAATTTGCTTAAATAAATACTTTAAACCTTCTAAAATACATGACAATATATGCTACTAGCCTTAAAAAGCCTTCACAGCTCCTAAAAAATTTTCTAAGTCCAACTTTTTGATCAGGACCAATCAAAATCTCCTATATTATAATCCCCTCCCCCTTTTTCGGCTCAACCAATCCTCTAAAAGTATGGCTCTGAACCCCCGCCCCTCTCTTATTCCTGCCAATAGAATGCCTTCCACACTTTTTTCATCTCCTCCTTAGCTACACAGCATTACTTGCAGTTGACAGTTCGAAGGAAGACGGAGACGATGTAGGACGTAAAGCGTGCCAGCTCTTCAAAGTTGACGAAATTGAATTTTTTCTTCATGCCTATAGCAGCTCGATCTTCAATCAATATGCCATGGACTTACTACATGCCTTTAATATATATTGCTTATCTCTGCTATCACTATTGCCATAATAATTTAACTCACAGACGTATCTTCAACTTTCAGCTAATTTCTTCAAAATATGCTATGCTTATATAAAAGTTATGTACAACCCACAATTGACTGTTCGACACGGGGTAGGGCATCGCCCAGGCACCTGGTTCTGTGACTGCGTCACCTAATAAGATAGCCAGTACTGTCTCTCTACCGGAGCAGCTCTCGTCACAGCGTCTGGCTGGCGGCGGTCGCTACAGTAACAGGCTAGTATATTTCGAATAGGGAGGAATCAAGGATTGCCAATTCATTTTTAAATGCGCCAAGATGGCAAACTGAAAAGTAAATCGTCACGACACCCCAAGGAAAATGGGTCAAAGCTCGTGTCTACGGCAACAGACAGATGAAGACTAACTGACGAGAGCTTTTCTTATGATAGACAGACTGTATAAGCGTTGGCTACTACAACAGCCGAAAACGGTGGTCACTTTATTTTAGAGGCAACTAATAGGTGGGCCACCGTTGCCTCCTCTTGATCCTCTGTCCTATGAAAGGACATAAATTTACATCCATGCCTTCCCTGAGATTCGAACTTGGGCCTTTCGGTACAACAGTCAGGGTCGCTAACCACTTTCCTGTCTGTTGAGCCTCCCATCTGGGCGGCTCCAGAATTTGTATTGTTTAACGGTCTTAACCATTTACTTACTGATGCGCCGAGAGATGGCAGAAACAATTTTGTTGAATTACAATCAAATGTTTAACACTTCTCCTCAGCATATTTATTTAAATTACGAATAAGCTTAACATAAGGAAAAAATAGTTCCACGTTTTAATTATGGAGATTCATTTAGGATTTATAGATGACAGTTATAAAATATTAGATTGATAATTTTTATTTGAACTTGGTTTATGATTGCAAATAATAAATTAACAAAATTTTCAGATAATCAGTTCGGTAGAAATGGGAAAAAAAACTGGTATCAAAAATCGCCCAAACAAAAGGAAATTAAGCTATATATTTAAAAAATTTTAATTTTAATAAATTTTTAAATAAAACGATTTTTTACACACCCTGCAAGAAATGTACAGTTAAACTTCAAATGAATATGGAATTTATAGTTAAAAATATTTCAAAACTTACAATTATCTGCTTCAATAATTATGAAAGAGGAGTTGCTTGAATAGCCAACGCTATTCCTGGTATATATTGTAAATTTGTAGGTTAAATGTAGGTCCATGTTTTCAAAACTGTATTTAGTTTCTCTATGGGCGTCAACAGATTCTGCTCTAACAGGACCAATGAAAGCTTCAAATTCTTCGTCAGTCTGGAAGAAACGCTGAACCTGAACCATATAACAGAAATCTGGTCCATTTTCGTGCGTAGCAGGTATGCCCTGTAAGAAGTATAATTATTATAACAAAAATAAAGCTGAAAACAAAAATTGTGCTCTTAAAATGCCGATGGATAACGAGAATCTTACTTTCCAATATAAGGTTACTGTTCTTCCGACAATAGATGAGTTGCTGCTTTCAACGGGTTCAATGACAAATGAAGAATTTGTAATTTCTGCTGCTAAATAGGGAACTAAGGAAAGCAAGGTTTTCATTAATCAGAAATTGAAAAAGAAGAATTTGAAAATACATCATGTTCTGTTCTTGCAAACACTAAAATATCTATTTAACAAGATTTTCCTCATTGTGCAGTTGGATGTCTAATGGAGAAACTAAAAATTCTCAAAACATTAAGCAAGTGTTTGCATTTCTCAGAAAATAACAGCAGACACGTGACAGGTGAAAGCAGGCCCGGATATCCGGATGGCTTGCATAGACTAATCGGTTATCGTCCGGATTCCGCAACTGTCTAAAGCAACACCCCGAAATCAGAGCACTGCATGGCCATACAAGAACAAAGTAACAGATTATTCTGCAGCATGCGTTGTATAAATTAGAATATACGAAATGCAAGTTGCAGAGACATGAAGCAGGAGACGTGCAAAATGAGCAGTGCCCTCGTTGGGACTCGAAACACAGAACTCTCGAACACGCGCCGAGTGTGCCCACCATTACACCACGAATGCATGCTAAGATGGGAGAAATACCTTATAAGGTAACAGATCTGAAGGCACAACACATTCCATACTGCTTTTAATGGAATAACATTATTTTTAAAGATTATTGTTAAAGAAATTTTGCTGTACTCTGAAAACATACAAAAATAACTTTGTAGTTAAACATACTTCTGCTTACATGGCATGTTAACACATTTCTATACATACTCGTTACATTATACATGTTATAATATGCATTGCATTATTCGTTGCACCGTACTTAAGAACACAGATACACATAAGTGATACGTAGTTTTTGATACAACTGGCTTAAAGAGAAAAATTACACATTACAAACAAATTACACAATGTAGAAACGCACGTTGGTTACTTTATGCTATACTTATAATACACAACATACAGATGACAGATCTGAGGACACAGTACATCCCATACTGTTTTTGGTTGAATAATATTAGGTTAAAATCTCATTGTCGCATAAATTTTGCTGTACTGGGAAAGCATACCAAAATTAACTTTGTAATTAAACATTCTCCTTGTTACATCGCACGTTAAGATATTTCTGTGCATAAAGCACTAAATACACTATAATTTTTGTAATACATATTACACTGAACACTGAACTGCATTTAAGACACCTTTACAAAACTCATTTCTACACCTAATACACTGTGAGTTCTAACTACATATTGCATTGAACATTACTCTTGATTTTACAAACATAGGTACTTGGTAATAACTCTTGATTACATACAACATAATTCTTAATATAAAGATCTTTAACGAACTATTAAAAATATACACTGAAAAAAAATTACAGAAACATGCAATTGTTTCTTACTGCTGTTATTATAACGTTCAAAGTACAGGTGTATTGTTTGACAATCGACTTCGCTTTTATTTACAGCCTTATAGAAGGCTGTAATTAGTACAGCACATTCCATATAGAGCAATATTCATAATTGCTTTGCACAATACCTTTTATTACGTTGCTATACATGCACTAGATACATTATATAATGTGCTTGATGCTATACACACTATACTACGAGTATTTACATTCCATGCTCTTGAGTACTTCATGCTGTGAAACCACAATTATAGTTACTACGCTCCATTCCACTCAAAGCATAGCTCTACATGCTATGGGCACCTTACACATTTTACGAAGTACTATTCACATTGTGCTATAAAATACACTATTCCCAATACACTCTACAATATTCTATTTATAATATGCACATGCTTACAGTATTACACCCATGCATTAATGCACTCATTACAAATAAACATAATTAAACCATTTATATTCAGATATCATATTTACATTTGTTTGCGTGTTCGCAGCCTGCTAATACTTTGTGTACTGACTCAAGATGGACTTCTTGCAGAAGCCATTCGAAACCAGTGTGCATTGATGCTCTAAATCTCTGTTAATTAAAGTCAGTACACTATTATTAGGGGACTACATAAATCCAGATAACAGCAGACCATAAATAAGAGTAGATAGTAATAAATAGCATAAAAAGAATTTGCATCGACTGTTCCAGATTAAAATATTTAAATCGTTGGACAAAAATAATTATAAAATTTAGCGTTTTGCAAAAAGATTTCTGTGATTGTATGTACCATGAATTAAGGAAAATATTACATATAAAAAATAAAGCTTCATATCTGAGCAAAAACTCGAAAGCTAACATCAGCTGTTAACTCTTCATTTGAACCTCCAATCATAATTCATTTCTTTTTTTAATTTTACGACGATTTTCAATAAAAACTTAGGAAACATTCTGATTTGAAGTATACAGTAAGCTTCAGCTGATCCGTATGTAAGCCGAGTGGTGGTCTTTTGCTGTGAAGGTTCAGCCGAAATTCAATAATTGGTTCATAAGCTGCAAATAAACAGCAGTACAAATAAACGCAATATCACAAATGGCATTTTCTCATGCTGGTTGGCAAAGGAGGCATTAGGTATCATCACTAAAAGCCTTTCAGGAAGAGGATGGCAAATGTGAAGGAGAAAAAGGTCATTACTTCGAAGGAAAAGAATGGCAAATCATGCGGAGCAGAGGTAATTAATTAGTCAAATAAGTGACTTCTGAGGAAGTGAGTCGCATAGAACCTCAATGCATTCCTTCTGTAAGATTTTGCAGTCAAAATGTTTAGAAAAGTTGGCAGTGCTGGAGCTCATTACCCTACTGAAGAAATTAGTATTCATTTTGAGAAAATTATCACTAACAGATTCAAGAGCTGCATGTTATTGCTATGAAGAAATCTTGGCTAGTTGTAAATAATATTGTTGCGTTCTACAGGTTCGTGGATTTGGAGTGACTGATGACAACACTTGATGAAGAATTAAATCACAATTTATTCGTTAGTATTATACAGGACAGTTCCAAAGACGCGTTTACTGCTGTCGAAAAACTAAGATAAACATACTGAAACAATCAGCAGCACAGCTTTCAGGTTACCAGGCTATAACGATGAAGACAGCTTCACAGCAAAGCACTAAGGTACAGCTCCCGACTCGTTCGATCGCTCTGAAGCTAATCTTTGAACTCAACACACTCAAGATACTCTTCACGATAAAACCACTGCTACTCAGCGTACAGGCAGTATATTTATAGCTAGCTTTTGACCTGCCTTCGAGAATAGTCTCGCGAAAACTTATAAAGGCCCGTCCACAAGAGTACGCTCGCGACTTAGTTGCCGCTACTTTTTTTTTTGTCCTAGCGCATAAATTCGCATCACGCAGAGGACGTAAACCTGATTTCACTCATGTTCAGCTTTTTCGCCCGTAACGTGAACGAACAGTGAATAGCTCACTGAGTTCTTACCACGTCGTAATCTCAAATAACTTCTCATTCATACTTTTCAGTACGGCGTAGGAACCGCATAATGATGAGTTTTTTAAAGAGATCGTAACACGGGAATAAAATCACCAGCATTGTTTACAGCATCCGGAATTCTCTCAAATCTAATAGATTGGTATAAATTTCATATTCTCATGAAAGGGAAAAAACTGCATATTTAGGAAGCAATGATCCGACTAGTACATCCATATGCTTCACCTGTATGTAACACCGTAAGTAACAGTAAACTAAATAAATTACAGTTTCTACGAAATAAATTTTCTGCTTACAAAGTTCTCCTTTATTGTTACAAATATTCCCCATTTCACGTGTAACAAGAACCTCTATAAGTATCTCAATATTAAATACACTAAAAACTTAATTCAACAATATAACAACTTCTAAAATAAAGCAGTTGAATGTGAAAGAGATTTCAATAAAATACAGTTATAAAATTTTCGAGGACAGTTACAACTTGGGTCATACGGCACTTATTTATTGAATATTAATTAAATTGCTATTGCAGTGACTTCTACTCATTACGTCATTTTTCAGGAGCGCTCATATCACAGATAGCTAAGTGATCAGCCCGCTGGATTGTAAAGGGAAAGGTTATGTGTTTAAACCTCTCCCGTAACCACTCTAAATCAAGGCTAGCTTTTCTAATTTTGAAACGTATTTCTTATATTTTATCTATTAATATTATTGCTACTATTTCTTATTTTATCTATTATTATTATTACTGTTTTCAATTCAGTTTAAAAATGTAAACTGTAAAGAGAAATCATTAACCCAATTATGTAATGATATATCTGCATTCTTTGTATAAATTATCTCTTTATTTTTACCTCATTGCATATTTTGTATAACTTTACATAAACTGTCCAAAATTTGAATCTTATTCTAAATTAAAAAACAAATAAGAATAATAAATAATAAAAAGAAAAAAAATTAGAAGCTTTCTGATTTTATATTACGCCCAAACGGGCGTTCTCCCCCCTCTCCCAATTTACAGGCACATACACGTTTCGAGAGCATTTGGCTAACGTCACGTTCTGCTAAAAATATTTAAAAGCAGCATATCTTTGGAAATTTTATTGGATGAATTTTTTCTTCTAATTTATTTGTGTAATTATATACAGAGAATAATTAAATTATAGAACGCTTTACATATTCCACAGATTCTTTTACACGTACTGCCATACCACACATAAACAAACTAGCCAAGCCAAGGGGAAGATTTAAAAATATGCAGTTGATATTATCATATGTTGGATGGTGTTTCAAGTCATTTAATTCTCTTTATATACTGTGTCCAAAAACATTTTATAAATCTTAATTGCATAAAAACTTATTTGTGCGTATAATAACTGTTTACTGACCGAGTTGTTAAATTGCTTAATAAAAAAAATTTTGCAATAAAACGAACCGAATGTAATACTTTTCTGACCAGAATACGAAACAGTAGATGGAACACTTTGAACTTTAAGCTTTCTATATGTGTCACATGATTTTTTTTCTCTTCAAAAACTCTCTATTGGCTAAACGCAGACTTTGCTCGCGTCTCTGTTTGGACGACTTTTCGCCGGCGACCTGCGTTTCGTTCTGTCATTTACGTCGCTCGCGCAGTCGCGTGGAACACACATTAAGAATTCGTTCTAGAATGTCCTCGCTCCGTCTACGACATATCGACGATTTTGTCACCAAATGGGCGATTTCGCGCCAAATGTGGCAACCCTGCCTTTCCTTGGTATTTTCTGGCAATCCTAAACCCTGTTTGCGGGGAAGCTAACTTACCGCAGCTGAGCATTTCGCAACAATATTTTATTCTAGAGCGTCTGAAAGGGCTTGTTAAATAAGGATGAGAAACAGTACACCACAGTAGAGCAGTGTGCTTAAATACGGGATGATTCACAGTCAGATGCAATTTTATTTTCCTTGGAATAATTTATCAGGGCAGAGTAGGTCCCAACAAAGGAAGAAACACCTTGGTAACCCCATGGCCTTACTGAAGATGTAGGAAATATGTTTGTTCTAGGAGCCTGTGAATTCAATCTGATTCCAAGACAATAAGTAGTTGCAACCGTTGAGATAATTTGACCGAAGTGTTTGAGCACTTGTGATGTGTTTTTTATGATACCTGCATAATGGCGAATAGTTTGGACTTGCCAGTATTGAACGAAACGTTTCATAAGTTGCACCGATTTGCTATAGATTTAATTTTATATCGCAGTTTCAACACAGCAAGATTTTTGGTACCAGAAATGAGTTATGATCGCTGTGTCATTGTTGCGTTTTTTTATCATGCCACTATTATCGTCTTTGGAAGTGGACTATCATGAAGATAAATTAGATAAAGCAGAGGCCCAATAAGAGAGGCATGTGAAATTCTAACCAATATAGTTTCTGAGTTAGAAAGAGAGCTACATACTCTCACACGAAAAGTACTTTCGAAGAGAGACGAGTGTAAAATCTTAGTCTTATTAAATGAAAAATTTAAATCAATCAGCTTGAAGATGAGATCTTTATGCCTTATGTTAAAAGCCTTGCAGGGTTCCTAACTCTTTTTGGCTACAGTAAATGTCGAGGAACCTAGTGAACTGTTAAGGGACTAATCGCTGAGTTCGAATAACAAGTTGTAGACTCAAGAAGGGTTAACCAACTTATTTCACTCAAAATAAGATGAACAAGTGGCCCCTTCCTAGGGTTTACAACAAAGCCTCCACTCTGGCTTGAACCCAAAATAAGAAATAACAACTAAATTAGAACTAACTAAAGAGACTTAGCCGAAGCTAGCACAATAATTTAACGTAGTTGGTCCTTAATTTAACCTAGCCGGTAAATATCAAAAGGCACGTAATATACGGCCCAGCGTAACAGCTTCAAGAGAGACGTAACGCGAAGGTAAACATGCGTTACTAAAAAGTCCTAGCTCTCTCTCACGAAGTAAGTTGAACCTTCCTTAAATACTACTTCTAACTCATTTGCATTCAAACCGATTCTTAAAACTCATTCTGGTTGGAAGCTGTAGGGGGAAACAAGAATCGATAGTAAAGTACGTTGAAATTAAAGTAACTGTTATAAAATTAAAACATACCTTACAGCCTGTATAAGTACAATTAAGTACGTATACCGACAAAAAGTATAAATAATTAATCCTTTAACTTAGCTAAACCTATCAAACGAGCTGTAAGTACGTGCGAAAAAAATCTTCAGCTTCCGTTCATAAAATAGAGTTGACAACATTGTAGGAAAAAAGACATATATTTCCTTGACTCTCCCAACTTTGAGGATTGTATATCATTCGGATTGCGTATCATCTTTTGTAATAATGTAGCGAAATTTACTGTATTCCCACTCGTAGTAGACATTCTAAGCATGCACAGGACGTTTTCTCTTTAGTTTCGCTCTCATTTTTAAGAAAAGATCTGAAAGCTTTCAGGTTTCATATTACGTCCAAAGAGGTGTTTTGTTTTCCTCTACACACATATACACGTTTCGAGGTAATTTGGGCTTATGTTCCTTTGAGAAAAAAATATTTGAAAAGAGTATAGGTTTAGAATTTCCGATAGACAGTCTCGCGTGGTGGTGATCAAAATGTTTTTCCCACACAGTGATGTCATTGCTCTTTGTGAAATCCTTGAGTTTGCTAATAAAAAATTCGTTAAAGTTTTACAAAATATGAAATAGATAATAAAGCAAATTCCAAATTGAAAATTAGGGCTTCCAGGTGCCTATGTTCGAGCGGAGGACTACGTTATTCAAAAGTGGATGACCCTAGATACCGTTGTTTTATCACAGTGCGAGAAACTTACATACATTCATGGAGATTCTTCATTATTTAATTTCTCTAAATATAATGCAGGGCGATAATATTTGGTGGAAACAAGTTGAAAAGGAAAACAGACATTTATAGTAAACCGACGCAAAATGTCCTTTCGAGACTAATAGCCCTTCTGTGCTAACACCCCTTTGGGTTAAAAACGTTTTTAGCGATTTGAAATATATTATCATTTTATGAACAAATTGATGGTCAATCATTTTTTCCCTCAACTTCGGTAGTAAAAAATTTGCTATACCACATAGGCTACACGGAGAAATATACGATATTTTATGCTCTAAATTTAAGGACACAGTTCCTGAAATACAAGATATCGAAAGGAAAAAGGTTATATTACTTTTAAATCCACAACCCTTACCATCACGAGGCGTTATGACAGAAATATTCGAAGAATGGCCCCAAATATAGAAGCTGGCTGATACATCATCGATCCTGCAGCGAATGCTAAATTCATATTCTGTGTAAGGTATCAAATCTTGAAATACTAAAGAGCCTCCATAATCAAAAGATAATTGATCTTCCTGAAATAAAGAATTCATTGTTAGAGATGTTTGTAGCCGAAACAAAATCAAAGGTTATAACTAAACAGAAAACCTTTTTGAGATTAAAACGAACTTTAAACGTTACAAGAAAGTAGATTGGATTCCGGTAAACAAGATTGGTAAAGATGTACTATTATGTGTTAGTGTACATTTACTGGTACAGTTTTAACATTTGTAGTTTTAGTAGTGAATTAATCCTCTGATTTGAGCCGAATCAAGACATGGAATTAAGTCTTTACAAACAAGTAAATGCATTAATTTCTGGAAATAAACTGCATTATGTAGATGGATTAATTAGACTGGCTCTTCAATTTTGTTCTTTCACATAAACGGTCGGAAAAGCAAGCATTTGTTTTAACAAGAGTTCTGCGCGGTATAAATGCTACCCCAAAGTCAAGATAAATGCTCCTGAAATAGGCGACAATAAAATGAAGATACGAAACCTAACCATATAGCTTTAAAAATCTGACATCAAAACATAATGCATTATCAGCACAAAATTTAAGAATTAATCTAGCTGGTTAATGTCATTTAACGAAAGTGGTTGAAATTTTTGTATCAGCGTTTCATTCCCGCCATACAGACTATTTGGTTAGGTTATTCAATTATGGCAAAGCACGCGAGGGCTATCTGCCTAAAGGGAGGGATGCTTTCGTGGAGGACTTTCTAAGGGAAACTGGCTCGTATACACGTTACACATGGGGGAAACCATGAAAACGCCCATGCAGCCAGCCCGTTCGCGGGATTCGAACCTCGGGACCGAACTACCAGTGTTCAGCGTCTTTACCGCTCGGCCGCTGGTGGGCCCTATAGACTATTTGGAAATCCCTACTTAAATTGCATTAAAGAACCACCTTTCTATCAGACAAATCGAACACAACAGCTGTGAGTGAAGGTTTTATGTCAGCCTTTTTTCTGTAGGTGCAGATAGTTTGATAATATGAACATCAGCTTAATTAGATCTCTGTTGAATCTCAGTTTATTCTAAAGCAGGCAAAATGCGATGGAGATGCGAAATATGATCCATATGATTTTAAATCTGACAACAAAATATAATTCCGTTCTTAATGTAAAATTTCAAAAAATGGATTAAATACTTGATCTCGCTTAAGAAATGGGGATGATGTTTTCATGTTAGTGTTCCATTGTTTATGGGTATATACCATTCGAGAACGCAATCTTAACTGCACCAAAAACCATCTTACTGGATTACGTCATAGATACATCAATGGCTGAGGTAATTTTATTTTTCTCTCTTCCATTCGTTGTAAAGCTAAAATATTTTCCTAATTTTATTTAGAAAAACCTTCAGATTTCGTAAAAGATATTCCGGGTGAATAAATTTCAACTGTTCCATTACTGAAAAAAAAATTACTAGTTTTTAGCTGAAATTGAAACTTAAGACTAAAATTAAAATGCAGATTAAATTTTTAAAGTATTTTTGCGCAATTCTGCCAATTTTTTTGTACCCGCTTTCATAAATTTACAGATTCACTTCCTAAAGAATAAGCTTCTAAAATGTGCGGAGTGAGCAATTCGTTCCTTCAAAGTCTTCCTCTTAGCCCAGGAATATGTTTCCCAAGAAAACAGAGGTGTCTGTTTAGAAGTTAGGACCCATTTTTATGACTTACTTATTATTAGCCGTGGGA
This sequence comes from Stegodyphus mimosarum, assembly GCA_000611955.2. Taxonomy (NCBI): domain Eukaryota; kingdom Metazoa; phylum Arthropoda; class Arachnida; order Araneae; family Eresidae; genus Stegodyphus; species Stegodyphus mimosarum. Next base: position 17,957 of record KK116520.1, on the reverse strand, counting down.
TAAGTGAGTACTTCTCAGTTTTCATTACGAACTCCTCCACGGAGACACCCCTCTCTTTAGATAGATTGTCCTAGTGTCCTTTGCCACAATCAGGTAAAACTAAAAAAACCTTTTCTATCATTGAAACTTTTTAACCTATTCTATATTTTAGGTAAAAAAGTAAGCTTTTTGCATAAAAAAGGTAAACTCGGATATTTCATTGCATTATAGTAATCTCTAACTCATACTGTTTATTTCATCATTTAGCCAACAAATTTTAATGATTATTATTTTTTTCTTTTCGGATATTAACATAGCATTTCATATATTAAACAGAACTATTGTTTTATTTAATTAATTCGAGTCAAAATGCTAGCATATGAGTTATAAATTATTTCTCCCTCTTTCTTCGCATGCCTTCGTGGTGTAGTGGTCTGCATGCTCGACGCGTAACCGAGAGGTCCTTGGTTCGATTCCCGGCAAAGGCGTTGCTCATTTTTCATGTCTCCTGCTCCGAAATAACCTAATGTCTCTACAACTGGCGCCCGAACTAAAATGGTGGTGGATGATGATTCTCCACCACCAGGATTTGGCGATTGGGCCCCCAAAACCCCAGTCGCCCTTTTAAAGGGGGAGTATATAAGGTATTTCTCCCGCCTTCTTCGCATGCCTTCGTGATGTAGTGGTCTTCATGCTCGACGCGTAACCGAGAGGTCCGTGGTCCGATTCCCGGCGAAGGCGTTGCTTATTTTTCATCTCTCCTGCTTCGTAATAACCTGATGTCTCTACAAGTGCTATGCATAAGGAAATGGATGCATTCAAAGTTTCTTAACCTAAAATTGCAGTAATTTATTTTTGACGCAAGGAAACTGAAGAACACGTCAGTATACGAGGGGTGTTTTTTAAGTGAGGGCCATTTGAAAATAAAAACCAAACGAAAGAAAGTTTTCAAAACCAAATTTATTTTCAGATTCTACATACGTTTCTCTATTTTTCAACATAGTTCCCAAGCTTGTTTAAACACTTATCATACCTTAGAATTAGATTTTGAATACCCTTTTCGTAGAAATTTGCCGCCTTCTGCGATAACCAAGAGGATACAAACGTTTCCACGCTGTAGACTAAACACTTCAGGAAATTCATTTGAAAGAGTGCTCATGGTGAAGCATCTGTCTCAAGAATTTTCGCTTCAACTGAAGCCACCATGTCGTCTGCGATCACAGATGGGCGACCGCAGCGAGACTCATCATGGAAGTCGTCGCAGCAGGTTTGAAGTCTCTGACCCATTTACACACTTTGCCTTCACTCATGGCAGCAGCTTCGTAAACTTCACAAATCTGCCAGTGAATGCAGAGAATATGTATTGTTAGGAAGGGAAACTTCGCAGCAACAGAAGTGGCTCCTTTCGAACAGAAAGGGACACAGCTGCGCATGCTTGAAATATCTGTCGCCGAAAATCGCCAAAGCTCGAAGCTTATGTCCAAGTTCAAAGGTCACGTTTATCAAGAGTTTAAAGCTGTGTAACTCCATTTTTTCCCCTCCATATTGACGGAAATAAAATCAGACATCAAACTGCGATATGTAAAATGCAAGTTCAACAGCCAGTGAAAGTCAAACTTCATCTAATATTTCATCATTTCCCAGGTCAAACAACGATTCATCTTAACCCGTGTTCCTCAATTTCCCATACACGTCGCGGAGAAGGAAAATCTCGGCCAGGTTCGGTAAATCACAGAGGGGAAATTCTCGCCAACAGGTTCTGTCGCTAAATCCCTTGGCGAATGTTCCCTTTCTTTCTAGCGGCGTAGAAGACAAACTGGTTTACATTACGACTATGGAGCCTTTCCTTCTTTACATAGACGTTCTATGGTGAACGTCTGCTGTAAACAGATTTGTTGCCGAAAAAAACATATCACTGACCGTACCTCGCACGGGGCGGGAGATTCAATAATCTTGAACATTTTAAAGATACAGAACAGACCGGTACAGTTACCTACGCAGCTACAACTGAGCACAGTTGTTTCCAAGGAATACCGGGACACTTAGCACTCGTTGCCACCCGCGAGGAGCGTATTCGTGTATATAACAAAACGGCCCTTACTTAAAAAACACGCTATGTAACTTTCATTTTTAGTTTCTGAAAACAGAAGCCAGGTAGGAACATTAGTGACTGATAATTACGTTATTATAATTGATTTTCTTAATACAGTTGTTACTTAAATTCGTTCCGTAATGGCCGAGTGAATAAGTACATTGAAGAGTTTTAGTTCAATCCGAGCTTTAATCTTGGTGAGGCCATTCGCCAAGTTTGTGTATAAGGCCTATGTTTCTAATTTTTGTTATGAAAGTATTCTTTCTAGCACGATTGAATTCGGCCCTAAAACCTGCTTAAAATTTCCTTTTGTTTAATGGAGTAAGCATCAGCTGTTTATTGCTAAGTGTTGGTTTCCCAGAAATTTTTTTTGCTCTTTCAAAAATGGATGACAAGTATATTCACAGGAATATTGTCGAACGTCTGCTGTAGGGGATATAAAAGGAAGGTATAAAAAATTCGAAAGCTCAAAGTTCGTAGATAAGAACTGTTAAATGAACCAATTAAGCACACTGGAATTATTACAACGATGAAAGGACATTTATTACATAAAAATGAGACGTATACCGCCGGCACTAATAAATTTCTCCGACGAATATAGAAGGCAAAATACGCAAATCAAATAATGGATCCTGCATACGTAATAATAAAAGCACTGTAAACGCTAGCATCTCGAAATGCAATATGTTTTAAAGTTTAGATATGCAATAACGAAATCAAGTAGGAAGATGCTTACGCAGTAAATAAGGAAATCTGAACTATACTAATATAAATGTGAAATTTGGTCTTATTAAACTATACTCCCATCTATTACACAGAAGAATACAATTAGAACAGTGCAAAAAATTCAAATGCAAGATACAGTACAATGATAATAAGTATTGGAGCCTTAAAGGATAACGCAAACAAACAAAAGACAGTGCACGCAACCAAAAGAATACATTTTAAGTATTTCAAAGTTGCAGTTTAGCGAGATGATAACTTAAAATATTGTAACCAAATGCAGTATGATGTTATTGCAATTTATCTTACGTTTCTGACTTTTCTGTTAGTAACATCATACCAAGCCAATGAACTTTATCGTGACTAAGCGAGCAGAATTGGGTCAGTCATTGCCAAAGTGTGTGGAGAACCTTCTGGAATGAATTCTTCCAGTTTGGCCCAGAATGTTCTCGAAAGCAAGCCAAAAGCTATAAAACCCCTGCTGGTACGCGGAGTTTAGTCACTGCCCAGTCTAACGAGTTGATCGTCAGTCTAGTGTCAAGGTATCTCGCCACTTTATTACGAGTTGGCGCATCGAGAGCGTGTATCGTTGAGGCTATCGCGTGCATCGCGAGTTGTAGGGTGGAGAATCTCCAGAGTAAGTTGAATTCCAAGAAGAACGGAACCGAGTTGGGAAAGTACTCTGGTACATTGCCATGAAGCTGTCTTCACCGGGATAGCCTGATAGCCTGAAGGTTGTGTTACTGATTGTGTCAGCGTATTTGTCGTAGTTCTTTTACGACTGTAAACGTGCTTTTGGAGCTGTCCCGAGTAATACTGGCTAATAAATTGTATTTTAATTCTTCATCAAAAGTTGTAGCTAATCACGCCAAAGTCACGAATCCGTACAGAATGTAACAGTACAGGCAGCCAAAAGAATGCAGTTTAAGTATTTAAAAGTTGCAGTTTGGCGAGATGAGAACTCCGCATATTGTAACCAAATGCAGTATGATGTTGCAATTTATCTTACTTTTCTGATAGTAACATCGCGTCAAGTCAATGAACTTTATCGTGACTCAGAGCGCAGAATAGCGTCATTTATTGCCAAAAATCTTGTCCACCTTACGAGCAACAGCACGATTTTGCCTAATTTCCTTCCTGTTCACCTCGGTGTGGAGTGTATTCAATGTTCTCCTACTACTCTCCACCAAAACACTCAAGAAGATTTTTGCCTCGCCATGTATCTTAAGTGACCTCCATGCGGCAAAGACATTGGACACTTACAGAGAACCAAGCCTTATTTAGGATTCGAATCTTTCCCAAACAATTTCGCAGTCAGCAATTCTAAACACTGTACTGATTAGGGAAGTGTAGCGTGTTGTAAAAAGTGGGATAGGAATTAGATCAATAATTTTATCTACTAAAAGACATAACAGTAAATATACGGTATTCAGAAAAGAAAATTAAAATAAATATAGAAAATCTATCCTGTTGCTGGTAAAGTAACAAAATATTTTTTAAGTTGACGGACTTATGCCTAATATTATTAAGATATAAGAAAGGTAAAATATGCAATAAAATGTTTAAAAGATATGTATAGAATAATTAGCCACTTTGGCGTTTCTCTCGCGGCAGGCTCGTGGATTTGAAATGTGTCTTCAGGCGTCAGCAACGAGATACTCTCGTTAGGGTTAAGTGTGACCTGGATCGTTACCTCTGCGAAATAGACTCGTCACTTCATGAAAATAAAAATGAAAAGAGGATATTTATAGCATAATTGGCCACGCTCACACTTGAGCGGGGTTCTATAAATATCATGCAAAGCAAAGTTTACTTAAAAAGTGGGAAATAGTATTAGAGTTTCATTCGCCCTTGAGCAGGCAAGGAAATTCTAACTACTGCTCGTCTGAAAATGTCTTTAGGGTATCGTTTTCGTTAATATTTAGATAAGAGACTAAGAAACACAAAAGAATTTTTTCTCCGGAGTAAAATAACGTTATTCAAAGTCCTTAAATATGGCATGTAAGTGGCTGAAGTTAATTAGGTACGAATTTCTACATAGGTCTTTACAGCTGGTAAAAGGTGAAAAGAAACATTTCTAAGGCCAGTTTCAGAGGCGAAAAGTTTAGCTTTGGAAGGGTAAAAAGCATGCATTTCAGTTTTGTACAACGGTGAAGTGATAGTAACAGAAATACTGAAAATATGTATTGTGATCAATGAAAGTCCTATTATTTGTCATTTTCTTCTTAAAAGACATACTGAAAATATTGATGGACATTTATAAAATAATGCACAAGCGGAGTCACAGGGAATTCGCAGAAAAAAAGGTTTGGAGTTAAATCTATAACGGACATCTCTGTTCGACTGGAAACTTACACTCAACCAAGTATTACTTTGTGTATATTGACCGCGACCGAGGGAAAAAGCTATTTTTGTATTTCCGATGGCGTGCACTAGCCGCTATAGGCGTTCCCCACTACTAAGGCCGGAATTGGTGGCCACTTTATTATAGAGGCACCTAATAGGTGGGCCACCATTGAAGGGACAGAAATTTACATCCATGCCTTCTCCGGGATTCGAGCCCGGGCACTTAGGTACGCCAATCACAGTCACTAACCACTTTCCCATCTGGGCGGCAACGAAGAAGTTACTGTTTTACACATTTCCTTAATAGCACGATCGATTATGGTCGTGATCGCACCTACTCACGAAGAATCCTTACTTGAACGAATACTCCGACTTTGTATTCCAGTAGAGCACTAACAGACTTCTTAATGCTTTGTTAAAAGGTATAATTACTGATTACATTGTTTAAAGTATAACTAATGATTACATTGGGTGATATTGTGATATTGTACGAATATCTCTGAGGCAAAATCCATCGTTCGGTTATATTTCTTGTGATAACGATAAATTTTATTAACCTTTTATCGGACTTGTGCACTCAATCCATTACGAACCCATAGGCACGCAGCAATATGACGATGCCATTTTTATTTTGTATTTTGTAAAACTTGCACATTTTTAATTAAGAAACTCTAGGATTTGAAAGCTGGCTGTGGCAATGCTTTTCGAAATAAATCATATTTTTATCTCCAGCGCTCGAGACTGTTCCCACTCGAAAAATGTGTGCAAAAATTAGCGTTTTCTCCCAGCCGTTCCGGAGGAGGTAATGAAACACGCGCACAGATTTTTATATTATAGATCAACGGTTCTCAACCTTTTGATTAATGTATAACATCCAAACAAAATTTGAGAAACTTTAGTGCACCATTATATTTTACAAGGATTATTTTTCATTTTATCAATAGAACCATTTAAAAAAATATATTTTGCTATTTGTACAAACTATTGACTATTTGTATTAAATACGCACAAAAAATCAGATTAAAAATTCGTTACAATTTTAATTATCAAAATTTCAGTTATAATATTCTAATTCTAAAATTTAGTATGAAAATTTGGGGGTGTTTTAAGAGAATTTAATTTCTTTATGTCTGTTCTTATTTCACTTAGTTTTAACCGTAACTGCGTGAAAAGGCAATGAAATTGAATAGCTTTGTTTGAAATGCATCAAAAATCCTTTCTTTTCGGTTTAGCCAAAGGATAACAAGAAGCCACAAGTGTGTTTATTCGAAATTTTCAGTTAGAATTTGATCACAGGAAATTTCTGTCAATTGTTCATTTTCTTCCCGACATAAAATTTCAGGTACATTTGAACAAAATGGATTTATAATCCCATTTCCTTTCTTCATAATCCTTGGGAAGATACACGTTGAAATTATTTATCAATGAAAAATAATGTCAAAAGCTTAAAATATTATTATCCAATTCTTTGAATATTAGTTCGAGATTCTTTTATCAATTACGTTTATCTCTAATGGTAACCAAAATTACCCCTTTTTCCTTATACTCCTAAATTTAATTCATTTAAGTTTCCAAAAATATCAGCTAAATATGCTAAACTCGCCAACCATAATTCATTAAATAAACATTTTTTTTTTCATTTCAAACTGGAATCACAGAGGAAAATTTGAATTTCTAATCGAAGTTCAAAAAGATGATTTGAAACTTTGCCTCCGGATAACCACCATACTTCAAAATGTAACAAAAACGTTTCATGTTTACTGCCCATCCCTTGGCATAAAATCGCAAATATTCTTGAATTTAAAGCTCGTCTTTTAATAAAATTAAGAATTTTCACAGCTTGATTCAAAACGATTGCCAGATTTTTTAGGAATTATTTTGACTGCTAAACCTTCACAATGAATGGAGCAGAGAGTAAACTTAGATTGAGGTGCGACTTTCTTTACTTGAGGAGTAACACCGGAATGTTTTCCTGTTAAAGTCCGAGCTCTGTCAATGAATACGTCAATGCACTTAATCGAAGGAATATCATTCTCAGACATAAAACTGTCAATTACTTTGAAAATTTCACTTACAGTTGCTCTATCGCGAAGACATTCACAAAATAAATACTCTTTGGCAATTCGTTTATCTGCTTCGAAACGTATGTAAACTAACAATTCAACAAAGTTCGTTAAATCAATACCTTCATCCAGTTGCAATGCGAAATAATCACTGCGTTTTAATTTTTGAATAGATGTCTCTTTTATGGAATTTGCCATTTCATGAATTAGTGCCATTTCATGCCGTTTCGTGCCAGTTGTGAATGCGTGCCGTTTCGTGAATTTGACAGCGGAATATTATTAAGTTCATTAGCCGCTTTTTCGTTGAATGCTGTTAAAATGATATCTTAGCTGCTGGTAATATAAGGTTTTGTCCAATCGTGTGAGCCTTCCCATTCTTGGCAATTCTTAGGCTTATTAGATAACTATCTTCCAAAGCTTTTTCACTTGAAATAAAAGAACCTTTCATTGCTTGTTTACTATTTTTGAACTTCAGATTCTCCTTTAAATTGGCGTGCTTAGATTAAGATGTCTTTTTAGAAACGATGGTTTCATACCTTGATTGAATAACGTTTCACAGTAAACAGCACATTGAGGTTGAGTGTCCATTTCATCTCCATGCCTAATAAACCCAAGTGATAAATAGCTTTCACTATATTTTCTACATACAATTTTTCTTTTTTTCCCCAATATTCTTAGTGCTAGTAGATTGTCCTGGATCCATCACCTGTGAATCATCACTTAGTCAATTTGAAACATTTTTTTCATTTTGAAAATATAGGTTTGTTTTATTATTTTTTCATAAATATTTAAATGCACAATATATTAGGAGTTCTTCAGAAACAAACAACGATATTCTCAAATCGCGTAGAAGGTAAGGAATACAAAGCAATAAGAAGACAAAATACCTGCTGTTAGAGAGAGCAAATCAATTTGAAACAATTATTCTAATTGAAAAAAGAGGAATATTAGCCCGGAATAGTGGCGAAATAAAGTGTAGATATACGAATAAATCAATCAGCTCTAAAAGAATTAATGTGAGATACTATTATCTTTTCATATCAAGTTAATTTTTATTTCCTATTCAATACCACATCCTATTACTCCTTTTAAAAGCGTCATTTATGACTAATTTTGCTATGTCTACGGCTAAAAGAATACTTGAGAAAATAAAAACGTATTATTTTGCTAAAATCTATGAGCGGCTATTGACCCAAAGTTTAGATCGCATAAACTTACGAGTGTTAGAGAAAAAACTTAAGCAGGATAGTGGGGGATTTAATTTTGAATTTAATAGTTAAAAACACTTTATTTCTCTGAGTAATGCCTATTTTTCTCTTGCGTACCACCGGTTGAGAATTCCTTTTATAAGTTATTCGGTAAAAGTTTACAATTGGGTGCCCCTTGTTTTTTTGGAGACTCTTTTTTGACGCCAAGATCGGCGCCGAAAGGCACAATTTCAAGATGGCCGCTACACAAAACCGAAATAAGAAGTCAAAAAATTGCACAAACTCGGTATCCATGTGCACATCGATCCATTTTCACTTAAAAAAGATCCTAGAATTGCACAATCTAGGCATTGCGCACTGCCTTAACTTTGTTCACGTACACATCGGTTTATTTTCACTTAAAAAAATCAGGAAGCTAAAACAAAGTTAAAACTATCATAGTAACTAGAAATAGGATTTCATCGCCAAAACTGAAGAAAATTTGTGGCTAATCGAACAGCAGCCAATTCTACACTAAAGCCAGCTATTCTAAAAGGTTTTAAATAAGAGGCAAAAGTTATGACTAAAATCTTTTCACGTTGTATTCTGTATTTTCTTTCTACCAATTTAACATTAGATTCATTCAAAATAAAATTAATCATACCTGAAATTCTGTTGGATATCCATACACTGGACGATATCGGATGGAATATATAAATTTAGGTCGAAATTCATACTTCTCCTCTACGGGAGGACTCCAGTGAAGTACCAAGGACGTTGGTGTAACGTCGGTAAAAGTCAAATTTAACGGAGCACCTAGTCTTGCTGTTATGAAAGGGATCATTTAAATTTTCGAGCATCATGAAATATTTTATAGCAGCAACAAGAATATTATGTAACTATTAACAATAAATTTATTCATCTTCGTTAGAGATTTTCAGATGACAAACAAGACGTTAAAAATATTTTCAAAACTTTTATATATATCAGACACTGATAAATTGAAACTCATAAGCACCATGAGCCGCGCGTCGAATTTTATATATGATATTAAATAGATGATTTTTATGAAGATATTATAGGTATAATTAACTATTTTGATACATCAAATTATCCTAAAGAAAACAGATATAATATACCTTTAAAAATAAAAATGTATTAGCTAAAATAAAAGATGAAAAACATTGGTAAAATATTTATTGAATTTGTAGGATTAAGATAAAAGTGTTATGCTAGTAAAAAGAAGAAGAAATAAAAAAAAATCTAAAGGAATTAAGAAATGTATGGTTGAAAATATCGTTTGAAGATTATAAAAACTGTCTATTCAATAAAAACGAAAAATCTAACAATGGTAAAAGATTTATGTTAGAAAATGGAACTTATACGTAAAGAACATACATTTTTATTCCAAAATCTTAAGATTTTTTTCGTTTTCTATGATTTTTTTAGATTTTCTGTAATTTTTTAGGGTCTGTCATATCTGAGAAATATGGGGGGAAAAAAACATACGTATTTTGTTAAAAAAAATTGTCATGAAATAGAGTAGTTCGAGACAGAAAGGTCATTTTGACTAGCTATTGACGTTTTATTTTTACTTCTTTGTACGAAGTAAAAAGGAAGTATTGTAATCGCGAAAACTTTCGGTATCATGTTTCAACGAAAATATCCTTTTTGACCGCTGTCAAATTCAATTTAAAGAGGCTTTTGCTTGACATCTGTACGTAAGGACAGAATAAAAGACTCTTTTTTCCCCAAAAAAATTATAAAACTGATTTAAAATGGGTTCTTAAGAGATTTTTTCGTGGCGTCGATGCGCACGTATGTACCTATGTATCTCGCGTAACTCAAAAACGAGGCGACTCGCAACGTTGAAATTTTGCATATAGGATTGCTATAACATGCAGATGTGCACCTCCTATTTTGTTTGCAATCGGCAGCAATATATATATATATATGCACTGTGTTACTCGGCACAGTCAGTTCACTTTCTTTATCCTTATATGTTTGTAAATTGTGCATTTTTTGCTTTAAAAATAACTGAATTATGTTGTTCTTATCTTCCGGTTAAGGTTTTTATGCCTTTAGTCAACCTACATATTATAGTTGTAGAATTATCAACAATTTAAAAGTTGTTTAACTGAGGCTAAGCCTAATTTGTTTTGCCATAGTAGCTATATTTGTTGACATTTGAAACTTAGCAGAATAGTGGATTTGTTCCCAATCTAGAGAAAATAAGCTTCGCAACAACAAAATAACGTCTTCTTTTATTATTGACTGTTAAATTATGCTTAATGTATTCTGGAATTACCATTTAAATGATTAAATTATCCCATATATTGACATAGCATTGCGTGTACAGGAAAAGTCAGTTTCTTCGCCTTCAGTGTCTTTTTACCGAGTGAGGCCGAAAGTAAACTTTCAGTTTTGTACACCGAAAAATCTGCCGAATTGCTTGTTTTTGCTTAGAAACTGTAATTTTAATTGTAAATGTTTTTTAAATTGTTTTAACTGTACTTGGTGTTTTATGTTTTTCCATATTTTTCAATTTTTAATATAGATTTTTCGAGCTTTTATGTATTTTTGCCTTGTCCAGAAGTGAGAACTGAATTAATTGAATGAAAAATATACCTCTAATAAATTCGAGGAAAATAAATTTAAATGAAAGGCAGGAAAAATGCGTTTAATTTAATATTCCGTACAAGTCGTGTGGTGTACACGTTATGCGCAACATTGTGTAAAAAATAAACACGCTCGCGTCTGAGCATGGAAAAAGGGTCATCTTTATTTAAAAATCAGAGAGTTATCTAATTGTGAAGGAGTCAAAACAATAACTGAAGATGTATGCCCAAAATAACTAAAAATGTAAAATTCTTCGAGTATGTCGATCGAGAAAACACCAAGGAATGATCAAATTCGCCGAAACAACCTTGTATTTGGCGGACATTTACTAAAAACACTCAATCGATTTCGAGAGCAGCTACAGGTCCCTCATCATCAGGAGAACAAAATATCTAGAAAGGAAAAGAAACTTCAGTAACGGCTTTTTATACTCTCGGGTAGAACTACGCGCGAGGAGGCAACGCCATCTATCGGCAAAAATAATCATCAAGAATTATGTTAATAGAATTTTAAAAGCTTTATGAAGGACTGGATTAGACTTAAAATCGTTTACTAAACTTGCTAAATCTTTGTGAATATGAAAAGCCTCAAGAAAATCTAATTCACCAACGGAAGAAGATTTTTGGATAATTTTTGCAGATCCAAAGTCAAAATTATGATTAAATTTCCAACTATGATACGCTATTGAAGACTTGTTAATTTCGCCCTTTCGGACATAAGATTCATGTTCCTTGATACGATACTTTAACGCTCTTTCTGTTTGGCCAATGTATCTCAAGCCACACTGACACGATATACTATAAATTCCCCAAGAATTAAAGTCAGAAACAGAATCTTTTAGAGTCGAACCGTGAATTTTATTGATAGGGAAGAAATTGACCTGAAAATTGAATTTGTGGAGAATCCGTGCAACCTTATAACTAACAGAAGGATAAAATGGAAGTACGACAAAGTCATTAATATTATTTCTAACAGTGGAACTCTTCTATTGTAATCAAGGAATGATTCGATGACGATTCGACTGAGCCGGGCTTTCAATGCTTGAGTGATGCCGATATTGTTTCAAATGTCCCAATAGAACAGAAGAGGCAGAGGAGGGATACTGGAAATACAAATGAAAAAGACACTGGAAACTACATTAGTACCGAGACTGCAATGATTTCTGATTAAACTCTGTTGGACTTCTTCGATGAAAGAAAATTCGAATGCAATGATAAAATACCCTTTCAAAAAATACGCAGAGAAATTTGATAAATATACAAACTCTCTCAAAAACAAAGTAAAATTACTGACTTTTTTTTAAGAAATAAACACATACAACATGCATGAAAATCCATAATTTGAATTATCCGTGTTTGGAGAAACAGATCACTGTCCCTGGCATTAACTCGGATAATCGAGAGTACACTGTATGTAGGACATTTTGAATAGGTAAGACATATCGGACCAGCAGAAAGGATAAATACATAACGACACTCAACGTTGAAGATGCTACGGTAGTTGATCAAAAACGTAAACTGTTAATTTTTGCAAAATTCTTGCTAAGTCGAGAGCCAAATTTTCGTATCGAGAATTATAACTTCTCCTCAAAGCGGTCACTTCATCTCACATTTTTAGATAAAAGAAAACTTCTTTAGTAAAGATAACTTTAATTTCAGTAGGGTGCAAATTTAGAAATAAAAGAAGACGAAATAACAGGCTTTATAATATTTAGTGCGACTGAATACTGCAGTGCTTACTGAATTATTCTTCACTCCAATGAAAGACTTTTTATTACAAACGCTATTATTGGGTTCATTAAACAATATAAAACCTTTAATTATTTATTTGAATATTCTGAAAATTCTAATTATTAAATCTGTGTACACTGATTTTCTATCGGTCTGGATCTTTCTAAAATAAAAAAGGCGAACCAACTGAATTTAAGTAACTTACACATTATAAGCTCGTAAAACATTTTAATACTTAGCTACAAAACAGACCTGATCGCCAATATCATTGTTATTTAAAAAGAAAAATTAAGGGACAAAAAAGATAAATTGACGCATGCAAAATCGAAAAAAATAACTCTTAAAAATAGAAATATTTACACTGTTATTCAAAAAAATATTTCCCTTCCAAAATTGTTATATAATATTTGTTAAAAAATGTTTCATTCTACCTGGCGGTGAATTGTCAATTTCTCTTCCATTAATTGGGGTTATTAAAGCGAATAAAATTCCCAGTATAACCTGATCCATTTTTTGACAATCCGTCTGTTAAAGCTATGAACAGATACAAAGCAAACGTGCTTTTGACAGGTACAAATAAATTTCACCTAGTGTTTTTGATTTATAAAAGTGACATCAAATACTTCATGAATTTTTTTTTCAGTAGAACGCAACAAAACATTCATCGCTCCAAATGCGATTGTGATTGTTCAAGTATGTTCCCAAAGAACAATCAGTATTTAACAACGAATAAGCAAAATACAAAAAGATGGCCAGCTGTTACTTTATTTATCAAACTATATATGGTCAGGTTTTTCTTCAAATAAAAATATGCTACGTATGATGTAATACTGTGTAACAATAATTGTTAGTTTTTTAGAAGAAAAATTAAAAAATAATAATAAAGTCTGAAAGATTTCAGATTTTATATTACGCCGAAACTGGAGTTTTTATCATTTACAGACACATACACGTTTCAAGAGCATTTGGGCTAATGCCACATTCGGCTAGAAAATATTTACAAGCCGCATATCTTTAGAATTTCTGTAGACAGTCTCGCGCAATGAAGATAAAAATGTTTTATTCCGTAAAATGCCACTGCTCGCTTTGAAATCGTTGAGTTTGTTAATCAAAACTTCGTTAAAGTTTTACAAATTATAAAACAGATAATGAAACAAATTCGAAATTCAAAGGTGTCCTTGTTTGAGTGAAGGACTACGTTATTCAAACTTGGATGGCTCGTTACAAAGAACGTTTTTGAAAAATTTAATATTCATTTACTACGTCCTTCCTATAGACGTTTTTTTATTTTGATAAAAGTAATCCAATTGTTGATGTATTTGATATACATACAGATGTTTCTGAGCTCGGGGAAGCGCAGGAACTGCCTCTGTTGGTTTTTACAATGGAACTGAGGTGGACTGTAGAATGTTTAATTTGAACACATATAATTCAGTTTTCCAAGGAGAAAATGAAGCGTTCAAATAAGCCTTATTATGGATTAAAAATACCTTGTTTATATCTACGTCTGTAAATATTTACACTGACTGCCTGTCACTTCTTCCGCCCAGACAATTTCAATCCATTAATTGTCAAAATTAAGAATAATTTAGAAACTTTAAGGTCATATTTAATTATTAAGCTACATTGCTTTAAAGCTCATGTAGGCTTTATTGGTAATGGGAGAGCCGACATCCTGGCCAAGTAGGCGATCTCAGATGCCAATGCAATTCACACTGAGGTAACAGGTTCGAAGAAAATTGCTTTGGAAGAATGAAAGCGTTTTTATATTAAGAAATGGAAAACAAGGCGGTTCTCTTCACGTAAAAACAGAGGATTTATGGAACCTAATTAAAATTAGGAATATGATGAAATGTATGAACAATATTGATGTTAATCCGATTTGAACTGGACTTAAGTTAGGTAGGTTTCCATTCTATTTTAACCGATTCAACTTGAAGGAAAAGGAACTATGTAATATTGGTCAGGTTGATGGTGATGCCAGGTATTTTGTGGTTGATTATGGGTTAACAGCCTCCGTTAGACAGATTTTTAACATTACCGATTTTAATGTAAATACCATTAATTATAAAGTTTTTAAATAATATACCATTGCTGTAATGAAATGTATTAATGAAAATAGAGGACTTGTTGTAATCTTCTGTTCAACTTGATTTCTGTATTTATATGGGTTTTAAATATATGTGGTGTTCTATGCTGTGATTTTATGCTTGTGGTTTTTGATAGTAATTTGATGGTAGATGTGCCTCCTTGTTTTTAATTTAGTTTTCTTATTTATTATTTGGGAGCGGCTGGGTCACTGGCTGCCCTCAATCATTGTGGCCCATTCTTTTGGGCTATAGGGGTACTCGTGTCCACGTCGGCTGAAGGGAGCCTCCAGTTGTTACAATTCCTTTTACAGGCTGATAATATTTGGCGGAAACAACGGAAAAATCTGAACAACTGAACAAAGTGATACGCCGTTTACAGAGATTCAAAGAAAAATGCCGTTTCGAGATTAGCATTCCATTCGGGACTAACATTTCTTTTGGGCTAAAACGTCATTCTATAAAAACATTAAATATTTTTAATTAGATAGATCATGAATGAAAGGTATTTTTATTACTTAAATCAATTTTATTCAAAAGTGAGAAACGAATATTCTTAAGAACTGCATCTATTACTTTCAAATAAGTTAGTTTTTTAATCCACAATAGATATTTTGGATTTGAAGGATAAATACCTTACATCTTACTGAATCGCAAAAAGCTCGAATGAGAATTGAAACACCGCATTTATAGTGTTTCGACGTATAATCCCATTTGTAGAGTAATAACTCCTTTTGGGCTAAAAAAATTCTTAAGTCGGGAAACAAAACATTAAAATGTTGCATATACATAATTCTTCCCCTTTTGAGATTCAATGATTTATAACTCTGAAGCTCAACAATTTTTAGTGTTACAGGTTCATTCGTTGCCCCTTTTAAAAATTATGATTTTTTTAATGATAACGTCATCATCTTTAAATCGTTCAGGATCACTAGAGCATTTGCATAAAGAGTTGGACTACAATCACTGATCACTATATCGTGATCTTTCTTTCTTCTTTAACAGTTTGTCGTTCTCTTTGACTTCTAAGGGATGTAATTTGTGGATAGGTCTCAAATAAGTCCCATGTTTGGTTTTAACTTCTGCCACACGCACTTCTCAGTCTTTACCGGAATACATTTTAATCACTTTGCTAAGCGCCGATTGTTTCTTTTCACATTGTTGTCTCCAAGAAGGACGATATCCCCTTCTTCAAAGGTGTATTCCTTTGTGGCCTTGCAATATTCTCTCATCTGTCCTAAATATTCAATTCTAAATTGTTTTCTAAGCTATCCTCTAATTCTTCGTCTATAAGCAAAACGTTTATCAGTCTCACTTCAATCGATTAGATCTAAATCTGGAACTGCTTTTATTTTTTCGAAAAAACATTATGGGAGTTAGAGATTATAATGTCATTGATATCTACAGACGTGTAAGTCGAGGGTCGATTATTCATGATACTTTCAGCATCGCAGAGTAATGTGTATAGGCCTTCATAATGCAGACGAGCCCTTCCTAAAACATGCTTAAGTATATTTTTTACTATACTTATCAAACGCCTCCAAAAGACAGCCTAGCAGAGTGCTGACGGTAGATTAAAATTACAGGTAATTTTCTTAAATGATGTGAATTTCTGCAATCTGGACCAGTCAATTGATTTTAGCTCATTCGCTGTACCCACCAAATTTGTTCCATTGTTGGAACAGGCAACATTAGGGCGACCTTTCCTTGCAATAAATCTTCTCAACGCTGGAACGAAACTATCTGCAAACAATGATGTTACTAGTTCAATATGAACAGCTCGATAAACGGCACAAGTAAACAATACGTTTTTTTTACTTTTACACTGCGAAGGAGTTCTGGCCGGGAACAAGCCCTTGCAGTAGGATGTCCGCCCTGCAGAAGCCGTAACGGCATTTATTGAGGTTAAATTTAAAAAAAAGGGGGTTACAGAGTCACATCTAGGTAAGGAATACAAAGGATTATCTTGGGTACATATGACATTCCTAATTGTAACACGCTTATTGGTATACAATACAGCACCATGGCACAAAATAGAATACATACAATTAAGAAAAGGAAGCAAGCAGAAAGTACGGAAGAAACATCCGCCAAACGTATGCAGCAGCAGCCGCAAGGTCCAGGATCAACGAAAAAAGAGTCGAAGCAAGTTCCGACTGTGAAACGGAAAAAATCTGTGGATGGCGTTCCAGGAAAACGACTAGCTCGACAACAGAATCCGGTCACAACAAAGGAGGCTTCGCCACCTAGTCAGTGTTTCCCGGCGGAAACCACCTCAAAGGAGATCATAGGTGCTTCAGAGCGAAGAATCGTCAGAGGAAAAGGAAAAACCGACGCGAGAGCCGTTCCCTTTCAGCACACCAGGAAAATCAAGCGGAGGGTTAAAGATTCGGAAGAACGAACCGGTTACCGCAAGGCAAAGAGGACACTGGAGTACCAGAATCCTCAACCTATGCGAAAGTTAGCTCGGTTCGTCGCCAGAGAAAAAAACATAAAGAAAGGCCGGAAGAGAGTACCAGCCCCCCAAGAAGGAAAATTAAAGTGCAAAATTTGATATGTTCCACCTGGGAGGAATTATGTTATTCTAGAAAAGAATGGAGGTTTATAAAAACCAAAAAATAAGTGAAAAGTTTCTTTGTTTATTTATTTAGAATGCAAGTTCAGTTTACATCGTGTGGTTCAAAGTTGCTAAATGCTGTTAAAAGAAAGACTTTTGTATTCGCAAGTTGGCGAGAATTTAGTTTGTAAATATCTCTTTCTGAGAATTCGCAATTTGCGAGGATTTTAGTTTGTGAATATTTTTAGTCGAAAAGACTTCAATTGAAAGTTCTTAACTTTAAGTTAAGATTGTAGCCAGATTTTGAAAATTTTGTGTATCAACTATAGGGCCGCAAATTACGAAATAATTGATGGATTTTTCTTTTATACCAAAACGACTAATGAAAACCACGAGTTTAGACCGGTTATCCCAGCTAGCATTAGATTGAATGTATTAGAGGAGTTGCAGGATTGTGTCATTTCAGGCCATTTGGGCATAAGAGAAACTGTCCAAAGAGTTCGCGAGGCATTTTTCTTTCCAGAATTGCAAAAGTTTACTAGGGCGTATGTCCAGTCGTGCCCAACATGTCAAT